>OY723404.1:70624334-71094648 GCA_963210345.1 Inga oerstediana | reverse complement strand
ACTCTAAAGTAATTTAATTGGCTTCCTTAATTTCTCCAAAAAAGTCAACTTTGTCTTATAATTAGGACCGAAGGGAGTACCTTTTTAGTCTTACAGTTTAAGAGATTGCAAGTGTAGATGACAAGTTAAAGATTTGATTCCAATTCCTCTTTAAAGGTGTGAACAGTGCTTCGTTTTTTCTCTGAGACGCGAGCGCGATTCTGAAGCTTCTTGACCGTTGCATCAGCAACGGTCTCAGGCTCCGATCGTTTTATGCTGCTGGATCTACCAAATGCCCCCACTAAATCCTCGTGCATCAACCACATGCATATTAGACCATCCAATCTTCCGAGCTAAAAACTTTGCCTTTATTTCCGCCTGTCTAGGTTCCAATAGTGCAAAAAGATTAACTCCTTGTTTATCAATAATATCACTGATTAAACGATGAGAAGAGGCACCACCGGCACCCCGAGTATTCCATGTCATAACTATCATTAAAAATAATGAAAGATAAAAGATTTCCAACATTCTGGAAAACACTACTGAGACGTAGGCCCGTAAGCTCCCTCACCTGACTCCTTCATAACAACATCACCCACCTCACTTGGGGAATTGATACTAATAGAATAGTTAATCTTTCTACCTGTACCTGGATCAATAGGGTCAGAAGCACTATTCTTATTAGATTTTGGTGTTTGAATTTTGATACCTTCTGATTTTAAAGGCGTCCCCGAATAGACCTTAGTTGGTTGCAATTTGGAGGATCCGGCGACACTCTTCCTTCCTTCATTCAAACCTTTTGCCAAGCCCCTAGTATTATGAACTTTTCCACTTTCTGAGATCAAACTAGAATTATCTTGGTCTACCATTTTATTCTTCACTTGTTGATAATGTTCCATTGGGTTCACCAAATCCGTCTTACGTTCCACCACCTTTTCTTTAGTCCCAGAATTAATCACTACAAGCTTCTTCTTACTAGGCAAGGACCCACCTGATTTAATTATTCGGACTGATGAAGATTCTGTAGCATCATGTGCTGAATTATTTGGTGCCATTAAATTAGCTTGGGAAGGAGGATTTAGGCATATTATTGTTGAGAGTGACTGCAGCGAAGTACTGGATCTTATTCAAGGAATGATTCCTGAGGAACATCATGATGATACTTTAATCTTAGAAATTCAATCGATGCTGGAACGTGACTGGGAGGTGGAGATCTTACATTGTGATAGGGAGGCGAATAGGGTGGCGGATTACTTGGCAAAAGAGCATGGAATATGACGGTGGATTTTCTTGTACTTGACAGAGAACCTGATGAAGTCAAAAGTCTGATCATGGAAGATGTTGCGAACCAATATATTTGTAATGAATTAGTAGAATAGAGCCGGTAGGGCTATGTCTTTTATCCTTTTCTATCAAAAAAAAAAAAGATTTGATTCCATATCCTAGAACAAGACGGTTAAACTCATGAGTTTAAGTAAACTCGTGAGAGTAATATAAAACTGTATTATGAACTTGAATCGTAAACTTATAAGAGTTTACTTTTACCGATAAATAGATATTAGTATATAATTAAATAATTAAAATATAAAAAATAACAATAATTTGATTTAAACACACTTTAAATTCAAATAATTGAAATTAAATTCATCAAGCATTCATAATTCTTCATACTCAATAATTTTTTTTTTTGTAAAAGTCATAAATAAAATCATTGAGCATGATGAAATTGAAAAATTTAATATGATTTTGTTACCTAAAAATATAAAACGGTAAACTTAGTGCGTGAATTCATGGGTTTAACCAAGTTTACGGGTAACTCAATACGATTTTATAAGCTAGAAATGTAAAAATAATAAATTTAAAAAGTCAACTCACGAGTTTAATAACAATCAACTCAAACTTATATAAAGTTTTGTTTTACTGCTCGAGTGTAAGTCTACATAAGACAAGACTTGACTCGATAATCTATTTAAATTGTATTGAAAAAGTCCTTAAACACGTCCAGACATGTACAAGTAACTTAAAATCACTGCATTCTAGCATAAATAAAGGCATGTTTCTATTATACATGTATAAAATAGATACACTGGTTAATTTGCATATTTATTAATTTTAAAAATAAAAGCGATAATTGTCCAAAAATACTTCATTGAAAACATATTTCCTAAATAGGATTTGAGGGAAGATATTTTACATATATGGGAAGATTATTTAAAAACAAACACAAAGAAATGTCACATAGAAAAGATTTTTTGCATATAAAGAAATATTATTGGAACACAAGGGCAAATTTTTTTCTTATGGGGAAAATTTTTTGCACATAAATATCCCATTTGACACATAAGTTTACAATGAGGTATCTATAAACAATTTTCCCAAAATAAAAAACAAGACATTGCATTAAGGTGGCGTTTTGGAAGCGTATAATAGGTATGAGGGCTCTTAAAAGATACAACTGCATTAAGCAGGCCGACTATTCTTGTTCTTTACGTGGTGTAATTCGTAATTTGATTAATTACGCTAATTGACTCAAATTATACTATTTTATTTGTTCATTAAAAACCAAGTTTCAGAAAAACAAATAGCGCAACTATGATGATTAAACATGTAATAATGTCGATATCTTTCATTGAATTGTCCAAAAGCCATCGCCAGCAATATATAATTAAATACCACATTTGATATTTCATGTGATTTACATACCAATCAATTTTTTTTTTTTGCATAAAAAGAATAATTTTAACTGATATTTAAATATTTAGATAATTTCCCCCTTATGGAATATAAAACAGAAAAGAGAAGCAAACATGTGGAACTCGTGAATTCTTCAAAAGTTAGGTGGTTCAACTCATTGCACAGTTTTCATTTTTCCAGGTCAAGAATGTAGAAAAGGTAAATAACCACTCTATATGGAATGACCGTTCAATGCCACCAAAAGGTCAAACTAAAATTTTAAAGCAAATCAATGTTGGTAAACTGAAAAAAATGTTGGTATAATTGCTTATATTTTACATGAAATCCCATTCTTTATCTAATGGACTAATTGTTGATTCCTGTTTGATTGAAGTGGCAAATAATCTTAACTTTATAAGATGATGAATACAAGTTCAAATCTTATAAAATCTATATAAATCTTAAAAAGAGAAACTCTTTATTAAATAAAAAAAAAGTATACATATTTGTTAACATCTAATATATATGAGTATTATAATATCCTTTACCATGTGTCTTGCCTATTTTTAAAAATAAAAATTTTAACATCATAGTTATAATTATTTATAGGGTTAATATAATTTTTGGTCCCTGAAGTTTGATCCAATTTGGGTTTTGGTCCCTCAAGTTTGAAATTGGTGGTTTTGGTCCCTGAAATTTCACCCGATTTTGGTTTTGGTCCCTTAAGTTTGAAATCGGTAGTTTTAGTCCTTGAAGTTTCACCCGATTTTGGTTTTAGTCCCTCAAGTTTGAAAAGGACTTGGCGACCTGTTTTTGAAACCCAACCCGACCCGGGACCAAAACCACCGATTTCAAACTTGAGGGACTAAAACCAAAATTGGGTGAAACTTCAGGTACCAAAACCATCGATTTCAAACTTGAGGGACCAAAACCAAAATTGGATCAAATTTCAGGGACCAAAAGTTATATTAACCCTTATTTATATTACACTATATATCGGTAAAATATTTACCTGTCACATTATACGGGCTAACCCACAGTTTGCATCCGCTTGCAAGCTGAATGGTGAGGGCTGACAAAATGCCAACTTTAACCCGTAGGCCACCAACCTGCATTTCCGCCCCTTTTTAAATATAATTAAAAAAAAAAAAACACACACACACACATATTTTTTTATATATATGAGTCATCAAATTTACATTCTTAGCATTAATCATTCCACTTACAAAAATTAAAAATATAATCCATAATTTAAAAAATAAAGTCATCAATTTTATTAAAATTTACAACCATAAAGCATTAATATAATTTGGTTTGAAGCAACACATGAAGAGTTGCCAAAACATCAATATCTGAGATTCTGAGCTAAGAATGAAATGAGACTTCAGGATTTTTACATCTCTAATTTTCTTTCTTTCTTTTTTTAAAAATAATAATGCCCACATAATAAAATAAGGAAAGTATTCAATTGGAATATGAAAACTTTACTGCATTGGTGGCTCTAGCTGTTCCATGCATCAGTATAATAAACTATCTATCAAAATCTTTGCAAAAAATGGCTAGGAAAATTATTTCAAAACTAACAACATATTTTGCATAAACTCTAAAATAATTCATATTACTTACAATTTATGAATTGTGCTATCTTTAATAAATTTTATGTTACATGTAGAAATATAGATTTAAGTATCTTATCATAAATGATAATTTATATTATAACATTAACTTATATATTAAAATTACTTGCATAAATAAACATTAGTTTTATTTTCCTCTCATTTTCTTTGCACGGGCAACATATAAATGCATTAACCAAAAATGGCAAATAATAAATACTGTGCTCCATAGCGCGTGATGGAAGGGTATAATGGTAAAATCATCCGCCTTAAGAATCATTCTTCATTTCACTTCATTTATACATAAAATCCTTAAAAAGCTTTCATTTCTTCAGGAAACCTTGTGTCTTTTCCAGTTTTCCTTCATCCGTCTGCGTTAAGCTAAAGAAATTTTCAGCGTTTTGCTCATAATTTTCCTTGGCTCTGTTTATCGGAGAGAAGAGCAGGCATAATCTTTTACTGGTTCTGGAGAAAGAGAGATGTGTGGTGGTGCTATTATTTCCGACTTCATTCCGACACCGGAGGCCAGGTCTCGCCGGCTCACCGCTGATATCCTCTGGCCGGATTTGAAGGAACCCAGTTGTGGGAAGCGATTGTCAAAGCCCGCTAGATCTGCATTCGGGGATTTGGATGATGATTTCGAAGCTGATTTTAGGGAGTTCAAGGACGAGTCTGATATCGATGAGGTGGATGTGGATGATGATTTGCTGTGCGATTTCAAGATCTTAGGTTTCTCTGCTGCCAAACCTCCCAAGCCTTCCAGATCCCTATCTCACGGTAAATATTTCTTATAACTTCCTTTGAGTTTCGGTTATGTTGGTATAAGAGGACAAAATTAGTTCATGTATCATTTGGTTATTACATCCTTGATGCAGATTTTAATTTTGCTTGATAGTTATATTAATGATCACATGCAACATACAATATTTTTTTACTTTCTAAACTTTTTTCAAGATATTATCAGGAAAAGTATTTATTTTGGTGAATTCTGATTTTGCTTCTCAGTCAATGACATGAAATTCGTTTTTCAGAACATTTTTTTGGCTGCTTTATGATCTTCTAAGCGCTCTTATTCCTGGGCAAAAAATAAAAAAAGCGCTCTTTATTCAGTAGTTGTTAGATCTGTGACCTTGTACTCTCTGATGCCCCTTAAAATTTCATAACTTACTAAGTGTTTGGTTCTTGTTTCTTATGATCATTAGATTCTACATGAAAAGGGTAAAATTTTGATATCTCATGGGTAAAAGAGGGTGGAGTTTCGATTTTTTTATTTTATGATTTTTCAAAATAAACAAATAACTAATGCACATTTTTGGAGTATTTTTTCCTTCGGAAAATCATAAAAAACTCAAAACTTCACCATTTTTTGCCCATAATATATTAAAATGTCATTTATTTTATGTAGAATCTAATAATAATAAGAAACAAGAACAAAACACTAGGGAAGTTGGGGGCATCATAAGGGGCATTAGAGAGAGGCACATTAGAGGCTCCAAATCCGTAAGTTTAGCTTTATTACTTTGATGAAAGTTCATTGGTACGTTTTTCCTTCCCCGGTTAATGAAACATAGTCCTCCTTTTATGCCTTGTACATGAACTTCATGAATCACTTGCAAGTAATTATAAAGCAGAGATGTGATATTGTGGATCCATTTGCTTGGGTAATGTCTTCAGAACACTTATTGCGGAGTTCAGAAATGCTTATGAAATATTTTTGAATCTGATCTCATGCTCTTTGGTTTCTTTTTTTCTTCTTTGTGTACATTTGTAAAAGCAGGAGTGTGGTTGGCCTAAAAGGGGAGTTGCTTTTGATGACCACACTATGCATTCCTATCAGCAAAATCTATTTTATAGAGGTAGATGAGATTCCTTTTTACCGGGAAAATCTGTGTTATTTGTTTCAAACTTTGACATTTGTGGATCAAAATATAATTTCATATTGCCTGTTCACTAGTTGAGCTTTAGTTGTGTTTTAATTGTGATATTGCACTTAATATTGCTAGTTCTTTTTCTTCTGTTTTGATTTGTACTCTAATAATAGGTCATAGTAGCCAAATAATCTCGTGTGCCGTAAATTACTATGTAATGAGTTGACGTAAAATACTCAACTTTGGCTTTTCCCCCCTTCCCCCATCGGATTACATGCTGTGCTTGAATCTAGATACCTCTTCATTTTACAGCAACTTCCTGAAAGATCAGTTTTTTGTCATTTAATAAGCTACTACCTCCGGTCCTAATTATAAGACAAAGTTGACTTTTTTTTGAGAAATTAAGGAAGCTAAATAAGTTACTTAATCATATCATATGTTATGTATCTTTAGAATATATATTAATTTATTAGTCAAACTAATTAATTTGAAGAAAAAAATAAAAATATAAATAGTCTAAGGTAATTTAATTAATTTCCTTAATTTCTTCAAAAAAGTCAACTTTGTCTTATAATTAGGACTGGAGGGAGTATTACTTAATTCATCTCTTAATTTGTATTCGGGTGTTTGTTTATTTGGATGCATTAGTTGGTTTTTCTTATTAGTCTTGTTGCTGATACTGCCAATTTATTGTCCTTGCCTTGCCCATATTATGGTTTTTTCTTTTCCAATTATATTGAAGGATCCGGTGCTGTAGAATCTGTGAAATTCAATGGAAAAGCTAACAAGTCTGAGAAAAGAAAGAGGAAGAATCTCTACAGGGGAATCCGTCAACGCCCATGGGGAAAATGGGCAGCCGAGATCCGTGACCCAAGGAAAGGAGTCCGTGTCTGGCTTGGAACTTTCAACACTGCTGAAGAAGCAGCTAGAGCCTATGATGCTGAAGCACGGAGGATTCGTGGTAAGAAAGCCAAGGTGAACTTTCCTGATGAGGCATCAGGCTCTCCCTCAAAACGTTACAACGTAAAACACTCTGTCCAGCCCATTATGAGCCAGAAATTCAATTTTGGAAACAATCCAAAGGACTACTCCTGTCCTATGGGTCTGATGGAGCAGAAACCACTGGTTAATCAGTATGCTAACATGGGGGGCTTACCCAGCAGTGCAGATGGGCTCACATCTTTCATACCATCGGATGATGTTAATGTTCCTGTTTGTTTCAGTTCGAATCAAGCTAGTAATTCGTTTGATTACTCTAGTATTAGCTGGGGCGAACAGGGCCCAAATACTCCTGACATCTCGTCAATGCTTTCTGCTTCTATAGAAGATGAATTTAAAGCTGTTAATGAGGTCAGCCAGAATACCAACATCGCGAACCCTCAGGGTGTGTTGCCAGTGGGAAATGATTCCGCAAAGACACTGTCTGAGGAACTTGCAGATATTGAATCCCAGGTGCAGTTCTTTCAGACGCCTTACCTTCAAGGGAGCTGGGACGATGCTTCATTAGAAGCCTTGCTTGGTGAAAACACAGCTCAGGATGGTGATAACACAATGGACTTTTGGAGCCTTGATGATCTACCTTCCATGGCTGGGGGAGTTTTCTGAGCAACTTTCTCACTGTCTCCTTAATTTGTAAATAGAGTTACAAGTTAGTTTTTTTTTCCCCAAATATTCTCCTTTTGGTTCTATAATTTTATTCATTTATGAACTAAATTAATAATTCGATCTCTGAAAATGATCATTAATTTGAATTTTGTTTTGAATCACCAAAAGGTATAATTGAGTCCTTGGTTTCTTGATTGGGGACAACTAGCCCCCTTGTGAATCATCAAAAGACTAAATTGAATTTAACTAAAATAAATCAAGGACTCTACTGTAGTATATTTTTTCCCCAGATAAACAAGTGATATTTTCAGGGACCAAAATCTAAACATATTCTTCATCATGAAATGTCCTTGGTTTCTGAAATAAATATTCTGTTTTGTCCCTTTTATTGATTTTTCAGGAATGCTGTTCATCTTTGTTGGAGATTGAGCCAGGACAAAACAAACCCTTGTGAGCATGTCAGGATGGTTATCCTCTCGACGTTGGTGGCAAAGTAAGTGTGGGACTATGGATATATAGGAGTACATACATGTCAGAGAGTTTAACTCTTGGAGATTTTTAGTTTACCATTCATTCATGAGAATGATTCTATCAAATGTGTGATGCAGTAACATGTTAACCTGGTTGTTTTGATTATGGTCAATCAAAGTGGAGACCATCCCTTTATTCCCCTTTTGAATAATTGATTTGGTTCTGTTCAGAGTAGTGCTTGCAGGTCTTTTATAGATGATATTTACCTCCAATTAATTTGAATGTTGAGAATTGCAGGAAAGGGAATCATGTATATCAGAATCAGCCTTTTTTATTTTGGGAATAAGAGGGGCAGGCACTAATAGCTGATTGTTGAATGTATACTTACAGGGGAGTAAGTATCCATACCATAAGACTACAAGACTACATTGGTCAAGTGGTTTGGGGGCTTTCTTTAGCCCAGTTTTTAAGTTATGGTTTAAAATGGTTGAATGGGTACAATAACTAAAATAAAGAATATGTGAGTGCTTCTGATGGTGAGAATTATCCAAGTGCGATAAGTGAATCAACTACAGCAATCCACTAATGCCCTGTATTAGTACTGTGGAAGAGTTTGTATGGAGGTGAAAATGGAAATAAATGTGGAATTAGAAGCGGAATTAAATCTGAAAGTGGGGTTTAAAAATTTGTAAAATTTGATTGGCATGTCAATGGAAGTGGAGTATTATTCTAACTTAATATTTGTATTTATAATGTCAAAAGGCTTGTATGCCATTTAAGAGAACAAAACCTAGCTTGCCACCCCAAAGGATCACAAGTGGTAAGCCATGGATTAGCCCCCATAGGAATACCGGCATGGCGGAGAAGGCAACTGAAGTTCGACTCTCCAACTACCTGAATCTCTCTTTTGAACAAAACAATTCACACCCTCTTGTCATGATCTGTTTCTAATTTCCCTCGTTTGATCCATAAACCAAAATCCAAAACCCACTGTCAAATAAGAGTGCAAAGCGCATGCATATGGAATTTGATGAATCAATTTAATCTATATATATATATGCATAGACACAAACGAAAAGTTAAAAAGTTGAAACATTTGTGGTAAAAGTGACGATGAACAGTGAACAGTGTAGTGGTAGACCACTCTGGGTAGAAGGAAAGAGGCACGGCTTGGTGAAATCGAAGAAGAATCGTGAAGCTGAAATCAAAATCATGGAGCATCAGAACCAGAGAAACAGAAACGAAAGTTGTGTTTTGCGAATGGAGACGAGAGGGGAGGGTGGTGTACTAGGTGAAATCTAAATCGAAGAGGACAATGGCAACTGGGTTCACAAGTTTGTGTGTCGATTTTGTAAGGGGATTCACCATCACTGTTGATTTTGCACATCCACTGGGGGTTTGTCATTGCCGTAGCCGGATGAACGTTGTTGCCGTTGCCATCACCGGAGAACTTGGAAGCTTGAAGGTTGTGCTAGAACGCTTGAGGGCAAAATTGGACAACAAAATAATTTCCATGGAAGTGTGGTCAATTCTATACGGGGTTTGATGAAAGGGAGTTCTTTCAATTTTATTAAGAACCGGGTAGTGAAAAAGTGATAATCAGATGAATAGACCATGAAGGTTGTTACACTAACATGATATTTCTATTATAAAGTGCTTGATGAACCAATCAATTAACCAAGGAGTCAGTTTATATATTATATATATTGGTAGCTGACACACTAATCAGGGAACATAGGATCTATGATGTTCTCAAATATAGTGTGGACCAAATGTCTGAACCCTTACTATAATAATAAAGGGAAAGGAAGTAATTTTACAGTGAAGGAAAAAAGTACGAAAGGGACGTTGCCGGAGTTCATGTTAAAAGGCGAGGTTGGAGAGTTGATGTTTTAAATGCAGTGTTCATGGTAGAATGTTAAGGAAGAGAATTAAAAGGCTGGAATTTTACTTTTTTGTTATTTTATATAATTTAGTGTTTGTTTGGGATAGTTTAAAAATCACTTATAAGTGTTTTTTACATAAATCGAGATAAAACTCATCTTATATGCTGACCTTGTATGCCGTAAATTACGATTAAAAAGTACTTATAAGTTAAAATTAAACTATTCCAAACAAACACTAAAGTGTTTGGTTTGAGGGGTAGGGTGGGAAGGGAAGTGGGGGTAAATTACCTTTTTAGGTAGGAGGAACTTAAAATTTATCCTCTCATTTTCTTGTCCCTCCCTTTAATGAGAGGATAAGTTTTAGGTTCTTTTCACCCAAAAAAATAATTTATCTCCCCTCTTCTCAAACTAAACACACCCTTAATTATATAAATAATTAGAATCTCATCTAAACGTGACAGGTGGTATGAGCATAACGGTAGAATGTAGTGGTCATGGTAGAATGTTAAGGAAGAGAATTAAAAAGTTGGAATTTTAATTTTTTTTATTATTTTATACAATTTATTCACATAAACAATTAAAATCTCATCTAAACATGACAGGTGGTGTGAGAGTCAGGAGGACAAGGCATTTTTTAATCCTTGGTCGGCTTAAGTTGTTGTGAAAGGCCACGATGCTAATAGATTGCATAACACAACATTTGCATCATCACTTGCTAGATTCCCTTGCGGCTTCGTAGCCTCCAAGCCACACTTGCTTACCCCTATTTTTCATCCAAATATTTAATAATAATTTGCCTCCTTTATTTTAACTTTTACCATTTATTTTTGGGAGAATCTTATTTAAATCTATTTAAAATATTTAAATTCAAATTCAAACTTGCACTTTTAATAAATTTTTAATCAGGTTAAGAGACCTTAATAGGTATTACTGAATATTATTAAAAGATTATAGTGCCCCTCCCATCATATCATGAATCATTTGGAAAAAAAATAAAAGAGTAAGACAAACTAGGACTTTTGAGCAACAAAATCAAAAAAGAGAAGAAATAGAGTCAACAAAGAAAATCAGAAGGTAAGTTCTGGGAATTTATCTAAAACCATATTATATAGAATCTAGTTAGTACCCATGGAATGATTCAAAACATCAACACAAAAATAAATCAGCAAATATGGAAAAATCATCCTAAAAGCATAAGAGAAATTGATTTTATTATAATAATGCATAATTATAAAATCTTATACTTCCACTATGATGTGATTGAACAAAAAAATAACGAAGATGACAAGTTTTTGAGATGATTTTTTTATTCGGCACAATATTTGAACTTTAAAGTTTGTTGTTTTGTTAAAAGAGTATAAAATTCTTAATTCCATATAGGATAAGCATATAGTTGGCAAATCGGCTGAATAAATCTCACGGTAGGGAGAGGAGTCCGATTGAGTCGGATATTTTATCAATAGAAAAAGAACGAGAAAAAAAGAGAGAGAAAACATAGAAAATAGCATGATATATTGGTAAAATAAATTAATTCAGAAATTCCTAATGAAGCATCATGACCCAATTAAGGATTTGATAAAAGCAAACCCCTGAATCTAGAATTGAGCATTTCAAATAGATTTAAATGGAATTTTTCGTTCATTTTTTTTATAAAATAATCCTTATAATTTGTTCTCCAGCATTGTTTCACCCTTTGAAATTTGGAAACTTACTCCCTATTTTGGTCAACCTGGGTGGTATTATGAAATTTTAGGGAGAACTATACTGAAGAACCAAATTCACAAATTAATTAGAATTTTTATTATTCACATATTTTTTTGATACAAAAAAATTTAGGTGAGTTGGGTCGGGCTCACCAGGATCAAGACATGCCAATGATCTTCACATCGGGGGAATTAGAAATCATGACTTTATGATTATGAATCAACCTTTTTATCAAGTAGACCAACCTTCATTGACACTATTCACATAATTAATTCAATATAATTAGTAAGTACACGGGTATTATTCGCAATAAAATGAAATGGGGCCGAGCCCAATAGTACAGGCTACACAAGAGTCTGCACTGTAACAAGAGAATAGATATTCACATTGCAAATTTATTTTTTTTTTAAAAACGTCCTTCTTAATTCTTAAACACATGGCTAGGTAACGATCAAATTTTTTCCCCAAAATAGTTATTTTTCCAACAATCATAATTAACTTGGATTTTCCTACTCGTAATTAACTTAGACTAGTATGCACAAAAAATTGATAAATTCAATCTTATATATAATACAACAACTGTTCAATGAATATCATAGTTTTTGGCCTCTATAGTTTTAATTAACTTGAGTTGACTTCTTCATAATTTTTTTATCAAAAAATTAATTTATTCATTTTCATTCAACTTTGATCAAAATGCCTACTTGGCCATCATTTCAAGGATTGTTTCGTTCATAAATAAACTATAAGGACCTTGGCCAACTTTAGTTAACCTTTGATTAGATTCAACAAAAGTGTCCTATATGCTATATTGGTACGTAGGCACAACGTGACAACTTTTGATTTAATTACCCTTGTTGGACTGTTAATCTCCGGTAATCAAGGCCCTTTGTGGTTTAATCTGTTAATGAAATTAGTACTTTATGATAATATATTAATGAAAAATATATTATTTAAATATAGGGAGGCGGATCCCTTGGATTAAAGCGAGTGCGGTTAGTCAATTTGGAATGTTATGATTGTGAAAATATGATTTTAAATGAGTCGTTAGATGTATCCTTTGTCCATTAAATAATGTGTTCATTTGAAATAGCGATTGGAATACGTAAAAGTAATTTTTCAATAATGATTTATGGTATATAAAGTAAGTATGTAAGAGTAATTTTGTTTCGATTTACATAAAAAACAGCTTACAAGCAATTCCAACTTCATAACAAACATACCCAATGCTTTTGCAAAATGATAGTGACTAGAGTTGAAGTAATTTTGGCAAAATAAATAAATAATAAACAAAACAAAAATAATTGACAAAGGCCAAAAGCACGTTACTGATTATTCATATAGGTGCCGGCAAAGTTGTCAAATTTGTGAGTTTAAACAAACTCACTCGTGACAGTGATATAAACTTGTATTGTGAATTCGAATAATAAGATTTACTTTTATTATTATATAGGTATCAATAGTGTATAATTAAATATTAAAATACAAAAATGACAACAATTTGATTTAAATATATTTTAAATCTAAATAATTGAAATTAAATTTATCAACATTCATAATTTATCGTATTTAATAAAGAAAATTTTTAAAAAAATTAATATATTAAGCAGCTGAACATAAACAAATCAAAAAAGTTAGCATGCGTTTAAGAGTGAGTTAATACGGTTTTATAAGTTAGAAACGTAAAAATGATAAATTCAGTATATAAACTCATGAGTTTAACCGAGTTTACAAATAGCATGAGTTTATCAGCGACTCGACTTGATTTAATAAGATAAAAATGTAAATATGGTAAATCCAGAGAGTTAATTCATGAGTTTAACAACAATGGGTGAAATATTTGGTAAGCAAAATCTTCTAAAATAAACAAAATACTAAAAAAATGATAAAATAAAATCAACAAAAATCTTTCTGCTTATATATATATGTTGATGCAATAGCAACTTGCAAGATTGCTAAAAGCAATAATTAATTTTTGGGGATCCTCTCAGATTCTGGACAAAATAAGTTATACATATGTTGACATCATGTTGAGAACAACTCTAATTAAAATGTTCGAAATATAAATCAAAGTTTTATAACTAATTTTAATAACTATGACCATTAATACTTCCGTTCACGCAAAATTTATTTAAAAATTAATAATACCAATCATAAACATTTGATACAATCATAAACTTTAAAAAATACGTTTTAAACGAGTTTGGAAATTAAACAGACGAAAGTTGTCGGCAAAAAAAGAAGAAGAAGAAAAGAAATCATGAAAGTTTGGAAATAAAAACGACGTAGCTTTTGGACGGTCAGGGAGGCAAAAAACTCCAACTACTTCCTCCCCTCTTTCACTGTAGATAGTACAGACTAATGGCTTTTTTGTCAAAATATTAAAGAAAAATTATTAAAACTATCTCATTATGAAAAATATTATTCCATCTAGTCTTTAATGTAAGATTTATATAAATAATTTACAATTATTAAGAAAATGAGTTGAGTTATTTATTTATGGGAAATGTGTATTAATTTTCATAGAACTCTCATTCTAGTACTCAGAAGTAGCAATTTATTTAAAGACAAATGTGTACAAATTTTTAATTATGTGAAAATGGTTTTTTTTTTTCTCGCATCTAGATAGATTGCTCATAGCTGATGTTTATTTAAACACTCTTATTTTTCCCATAATCAATTTTTATATCAAAACCAAAGTTTTGAGAAGAACAATCCAAACACTCTCTTTCTCCGAAATCTTTGTTTGGCAATGAAAGCATGGTTTGGGGGTGGAAAACCATGGTTTTTCCATAAGTTTTTTTTTTTTTTTGCCTTTTTAGAAGCTATTGTTCAAAATTTATTCTCTTAAATAATTTGTTTCACTTTTTTTTCTTCAGAAGTTATTCTTCAAAAACTAATCCAAACACAACCTTAAATAATAAATTTTGTAACAAGTGATTTTTCGACCATTTTCTACAGCTTTTTCAAATATTTATTGTTAAGTTTTTATTTGGTACCAATATCAAATGAAAACCCACTTAACCTGGGTCTTTAAGTAGTACTCATCTAGGATATTATTTATAGGAAGAGAGAGAATAAATTTTTAGTTATATTTATATAAGTCATCTCATTAAAATTTTCATATGAAGGTATATTTTTGTCATTTATTGTATTAAGTTTGTTTTTATGTGGTATAATGTAATTAGATAGAGTCATAGGAATAAAGTTGGAAAGTTGTGAATTTTATAATAGAGTTAATAATATTTAAGGTTTTTTTTTTTGGTGAGTGTGAAATATACTGAAAGTGTCTTATAAATGGAATTAGAAGAGTATATTTTTTTTTTATATTTTTAATTCCAAAGTTACATCCAAATCTTTTGAGAAAATCCCTGAAAAAGAATTTTAAAAGCGTTAAAGGATAAAAAGGTGTTCCAAATATTCATAATGATATAAAGGAGTGAGGGACTGATTTGTCCTTTTCAAAATTAAATAGAAATAACAGAAATATTCCTCTGAGTTTATAAAACATAATCCCATTTTTTATAAGGATTTAACAAGTTTAAATAAGATTTTCATAAATTCTAATTTAAAAATCATCACTTGCTACAATGGTAAGGTATTGATTTTCATTTTTGATAAGGATTTAAAAAGTTTAGATAAGATTTTAATAAGTTTTGATAAAATATTTCTCAAATTTCAATTAAAAAATCACCACTTGCTACAATGACAATGTATTGATTCCTACTTCTGATAAAATCTTATAAGAACTTGTTAAAACTTTATCAGAAGTGGGAATCAATATCTTACCATTGGAACAATGGGCGATTTTTGAATTAGAATTTGTGAAATCCTTATAAGAATTTGTTAAAACTTTATTTGAACTTACGAAACCCTTATCAAAAGTGGGAATTAATATGTTGTCATTGTAGCAAATGGTGATTTTTTAATTAAAATTTGTGAAAATTTTATCTGAACTTATTTAAATTTTATTTGAACTTGTGAAACCGATATCGAATTGGGGATCAATATCTTGCCACTGTAGTAAGTGGTGATTTTTGAATTGGAATTTGTGAAAATCTTATCAGAATTTTTTAAAACCTAATATGAACTTGTTAAACACTTATAAAAAATAAGATCACGTTTTTTAAACTCAGAGGAACAATTATGTTATTTCCATTTAATTTTGAAAATGACAAATCAAACCCTTAGGCCTTAGACTTCTATGGTATTAAGAATATTTGAAATATTTTTTTATTCTTTAGTATTTTTTAAAAAAATTTTCTGGGATTTTCCCAAATTTTTTTCTTGTTCAAAACATCCAAGATAAGCTCTTGGGGAAAAATTATATATTATTTTTTAAAAAAATTAGAATAATGCACTGAAGTAGATAAATTAAGTGGCAAAGGCAATCACACGTTGAATTTTTTTTTAAATAGTTATTACTACTCAATCCAATAAAATAATCCTATTTT
Source organism: Inga oerstediana (assembly GCA_963210345.1). NCBI lineage: Eukaryota > Viridiplantae > Streptophyta > Magnoliopsida > Fabales > Fabaceae > Inga > Inga oerstediana. Next base: position 71,078,392 of record OY723404.1, on the reverse strand, counting down.
ATAAATAGCATCAATTAATTGTGCTTCTTTGAATAAAAATTGCTTTGTTTTTTGGTTAATAAAAAGAATAATTTTAACCAACCTCACATTAATATTCAATGGTTAAAAATTGGGGGGGGGGGGGGGACTCTTTTCATGGTGGTGTAGGTCAGAATCTTTCATTCAAAAATCTCATTTATTCCTTCCAGAGAGGTGCTTCAGTAACTACCTAGGGATTAATTGAGTACTAGCATTAATCATGTAAATTATCCATAATTTATAAATTAAAATTATGTAAGAAAAGGGTGCCTCTTGTCCCTAACAATCTGGTATACTATTCATAAACATAAAATATGAAACCTAAAGTGTGTTTAATTCTTTTTTTTAAATTTGTTTTTTAAATTTTTAAAAGCTAAAAAAAGAACTTGTTTGAAAAACTATTTTTTAATAAGTTGTTTTTTTGAAAAAAAAATAAAAATTTGTTTTTGAAAAAAGTAAAAAATCAAAATAGTTTTTATGTGTTCTCTTATTTTTATTTTTTATTTTTTGATGTTGCCACTTATCTACTATCAATCTACTCCAGCATGCAACCACCACTATGTCACTTTTGGCGACCACATCTATTCAAAATAGGTTTTTCCCCCCTTAAAACAACTATCGAAACAGTTAGTTAAGTTAAATAATTAAAGTGTTGCTAATAGTTTTCTATTCCTTAATATAAGACATAATTAACTATTATGTTAAAAAAGTTAGTTAATATTACCTCCAGTCCTAAATATAAGACAAAGTTGATTTTTTTTGGAGAGATTAAAAAAGCTAAATAAGTAACCTTTTTCTTTTTGATGAAGAAGGCAAATAAGCAACTAAAGTTCTAACATCACAGTGGCAACATCATGCTGTATAAGACGTCATATGCGCTCCGAAGGGGTCGTAATAGCCTGAAAGTCGAATCCCATGCCCCTTGCATCAGCTACCAAGGCATCCGCCACACTATTAGCCTCACGAACAAAGTGAACCAGCTCTACTTCCTAGTTCCTCTCAAGCAGGCCACGAATCTCTAGAAGTCACTACTACAAAAAACGCTTTTAACGTCTGAAAACAGGGGGATTTCTATCTGAGCGACGTAGAAAAAATTGTCAATAACGTCCGTAAAACAAGGGACATCCATAGTCTGGACTTTAGACGTCCCCACTTCAAACTGGGGACGTCTAAAGTTATTTTTTTAAAAATCGTTTATATTACAGACCTGTACTAAACAATGTTTAAAACCAGAAATTACAGATCATCATCAATAAAATTTCAGATATAGTATATAAACTCCAAATCCAAAATCTACATAATAATAACCCCAAAGCTAAAATCTCATAGGCAGAAGATGAAAACAATAAGAGGAATTAATTGCAAAAAATTTACTTCCTTCTATTATTGAAATTCATTTTCACGTAATAATGAATAGAAAAGAGCGACAAGGAGAGACGAACCTTGTTTTCTCGACGGGAACGTGGCCATGAAGCATATTTCAGGGTCTCGATCTACAAACCATAACAATACGAGTTAAAAGATAAAATAGAAGGGAAATCCAAAGAAAAAAGAGAAAGAAGATAAAATAATAAAAAACTGTAAGAAAACATAACAGATTTGGATCGAGGTGAAAAAAAGAGAGAGAAAGGAAGAAATAATAGTAAAAAGAGCATATAAAAAAGAAGAAGAAGCAAGAGTTAAAAGGCGTAGCGATAGTAGCTCTCCTTGTATTTGCAGTGATGGGAAGAGAAAGATGAGAGTAGGAGTAGTATAAAACTGACAGTAAAACTGTCAGTATAAATTTGAATTGTTTTTTACGCCCCCAATTTAATTTAGGGACGCCTAAAATTGTCCAGTAATTTTATTTTTTATTTTAGACATCTCCAATCTAAATAAGGACGTTTAAAGTCACACTTTAGACATCTTTATATTATTAGGGACGTCTAAAGTTTTAATTTTTTTTTTTAAAAATTAGAGACACCATATATTAGGGACGCCAAATAGTGTGCCTAACTTAAGAATTTTTTTTAAAAAAAATTAGGGACACCATTTGGCATCCCTAGTATATAATAGGGACGCCAAAATGGCGTCCCTGATGATACCTACATCAGGGACGCCATTTTGGCATCCCTAGGGTGTGTTCTTATTAGTTTTTGGAGAATAGCTTTTGAAGAAAAAATGGAGAATAACTTTTGGAGAATAGATTATGAGGAGAATAGATTATAGGAAAAACTGATTTTAATAAAATGAGAGTGTTTGGATGTTTTGATCATAATAACTTTTTTCATGGTCAAATTACTAAAAAGGACATTAACTTTTATGATAATTACATATAAAGAATAAACTTATATTTTATGTATTATTTAAGGGTTAAGGTTCAAATTTAATAATCAAGTTTTTCCTGAGGGGTATCTGGTACAAATAAGTTCTAGAAAATGCAAAAATAACAATGAACAATTAAAAATGATGTAAATTTAACAAAACCGTTAAATTTGACCTAACATCGTTAAATTATAAGAGAAGAAAACTCCTAGCGGCATTAAAAAGGATGCATCTTGACCCATTATTTAACATTAAAGATCATAATTAATACCAAAAATGAAATAAATTTGTCTATATGTAATGTTAATTAACTTAACTAATTTTTCTAATATAATCAAATTAGATAAAAAAATTTTATATTAAAGATAAGAGGAAACATTTAAACGCTAAAATTCTAAAAAAAAATTAATAAATAGATGCAAAGAAAACATCAAAATAAAAAATAAAAAAAAGATGAGAGAGATAGTAGCATGCGGCCCACATCATGCAAAGGACAAATAAGAATCAGAGGGTGGGGCCCACATCTTCAAAAAGCCAAAAAAAATAGCTTCTCTCCAAAACAATGGTTTTGGTATAAAAAGGGATTATCCCTTTTTTTTGAGTGTTCGGATGTTTTAGCACAAAACCATAGTTTTGTGCTAAAAGTGCTTTTTTATAAGATATCCAAACACACTCCTAATAATATTAGGGACGTCAAAATGGCATCCTTGATGATATAGGGCGTCCCTAATATATATTAGAAATATTAAAGGGTGTCTCTAATTTTTTTTTTTAAACTTTAGACGTATCTATTATGAGTGGGAACATTTAAAGTGTGACTTTAGATGTCCCTATTTAGTTTGGGGACGTCTAAAGTAAATTTGTTTTGTTTTTTATTTTATGCAGACTCACTTTAGACGTCCTTGGTGGAATTGGGGACGCCTAAAACTATGTAATTCTCACTTATAATTATGAATATGCCATCAGTTATATTTTTGGTGTCCCTTTTTAAAAAAGGGACGTCCTTTAGGGTCGTAATATATATATATATATATCTATATATATATTCTGTAGTATCGAGTACTGACCAATCCGGATGATTCTCAATCTCAACAGCTCCTATCAGATCAAGGACCACTCTACTGTCACTCTCCACCACCAACGACCGGTAGTTTCTATCCCATGCAAGCTTTAAAGCCCACAAGATTCCCCATGCGTTTGCCGTAACCACAGACCCATAGCCCACTCGAAACATGAAGCCATGCACGAAGGCCCCCAAATGGTCACGTACTAGCCCTCTACAAGTCCAGAGATTGGTATGAGCGTCGAAGGACCCATCTACATTAAACTTCAACACTCCTCTAGGAGGAGGTTGCCACACTGATGGCGAAACCGCTTACACCCGTTGGCCAAGAGGGCGAGATGCACCCTAGGAGAGGCAAGCCAGAGACAAGGTTAAATAAGTTATTTAATCGTGTTATATGTTACCTATCCTTAGATTATATATAAATTTATTAATTAAACTAATTAATTTGAAGAAAAAAATAAAAATATAAATACTATGAAGTAATTTAATTATCTTCCTTAATTTCTCCAAAAAAATCAACTTTATTTTATAATTAGGATCGGAGGGAGTATAACATTTTAAAAAATACACTCTAATTATATTCCTTGATTCCCTCCTTAATCCCCACCTCCCATATTGTTTATTGTTGAAAAAATATTAATAAGATTAATTTAGAAAAAAAATTAATAAATATATAAAATGAGTTTTACATTTTAGATCAATATTAACTCCCTTATTAAGTCATGCCTGCAAGGACAGGAAGATTATTATATTATCATGATTTCTAAAATTCAAAGCCGTGCTCGTTTGTAAAGCACACTTCCGTTTGCGTTGACCAATTAATCCTACGGAACTCTCACACAGAAACAGAGTCATTGACACAGCATTATTTATAGACCCTAAAGACGGAGGCTTTGTGATAAATCATCAGAAAAAGAAACTTATCATCATCATTGTCATGAAGGAGAAGCTAGAAGCTCGCGTCTTCTTCTTCTTTGTGGCTGCTCTGCTTGCATCTGGAAGCCATGGAAGCAAGCCGAGTGATAACAGAACCGAAAACAGAGCTGCCCTGTTCATCTTCGGAGATTCCTTGCTGGACGCCGGAAACAACAATTACATCAACACTTCAACTCGAGCCCAGGCCAATTTCTGGCCCTACGGCGAAACCTTCTTCAAAATGTAATAACTAGTAGAAGTGCTAACTTTGCAGGAAAAAAAAAAAAAGAAGTGCTAACTTTGATTCTAAATATAAGAATCCTGATCCAACCTCTTATGAATATTAAATATGTGGATGTCCATTGACTCATATTACTCTTCCAGTCAACTTGACATAAAGAAGAAAAGAAGACATGATACAAAACAAAAGCAAAAGAAGATAAGGACATAAAGAAGATATAAAATAACCATAGTCATGTAACCAGGGTTAAATATAACCATGGTCATGCAACCAGGGTTAGATTTCTGCCTCTATATAAAAGCTTGTAATCGATTGTTTCAATTGAACTGAATGAGAACTTCTCTCTAGAAATTCTATTAATTTTCTCTCTGAATCCTATCAATCTTCTCCCTTATCACATATACTTTTACAACCGTTATCAGCACGAAGCTCTAAACAAAGGTATAATCTTCTTATGGCTTCTTTAATGATTATATATATGTTGTTTTATTTTATAGATTCGAGATAATCTGAGCCACTATATGGAATTAGAGAAATACTTTTACCGATTGTTATATAACATCAGGTTCCATAGCTAAGATTGGAGATCGTTATTGTTTTTATATAACATTTATAAGTTCTTTTATATTATTATTATTATTATTATTATGGCCAGAAACCATACACATCTGATTCTTGAAATTATGACTAGAAGTCATAATGTTTTAATTTCTTATAATATGGCCAGAAGCCATATCCATTTGATTTTCTATTTTATGGCCAGAAGCTATATACATTTTTCATTTTATTATATGGCCAGAAGCTATATATATTTTTCATCTTTTATCTTATTGTACGGCCAGAAGTCATGTACAACTTTTATCCTGAAGATAATAGTTAATTCCTCATCTTGAGATTAAATGGCCCGAAGCCATACATGGCCTGAAGTCATGAGATTAAATGGCCCGAAGCCATACATGTTTTAATTTTCTTATCTTGCCTTATGAATTACTTATTGTCTTTATGAATTTACAGTTATTATATTGCATATTTACATTTCATATTTTAATTATTTTTATTTATTTCTTTAATTAGTTTGAACCATGGCAAACCTAGCAAAACTTGAAATTGTGGCTCTTGATATTACTAGGAAAAATTATTTATCTTGGAAGTTGGATGCGGAAATTCACCTGAATGTTAAAAGTTTGGAAGACATAATTAAAGAAGGGAATAAGGCATCCAACCAAGATAAAACCAAATCCATGACTTTTCTTCGCCACCATTTACATGAGGATTTAAAAACTGAATATTTGATAGTAATGAACCCACTTGTCCTTTGGAACAATTTGAAAGAAAGATATGATCACCAGAAGATGGTCATTCTTCCAAAAACTCATTTTGATTGGATGCATTTGCGCTTGCAAGATTTTAAATCTATAAGTGAATATAACTCAGCTATGTTTAGAATTACTTCTAAACTGAAATTATGTGGAGAAAATGTTACTGATGATGATATGTTAGAAAAGACATTCTCCACATTTTATTCATCCAATTTGCTCCTGCAGCAGCAAATATCGTGGAAAGGTTTCAAGAAATATGTTGAGTTAATTTCTTGTCTCCTTGTGGCTGAACAAAATAATAAGCTTTTATTGAAAAACTATGAATCCCGTCCAACAGGCTCAACTCCATTCCCTGAAGTGAATATAGTAACAAATGAATTTTATTGTGGCCGTGGACGTGGACATGGACATGGACGTGGGCGTGGCTACAGCCATGGGCGTAGCCGTGGTTGATATCATGGAGGTTCAAATTCCTACAAGAAGTAGGAAAACATTGATAAGAACCAAAAAGAGCGAGAATTCTGAGTATGGCGATATAGATAATAACTATTTGGATGTTGCAGATTTCTTAATATAATTTTAACTGTTATATTTTATTTAAAGTTGTTTCTATCATATGTATTAATTTTAATTATGTTTTTATGAAGAATGAATCCTATTGGCATCAATCCTGAAGATTTATGTCTCTTTGATAGTGCAACAACCCACATTATACTCAGACATGATAAATATTTTTTTCCCTGATAATATGAGAAGCCAATGTTCAGACTATATCTGGTAGTATAAATTTAATTGAAGGCTCCGGAAGAGCTAATATTTTGTTACCTGAAGGAACAAAATTATGCATTGATAATGCATTTTATTCTACCAAGTCTAAAAGAAACTTACTGAGTTTCAATAATATCCGCAGAAATGGATATCATTTAGAAACAATAACTAAAAATAATCAGGAATATCTTGTCATTACAAATATAGTTGCTGGTAGAAAATGCATATTAGAAAGTTTTCCTATTTTTTCTTCTGGTTTGTATTACTCATGTATAAGCACAATTGAAACACATGCTATTGAGAACCAGAAGTTCAATAATGCATACCAGAAGTTTACCAATTCAAACTAGCAATTTGATAATGTAAACCAGAAGTTTACTAATGAATTTATTGTTTGGCATGACCGGTTAGGCCATCCCGGTTCAATCATGATGCGACAAATAATTGGGAATTTATGTGGACATACCCTGAAGTGTAAACAAATACCATAATCCCATGATTTCTTATGTGCTGTATGTTCCAAGGGAAAGTTAATTATTCGCCCCTCACCAAGCAAAGCAGAAAGTGAGTCTCTCACATTTCTAGAACGGATACAGGGAGATATTTGTGGGCCAATACACCCACCATGCGGACCATTTAGGTACTATATGGTTTTAATTGATGCATCAACTAAATGGTCGCATGTTTGCTTATTATCTTCTCGCAACCTGACATTTGCGAGATTACTTGCTCAATTGATTAGATTAAAAGTACATTACCCTGATTATCCTATCAAGAAAATACGTCTTGATAATGCTGGTGAATTTACATCACAAGCTTTTAATGAATATTGTATGTCCCTTGGAATTAATGTTGAACATCCTGTAGCTTATGTTCATACGCAAAATGGACTTGCAGAATCATTGGTTAAAAGGTTGCAACTAATTGCAAGACCTTTCCTTATGAAATCTAATCTTCCAATTTCTGCTTGGAGCCATGCCATTTTAAATGCAGCAATGTTAATTCGCATTAGGCCAACAAGTTATCTAAAGGTTTCCCCTTACAAATGGTTTTTGGTCAGGAACCTAATATTTCCTATATAAGAACTTTTGGGTGTACGGTATGTTAGATTTCATGTTTTGATGATAACAAAGAATGGTATGAAAAATATTTAATTAAATAAGTTTGAACAAAGTAATAACAGGGAAGAGCATCACTTGAAGTAAGCATTGGAGTAATAAAGAAAGGCCAAGAGAAAAAGCTGAAAAACTTGATCAGAAGCAATTTTTCTAAGGCATTACTCCAGTACATACTCGAGTAATGAGACAAAACTTGAAGTAACCAGAGGCACCTTCCAGTAACCTGCCAACGTTACTCGAGTAAGTACTCGAGTAATAGTGTAAATGTTTTCAAGTTGCTCTCGGCCTGCCAATGTTACTTGAGTAGTCACTCGAGTAACCAGGTAAATACTTGGAGTTGCTCTCAGCCTGCCAACGTTACTCGAGTAACCATGTAAAAGTTTTCAAGTTGCTCTCGGCCTGCCAATGATACTCGAGTATGTACTCGAGTTACTCTGTTTCAGAAAATGTGTTGCTTTCGGCATTTTGTACCCTGCTAATGGTTCTTGAGTAACTCACTGGGGTAAGCAAAAACTTGAAGGTAGTACTCGAATAACTTGAACTAATTTTATCATACTTTCCTCGAGTCATTACTCAAGTATGCAGGTATTTAATGATTCTTTTTAAATGGATTACTCGAGTATGTACTCGAGTATGCAGTGTTATGTTTGAAGGAAAACCTCAAATCATTACCTGAGTAAGTTATGCACAAAAAGTAAGTTTACTCGAGTATATACTCGAGTAATAAGTTAATCAAACTTGAAGTGCTCTCGGCCTTGAAATCCTGCCAACATTACTGGAGTAAAGCATTGAGTAACCAAAAATTTATTTGAAGGTTTACTCGAGTTGGTACCCGAGTAACCTATGAAGTTATGAGTACATTACTCGAGTAGGTACCTGAGTAAACAACTATTTCCAAAGGTTTGAAATTTAGTTTATTCCATGCACTACTCAAGTAATCTTGTATTTGTTTGTTGACTTGAAATTAATCAAAGTTTTCCTGATGATACTCGAGTAAGTACTCGAGTAAACTTTAAGGGATACTCGAGTAGCTACTCGAGTAAGCAAATCCAGAAATTCAGAAATCATTCCAACGTTCATTATTTTGCTTCCTATATGATTAACCTTTCATTGTATTAGTATTCTTAGCTTATTTACAGATAAACAATGAAGAAATCATATCAAGTAAGGAAAGTCAAATGAGAAGTTCAAATGCCACCTACCGCCAACGGATATTTTTCAAAAACTGGAAAAGTCAATAGTGGCTACGCACTCTCCAACGGACGAGAAGAAAATGTTCTAACGGTCATCACCAACATATCTATTTATATGGGAACATCCAAACAGAGAAGTATAGAACACAACAACAAGATCACATACAAACGTATCATCAAGTTCACTACTCTGTTTTACGTGATTTTTGTAACTCCGTACTTCAGTGATTCTTATTCACTCTTGAGAGAGATATTTCATTCAAACTCAATATTTGTTATTAAGATAACTTAAGGTTGTGGAACCTTGAGTTGGGATTGGATTACAACTTGTAAGGGGGAGCGAGTGTCCAGGTGAAGGAACTTGCTTGTACTGAGGTGCCAAGAACCCACTGACTCTTGGAAGTTATAGTGAAACTCTTAGAGAAGCTCTGAGGACTGGACGTAGGTCAAAATGGTTGTGACCGAACCAGTATAACTCCCGGTGTACACTTCGGTGATATTTCTCCTTACTCCTTACTGTTTTAATTTCACTGTCAAATTTTATATTTGCAACGAAATTGAGAGTATCACCCAATTCACCCCCTCTTGGGTGAAACGCTTGCTCTAACACGGTATATGTGCCTGTAGCACTACCACAACGCACCAAAATGGGTCCTCTAAGAAGGATGGGAATATATGTTGGGTATGAATCTCCATCAATTATAAAATGTTTAGAACCATCCATAGGAGATTTATTTACGGCACGATTTGCCGATTGTCATTTTGATGAATCACTTTTCCCAATATTAGGGGAAGAAAATAAACAGCTGGGTAAAGAAATTAATTGGAATGAATTATCATTGGCTCATTTTGATCCTCGTACAAAATAGTGTGAACTGGAAGTTCAAAAGATAATTCATTTACAAAATTTAGTTAATCAAATGCCAGAAGCATTTACTGACCCAAAGAAAGTGACAAAGTCACATGTCCCAACTGCTAATGTTCCTATTAAAATTGATGTCCCTGAAGGACAACCTGCTATGAATGAATTTAAAGCATGCCTGAAGTATGGCAGGCCCATCGGTTCCAAAGATAAAAATCCTCGAAAAAGAAAAGGAGCAAAGAATATAGATGGTCAAGTCGAGGATAATGAAGAAAAATTAGCAGCTCCAGAAGAGCCATCTCCTGAAAAGATATTATCTCCAGAAGAGAATGTTGTAGTCCCAGAAGAGACCCAGATACCTGACATATGTGAAAATAATGAGATCTCAATAAATTATGTTATGAATGGAATCCGATGGGATAGAAATGAAGTCAACGTTGACGAAATCTTTGCTTATCATTTAGCATATGATGTAATGAATGATAATGAGGATCATGAGCCCAAATCCATTAGTGAGTGCTAACAAAGAAAAGATTGGCCCTTATGGAAAGATGCCATTAATGCAGAACAAAAATCATTGGCTAAACGAAAAGTATTTGGACCTGTAGTCCTTACACCTGAAGATGTAAAACCAATTGGATGCAAATGGATCTTTGTATGAAAAAGAAATGAAAAGGGCAAAATAACTAGATATAAGGCACATCTAGTAGCCCAAGGTTTTACACAAAGACCTGGCATTGATTTTGAAGAAACGTATTCACGAGTAGTGGATGCGACTACTTTTCATTATTTAATTAGTCTAGCAGTAGATGCAGGACTTGATTTACATCTAATGGATGTTGTGACTGCCTATTTATATGGATCACTTGACAATGATATTTATATGAAAGTCCCTGAAGGACTTAAGATGTCAGAAGCATCCAATTCAAATTCTCGAGAATAATACTCATTTAAGTTAAATAAGTCCCTGTATGGCCTGAAGCAATCAGGGCGCATGTGGTATAATCGTTAATGAATATTTGTTGAAAGAAGGATACAAAAATGATCCGATATGCCCATGCATTTTTATGAAAAGATATAATAGTGAGTTTGCTATAATTGCTGTTTATGTTGATGATATCAACATCATTGGAACTCCTGAAGAGCTTCAAAAGGCAATTAATTGTTTGAAGAAAGAATTTGAAATGAAGGACTTGGGAAGAACAAAATTCTGTCTTGGATTACAGATCGAGTACTTTAAGAAAGGGATCTTTGTATATCAAGAAACTTATGTGAAGAAGGTCCTAGAACGATTTTACATGGATAAATCTCATCCATTATGTACCCCAATGGTTGTAAGATCTTTGAAGGTGGATAAAGACCCATTTCGACCCTGAGAAATCAGTGAAGAAGGTGATGAAGAACTACTTGGTCCAGAAGTACCATATCTTAGTGTTATTGGAGCATTAATGTATCTTACTAATCACACACGTCCTGATATATCAGTTGCTGTTAATTTACTAGCAAGATATAGTTCTTCACAAACACGAAGGCATTGGAACGGGATAAAGCACATTCTTCGTTATCTCAGAGGTACAACAGACATAGGGTTATACTACTCAAATATATCCAAGTATGAACTGGTTGGTTATGCAGATGCCGGATTTTTGTCTGATCCACATGATAGTAAATCACAAACGGGCTATCTATTTACATGTGGAGGTACAACTATTTCATGGCGATTTATGAAACAGACTATATCATCCACATCATCTAATCATGTAGAAATTCTAGCAATACATGAAGCAAGTCAAGAATGTATGTGGTTGAGGTCAGTGATACATCATATACGTACAACTTGTCATTTATCTTCCGGAAAAATGATCCCAACAATAGTATATGAGGATAATACTGCATGTATCGCTTAACTTAAAGAAGGCTATAACAAGGGCGATAGAACAAAGCATATTTCACCAAAATTCTTCTTCACTCGTAACCTTCAAAAGGATGGTGAAATAGATATCCAGCAAATCAGTTCAAGTGAAAATCTAGCAGATTTATTCACCAAGTAACTCCCAGGTACAATCTTTGAAAAACTTGTTCATAATATTGGTCTTCGGAGATTCAAAGATTTCAACTAATATTATCAAGAGGAGGAGTCGATACACGCTGTACTCTTTTTCCCTTATCTAGGTTTTGTCCCACTGGGTTTTCCTAGAAAGGTTTTTAATAAGGCAGCACTCGAAGGTGTATCAATGAATGATGTACTCTTTTCTTTGGCTAGGTTTTTTATCCCATTGGGTTTTTCCTCGTTAAATTTTTTAATGAGGCACATTCATAATGGACATCCAAGGGGGAGTGTTATGAATATTAAATATGTGGATGCCTATTGACTCATATTACTCTTCCAGTCAACTTGACATAAAGAAGAAAAGAAGACATGACACAAAGCAAAAGCAAAAGAAGACAATGACATAAAGAAGATATAAAGTAACCATGGTCATGTAACCAGGGTTAAATATAACCATGGTCATGCAACCAGGGTTAGATTTCTGCCTCTATAAAAAGGCATGTAATCGATTGTTTCAGTTGAACTGAATGAAAACTTCTCTATAGAAATTCTATTAATTTTCTCTCTGAATCCTATCAATCTTCTTTCTTATCACATATACTTTTACAACACAACCCACTTTATCTCTCAATTTTATAATTTATTCCCTAAATTATACTTATCAAATTCACTTCTTAGTTATCATGTAATTTAGAAAATCACACATATTTCTTCAAATATTTAATTTAACCAATTTCTCTAATTATTCAAATTAGCTATTTAACTCCAAAGTTTAGGATTGGATGGCTAATACTGTATCTAGTAATTTATTTAATTTCATATTTTTGTTGTTAAAACAGATCATAAATAAAAAATAGGTAAATTATATAAATAAAACAGCAGGGAACATTTTCCACTAAGTACTGTTAATTCATTGTAAAAAAAAAAAATTCAGACCTAAAATTGTAGAAAAAAAAAGAGATTTGCATTCAATGTAATTAATTTCAGTAAATTCATGATAAGTTAGGTGGACTTTTGTATATTGCATTGCATAGTGTTTGAAAAAATTACTCTCACTAGTTAGAAATACAATTTAGTATAAATTTCATATTGACATATGGCTGCTGATACTGTTATCAATTGATATTGATTGTATCAATAATATTTATAAATTTTATGTATTAACAAAAAAAATATTATGACAAAAAACAAATATACATATTATAATTGAATTGATTCGTCATTAGACTTCTTAAAGTTTTTTTCCTTCTTATTTCAATTGCACATATAATTTCACATCATCGCACAATTTTATTTTGAACTAATAGACAATGCGGTATAATTTATTATTCCCAAGCCATATGGGTAGTGTAACTTGTATTAGGCACTTAGACCTAATGCATTCTTTTATATATATATATATATATATATATATTCTATATTTTTAAATTTTTATCTGAATATTTAATTTTTTTTTCAAATTATTATATTTTATGAAAACACTTTATCAAATTATTTTCTATTTCTGGCATTACAAAAGAATCTAATTGTGATAAAGATAGCCATTAGGAAAAATAACATTTACCAACTATTGCTTCGATACTTCACATTTACGTGTAATTCTTCACCTCATATTAAAATATAGAACAAAAAGAATAATTTTTCCTTTGTCTTGAACTATATCAATTTACATTATTACAATTTACAAGATATCCAATTATTTAGGTTTTTTATTGATAAACAGAAAGTAATTTTTATGGCAAAATTACAATAAAAATACTTCAAATTAATGATCTTATGCTGAGCACAACGAATTTTAAAATTATTAGTTGTTGTAACTTTGCTCGGTTAGCACTCTTATATATACATACGTACTAATTAATTAAAAATTGAAAAAAATGTAGATACATGCAAAATAGTGTTTTTTTTAATATTTTATAAGTCAAACAAGAAAATGATTTTTTCTAATATAATAGTAAATGCTCAATTAGAATTTTAGATTTAAATGTTAAAGAAGGGCTTAATATAATATATGAACATGATGGATGAAGGTGATTCCGCTGAGGACACAAGCAAAAGTACTTCAACGAAGTAGAGAGAAAGCTGAGGCAGGAATTAGGAAGAAGGGAAGCCAAACAAGTGATATCAAAAGCAGTCTACTTAATCAGCATTGGCAATAATGATTATTTCAGCCTTTTCGCCACTTCTTCCCATTTCTTCAACTCTTTCCCTCCTTCCCACTACGTCTCCATGGTCATCGGAAACTTCACTTCCGTCCTCCAGGTACGCCATCGATCTTTCCGGTCGTGATAAGTCCCATCAAGTGGACTTAAGCTCCTTTTCTGTTTCTTAATATAAAACTCGATTGAACTTTTTAGAATGGTTAAGGAAACTGAATAAATTATATTTAAATACTTATATCAACTTTGTTCTTTCTAAACTTTGTTTGAGTTATGAATTGATATATAACATAAGGGTTAAGGTATAAATTTAAATTGGAAGTTTTTGCCGAAGAGCAATGTTGCCTCATAAGTATTTTCGGGTTCAATGATATTCCGGAAGTTTCAAAATGTAGTGTTGCTTCATAACATTAAAAAACTAATACTGATGGTTAAAAGATTGATGTTGACCATTACATTTTTAAAAGCAAGAGGTAACATTGCTTTTTTTTTTTTTTTTAAAACACTTCTGGGATAGTATTGAACCAAAAAAATTTTTTGGGTAAATTTGTACATTAACCTTATATTATAATGATTCACAATATATACTAAGATTAAGTAATTTAGTTTTATTAATCTCTTAAAAAAAATCAATTAGGCCTCATATAAAAGACCGGAGGGAGCATTATGATGGAAAAACAAACTTAACATGATCTTTTATTTACATACAGGAAATATACAGGAAAGGAGGAAGGAAATTTGGAGTTTTCAGCAACTTGCCATTGGGATGTGCTCCTGGACTCAGATTGCTAGCAAATGGAACTTGCTTTGATAAACTCTCACAGCTTGCTGTTTTACACAATCGAGCTCTCTCTCTCGCTCTCTCACAATTGCACAAACACCTTCCTGGCTTCAAATATTCTCTCTATGATATCTATACTGAAGCAATTCAACGGATCAATCATCCCTCCAACTTTGGTAAACATTCTCTCTCACTCACACAAATTTAAATCCCCTAAAGTGTGCACTTCACCTAAGATAGATACTTGTTGAGAAACTTAACATATCTTTCACTAATCAACTTAACAAATGATGAAACAGAATATAACCTAGCTCTCTTGGTTGGATGCAACATCTCTTCACACTGAAATCACATGCTATGACGCCTATATAGATCGAGCCTATAAGTGATAAACCAACTAATGACACTTTAATATCTCCAACTATAGTGTTTGGCACATTGGCCTAGGGGCATTGATATATTCCGATTTTATCATAATATTGAATATCATATTTAGGGATTTTATTATTAATTTTTGGGTTAAATAGCATTTATTATGATTAAATTGAATTAAAGATGATTGTGTGAAAATAAATCTTAAAAGCATATATTTGTTATAATCTTGTAATTACTTTTTAAAATTTGAATTTTGAATAAAGATATTACAAGATATTGATCTAAATTGTAGGTCATATTGGAAAAGGAGGAGTTGAAGGACCAAAAAGTAAAGATTTTTAAGGACTGAAGCAGGAAATAAGATTCTACGTGTGGCTCTAAGGGAATTCTTACAGAAATAAGGGTATCTTTCTGTAATATCAGCTGCCACTTTCAGAGAGGAAAATATCAGAAACAATTACAGAAAATGACCCCGAAATTAAACAATACCAGTTGGGTCCCAAAATACGCACATCACCGCTGGAACTGATTCATCTGCTCTCAGAGGAAATGTCTCATAAATGTCTCTTAGAATGGGATACCACAAAAAGAAAGGGATAGGCACAAAAAGTTAGCCTACTCCTATACAATCCATGTGGTAAAAGTGATTTTTATTTCATTTAATTTTTACAAACTTAAGTTTAGGTAAAAGCTAAATAACATATTGTAATTTATTTTTGGATTGATTTTTTGTATTCATGGTTATTGGGTTTTTTAGAGTAATTTTATCTTTTTTTTTAATTAAAGAAAGGTCCACGACTCCACGTGTCATCTCTATATGGTTGCGACATGTTGCTTTTTTCCTCTCTTTCCATGTTTCTTCTCTTTCTCTCTCTATGATTGAACCAAAAACACCTAAAATCTGCTTATGACTTTTAACCACGATTGGACCAAAAGCAAGATTAGCCCTTCCTCGTCCCCAACATGAGAGAAAATGGCTGGGGCTTTAAGTCTCTAAAAAGCCGCTTATAAATCATCCCAAACACACCCCATATTAGAACTGGGACTCACTTTTTTGTTTATTCAATATGGCTATCTTTTTTTTTTTGGGGATTGGCAAGCATCGTTTGTAGTGGATCGATTCCTGTTAGGTGCAATCAAAGGATAAACTATATGCTATTGCACCACCAAAGCGTTGGTATTTGATATGGCTATTTGACCAGGTCAGATTTAAGTATTGTCGAGTTGAATTGGGACAACTTTCCCAAAGGCTTTTTTTGCATTCACACGGACTTGAACTTAAGATCTCGAGAAGTACGACCCACTTTTATGTCTCTCTTTCTCTCTCCCCATTGTAAATAAAGTGGACTTTATTAGTGTACTCCAATCAAACATGCACGGGTTACCTATATTAAGTTAGTGTTAAATTAATGATGTCAATGGGTGAATTTTGATTGAGTGACTAATGTGAAAGTCGTGGATAATGAAGGTTTGCAAGAAGGGAAAAGAGCATGTTGTGGATCAGGGCCATACAGAGGAGAGGCAAGTTGTGGAGGAAGAAGAGGACAAAAGTATTTTGAATTGTGTGAAGAACCCAATCACTACTTGTTTTGGGATTCTTCGCATTTCACTGAATTTTCTTACAAACAGTTTGCTGCTCAATTCTGGGGCACTCATACCTCCAACTCCAGTTCTGTCAAGCCTTACACTTTGAGCCATCTCTTTCAAGACTTGTAATTTCTTTTTCTTTTGTTCTTCATTTGAAAAATTAATAAAACCAGCAGCCTTTCTTGTCAATGAGTTGGATATATAATTATATTATTATATATACATATAAATGGGATCACTCTCTTCATTTAATTTCTCAACAACCTTTTCCTGTTAACTTTGTCCCTCTATCAATCAAGATTTGTAATATTGTATGCTTCAAGCAGACAAAAACAAATGAAAAAAAAAGTCAAACAAAAACTTACTTGACAAGTCATTCATGAACAGAAATAAAAGGGCAACCAAACCCAAAAAATTAGTACCATCTCGGATCCTTAATATAAGAGTCAGTTGACTTTTTATGAAGAGATGAAGAAAATTTAACAAGTTATTTAATTATAACATATGTTGTATATCATTTGATCAGATATCAATTTATAAGTCAGAAAATTAGTTTGAAGAAAACCAATAAATATCAATATTTTAATGTAACTTATTTAACTTCTTTAATATCTAAAAAAAGTCAACCAGCTCTTATACTCAGGACTGGAGGTTGTATAGCAAAGATTTTTACTTTGTACAATATGCCTAATATTATATGACATGTTTTAATTAATCAATAGAGTTGCTAAAACCTGTCATCTATCACAGACTATAAGTATATTCAGTTCGTTAGTTTGAATACAAGGGCCATTTTATAGGCTTGTACTAACTGAGATTTTTTTTATTGAATTTACATATTCAATAAATGAAGACAGCTTTGAAACGTAAACAAAGTTGACTTCTAAATGCCTGTTTTGACCTTGAATAATAAATCTTTGCCAAATAATTAAATAAAAAAATAATGAAATAAGTATGAAGTGTTCAAAGATGATGGTACAATGAACCGGAATAACATCACTCCTCAGATATGTTATTTTCAAATGCTTCATGACTAAGATTTCTGCAGAAATGTCTTGATTCCCAAGATTCATGTATTATATGACATGTTTTAATTAATCAATAGAGTTGCTAAAACCTGTCATCTATCACAGACTATAAGTATATTCAGTCCGTTAGTTTGAATACAAGGGCCATTTTATAGGCTTGTACTAACTGAGTTTTTTTTTTATTGAATTTACATATTCAATAAATGAAGACAGCTTTCAAACGTAAACAAAGTTGACTTCTAAATGCCTGTTTTGACTTTGAATAATAAATCTTTGCCAAATAATTAAATAAAAAAATAATGAAATAAGTATGAAGTGTTCAAAGATAATGGTACAATGAACCGGAATAATATCACTCCTCAGATATGCTATTTTCAAATGCTTCATGACTAAGATTTCTGCAGAAATGTCTTGATTCCCAAGATTCATGTTTGAACACAAAAAAGTAATATATAAATCATATCAACTTCATATATCTAAACACAAAAAGAATTTGTGTCACATAGAAATCCAAGCCATTAAGTGAAGTGAAACTGAGATGGAAAATCTGAGATTCCATTTCTGTTTCTTACTTTTCTGTGGAAGCAATATTATACTCATTCCAAATGGCTGCCTTGCTGAAATGTGCCTCCAAAAACAACAAGATGCTTTATTTGTATTTGGAGATTCACTATTTGACGTTGGAAACAACAATTACATCAATACCAGTTATGATAATCAGGCAAATTATGCACCATATGGTGAAAACTTCTTTAAGTACCCTTCTGGCAGATTTTCTGATGGGCGTGTTATTCCAGATTTCATTGGTAAGAATTCTAAATTTGTACAAGTTTAACTCTAATACATATGCCACTAACAATCTGAGAAATTCTCTACTGCAGCTGAGTATGCCAAATTGCCATTAATCCAACCATATTTGTTTCCTGGTAATCAAGAATATATAAAAGGGGTCAATTTTGCATCAGGGGGATCTGGAGCTTTAGTTGAAACTCAACAAGGACTGGTATGTTATAGTTTGAGCTTTTTGGCTGAAATGATTCTTGAAATGTTTTTATAACAAAGTATCATAAATTGACATGTAACTGTATGGTTGATTTATTTTTCAGGTGATAGACCTAAAAACTCAACTAAATCACTTCAAGAGAGTGATCAAAGTTCTGAGGCAGAAACTAGAAGATGAAGAAACCAAAAGCTTGCTGGCCAGAGCTGTCTACTTGATAAACATAGGACCAAATGATTACTTCAGTTCTTTGACCGGAAACTCCAGTGTCATTGCCTCAAAATCTCCTGAAAGTTTTGTGGACATGGTCATTGGTAACCTGACAGATGTGGTCAAAGTGTGTAAAAAAGACTTCTGAAATGCTCAATGTTCAGAGTTATCTTATGCTATGCTTGATGTTGTACCTTTCTAATTGCTTTTGCAAATCTGTGATTACTAGGAAATACACAATCAAGGAGGAAGGAAATTTGGGTTTCTTACATTGGGACCTTTGGGTTGTGCTCCAGTGGTTAAGTTACTAGTGAATGGGAGTGGTCCCTGCAGAGAACAAGTTACAGCAATAGTGAAGCTGCATAACACTGCACTTGCACTTGAGCTTCAGAAGTTGGGGAAACAGCTCAGAGGATTCAAATATTCACTTACCAGTTTGTATGACTTAGGTCTTGAAGTGATGAATGACCCTTCAAAATATGGTAGGTGTTAAACTATTCCTGGGCCTCAAGTTAAGTTTTTGAGCTAGAGTGATTAATTTTTGACATACTTTCTTCAGTCCTCAATATAATATATATTTATTTAATTTAATTAGATTAAAGAGGTTAATTAATATGACATGTTATTTTCTAAAACACCCGAGTCATCTTCCTCAATTCCCTCCTTTCCTCTTCTCCTTGATTATTATTGAGGGAACATCAGTAGGGGTAAATTAGGAAAATATTGACAAATATGAAAACTATGTCTTATATTTAGGAATAAAATCAGCTCCCAAATATATACTATATTAAGGATTGGAGGGAGAACATTATAGTGGCTTTCATCAAGTGGTCTAAAGTTTGATGCTCCTTTGGTCCTTAATATAAGACATGGTTAGGAAGTTGACCTTGGTTCTAAACATAAGACATAGTTTTCATATTTGTTAATATTTACCTAATTTAATCCTATTGATGATCCTTCGACAATAATCAAAGAGAAGAGGGAAGGAGGGAATTGAGAAAGATGATTAGAGTGTTTTAGAAAATGCATGTCATGTTAACTAACTCAACTAACTTCTTTAATCTAATCAGATTAGATAAATATGTCTTATATTAAGAACAGAGGGGAGTACTTTTCTTCTAGCATTTTGTTATCACAATAAAGGGACAGTTTGATTTTGTTTTAAAAACTATTTTTTGTTTTTAAAAACAATAAAACCTGCTTGGTAAACTGTTTTCAAAAAATTATTTTTAAAAACAAAAAAACAAAAATTTGTTTTTAAAAATTAAAAAACAAAAACAATTTTAAGTTGTTTTCTTGTTTTTGTTTTCCTTTTTTTAATTTTTTGAGATCGTCACTTATCCATTATCGACTCTACACTACCAATGACGACTACCGCCATGTCACCACTAGCAACCGCTTCAAAAACAGATTTTTCAAAACAATATATCCAAAAATATTTTTTTTTGTTTTTTTATTTTTAAAACTTGTTTTCAAAAATTTTTTTATAAAAATGTTTGTGAAACAAAAAATAGAAAATAAAATCAAACAAGCCCTAAGTTTCTAGTTTCTGTAGAGTTTGCCTTAATCACAAATTTAATGTATTTGTGGGTTAATTCTCTGTGAAGGTTTCAGAGAATGGGGTGTAGCGTGTTGTGGAAGTGGGCCTTACAGGGGATATCCCAGTTGTTGAGGCAAAAGTATAATGAATGATTATGAGTTGTGTGAGAATGCAAATGAATATTTCTTCTTTGACTATGGTCATCCTACTGAAAGGGCTAATGAGCTTATTGCTCAATTCATATGGAATGGAAATCAGACTATCACTGGGCCCCACAATCTGAAATCACTATTTCAACAATGATCCTTCCAATAATCCGTATGGAATTCTTATTTGTAATATGATGATGAGAAGAATGAAGAAAAGGGATGGAGATGTTCCTGAAAGGAAAATGAGTATATATTACTTGATGAAATAATATTTCAAGGTTCATATCTTGTTTATGATTTTGATTCATAAATTAGTCTCCTGAAAAATGAACTCTAACAACTACAGACTTTAAGAATTAAAATATATCCGAAAATCACAAAGAATAGGTTATTATACAGGCTTGTTAAAGTTATCTCTAGTACTCCTTAAAACCACTTTACATTGTTGATATAACAAGTTCAAAATACCCAGACAACATCACGAACACCAGTTTGTAACTTTAAGAAACATGAGTAAAAGGGGAAGAGAAAAGAAAGTAGAACTAGATTTTTCCATCTTTGAATAGTAAGAGAAAATAAGGTCAGAAAATCCTCCCCAAAGTTTTCTTTTCAATAGTGAACATATTTTGAAGAAAAATCCGCTTTTTAGATTTGTCTCAAAGACTATAACAATCTATACAGGGGACTCAGATATAATTTATTTAGCTTTACAAAAATCAATAATTTTTATCTCTCTGTCAACTGATGTCATAGGAACTAAATTTTAAATATAAATAGGTGAAATTCAACATTACCATAGATGGTCACACATTGGACAAGTGAAGAATATCCAACATGTCAAATCTAAGGTTTTAGTCCTTTTGCTTCTTACTTATCTGCTTCCCCAGAATCAACCTAGGAGACACCTGTCTGAGACCAAAACATGTTGCTTTATATATTTTTGGAGATTCTGGGTATGATGCTGGCAACACCAACTACATCAATGGTTCTCTTTCTTCCTTTAGAGCCAATTATTGGCCTTATGGACAAACCTTCTTCAAGTTCCCTTCTGGAAGATTTTCAGATGGTCGTTTAGTTCCAGACTTTACAGGTGAACTGACTGTCAGTACTGTATTTATAATGTTTTGTCTGATTTCATCTTATCTATTTATTGATTTATTTATTCTCTCTTTTGCAGCAGAATGTGGAAAATTGCCATTGATAAAACCATATCTTCATCCTGGTTTGCTTAGAGATACTCATGGAGCAAACTTCGCTTCAGCAGGAGCTGGAGCTCTTTCAGAAACTCGTCAAGGATCTGTATGTAATATTTAATTATTTATGAAGATCCCAGATCATCCTGGTACTGCCAAAAAAAAAAAAAATCAGCTGTTCCTTTTTGTATGATTTTTGAGATTTAAACATAGTCAAATGGTCTCTCTTTCCTTAATATCACTACCTAATACTCACCACTACAGATAGTTTTAGTGTAATCTGATTGTTTGTGTAATTCTTCAGGTATTGGACTTGAAAACTCAGGTAAGCTATTACATGAAGGTTCATAGGCTACTGAGGAAGGAACTAGGCGATGAAGCAGCTCAATCATTAATCTCAAGATCTGTCTACTTGATTAGTACCGGGGTCAATGATTATGCAGTTTATATTACAAATTCAACTATCCTTTGGTCAAACTCTCACCAAGATTATGTGAACTTGGTGATTAGAAACCTTTCTTCTGCTATCAAAATAAGAGAAACTTTGGATTGAAATGAAGAGTTTACCATCATTTTGGTCCTTGAAAAATATAAAATTACCTAGTCTGATCATATGTATGAGTTCTGTTAACTTCATATTTACTTGTGTAAATTGATGCTCTTCAACATGGTAAGTCAGTTGGCACAAATAGTTAGAAGCACATCTTGATGTTTGCGACCGATGGATTATTTGGGTAGATTAAGGAAGTTAGATATGTTAATTATTTATAATAAAAAGTAGGTTAATTTTCCTAAAATACTATCTTCCATCATGACCACTCTTGAATAGAAATTCCTCAATGGGTGCAATCCACAGGAATATTTTAGGGAAAAATTATAAATTTGTGAGACAAAGTGGATTGAGGTCTTATAATTAGGATCAAATCCAATCCTCAGTTAGTTTTTATATTAAGGGCCAGAGGTAGTATACTAAAATTAACAACCAGCCACATTATTTGTAAGTTATGAAAATGTGGCTAATACCTCTTTTTAGAAAATCAAATGGTTATTTAACCACTATGTTTTTTGTTGGCAAGCATCTAGAAGCTACTACATCATCCATGTGAATCATTACTATTTCAGGCTAGAGAAAGTTGGTCCATCTAAGCAACTTTCTTAACTTAGCCGAACTCATGATGCTCAAATTAATGTGCTTTTCAAAAGGTTTGAAGGACTGATCTGATGATTATTATCTTTCAAAAGGCTAAACCGATGGAACAAGGACTAAAATAATACGAGTAGTTTTTTTTTTTTGAAATACTATAATTAATCAAAAAGATATATTTAAAAAGCTACAAAGTTTGAAGTACAGGACATATATAACATAGGAGGAAGGAGGTTTGGGATTCGCAATGTGGGCCCGCTGGGTTGTTCACCATCCATGAGAGTACTAAAAGGTGGAGCTGCAGGTGACTGCTATGAAGAAGCTACAAAATTAGTAAAACTACACAATAAACAACTTTACAAGATGCTGAAAAGGCTTGAGAATGAGCTTCATGGGTTTAAGTATGGACTCACTGATTACTTCATGTTTCTAACAAAATAAATGAATAACCCTATCAAATATGGTATGTCCTTGGCTTTTTACCCAGGTTATGAAACCCCGACTAGACCGGCTGGTTAGGCCTAGAAACCGACAAACTAATTGGTAAACAGAACCTTACAGTTCTGCATTCATCTTTGTTCTTAACCACATAGATTTCTTCTTGTTTTTTTTTCTTATTTGACAAGGTTTTAAGGAAGGCAACAGGGCATGCTGTGGCAGTGGTCACTACAGAGGAATTCCAAACTATGGATTGAAGAGAGAAGGAATAGAAGACTACAAGTTATGTGATAATGTTAATGATTATGTACCAGTTTGGATTAACGGTGGAAAAGTGGTTTTTTTTTTCATCTGACTTTTGAAAAAGTAAGGTAGGATTAAAAGTGAAAATGTAAATGTAATTTGTGTTTGGATTAGCGATGGCAGAAGTGATTTTTTTTTCTAACCTTGAACCTGTTTGGATTAGAGTTTGAAAAGCTCGTTAGATGCAAAATGGCTGAAAAGGGTATGGTTGTTTTTGAATATTACATATATATATATATATTATTTGTATATATTATGATAATTAAATTTAAAAAATATAAATAAATTTTAATAAAATAAAAAAAATAAATTATTATTGAAAAAAAAGGAAAATACAGGAATATACTTAATTAAAAATGGATAAATTTATAACATATTTAATGGATTAATGGTAACTTTTTATCTTCTATCTTTAATTAAAGCTCTTATATTATAGATCGCTAAGTAATTGATGACTCATTTAATAGAATTAATATTTTGAGGATTAGAAAAAATTATAGAAAAGGACCCCAAAATTTATGAAAATTACTAGTAAATGAAGAAAAGGGAACAGGAAATCACAGAATATTACCCAAATGTTTCATAAATTATAGTTTTGTTACAAACACTACTACAAAAAAGGGGTTTAGTGGCGCAGCTCTTATGACACTTTTTAAAAAAGCGTCAAAGATAATTATTTATTTAAAATTATTTTGATGCTTTGGCGCTTACAATTATAAGCGTCATAATAGACGTTAACCTTATATTAAATTACCTCCAATTAATTTTAATGTTGAGAATTGCAGGAAAGGGAATCATGTATATCAGAATCAGCCTTTTTTTTTTTTTTTGGGAATAAGAGGGGCATGCACTAATAGTTGAAGTTACGGTGAGATTGAATCCGTGATCTCATACTTACAGAGGAGTATCCATACTACAAGGCTACAAAATTATTGGTCAAGTGGTTTGGGGGCTTCCTTTAGCCCAATTTTTAAGTAATGGTTTAAAGTGGTTGAATGGGTACAATAACTAAAATAAAGAATATGTGAATGATTTTGACGGTGAGAATTATCCAAGTGTGATAAGTGAATCAATTACAACAATCCACTAATGCCCCATATTAGTGCTGTGGAAGAATTTGTATGGAGGTGGAAATAGAAATAAAAGTGGAATTAGAAGCAGGATTGGATCTATAAGTGGGGTTTAAAAATTTGTAAAATTTGTTTGGTATGTCAGTGGAAGTGGAGTATTATTCTAATTTAATATTTGTATTTATAATATCAAACGGCTTGTATGCCCTCATTAGAACAAAACCTAGCTAGCCACCGCATAGGATCACAAGCTGTTAGCCATGGATTAGCCCCCATAGGAATACCGGCATGGCGGAGAAGGCAACTGAAGTTCGACTCCAACTTCCTGAATCTCTCTTTCGAACAAAACAATTCACACCCTCTTATCATAATCTGTTTCTAATTTCCCTCGTTTGATCCATAAACCAAAATCCTAAACCCACTCTCTTTGATATGTCAAATAAGAGTGCAAAGCGCATGCATATGGAATTTGATGAATCAATTTAATCTATATATATATATATATATACAAAAACGAAAAGTGAAAAAGTTGAAACATATGCGGTAAAAGTGACGATGAACAGTGTAGTGATAGACCCCTCTGGGTAGAGGGAAAGAGGCACGGCTTGGTGAAATCGAAGAAGAATCGTGAAGCTGAAATCAAAATCATGGAGCATCAGAACCAGAGAAACAGAAACGAAAGTTGTGTTTTGCGAATGGAGACGAGAGGGGAGGGTGGTGTACTAGGTGAAATCTAAATCGAAGAGGACAATGGCAACTGGGTTCACAAGTTTGTGTGTCGATTTTGTAAGGGGATTCACCATCACTGTTGATTTTGCACATCCACTGGGGGTTTGTCATTGCCGTTGTTGCCGTTGCCATCACCGGAGAACTTGGAAGCTTGAAGGTTGTGCTAGAATGCTTGAGGGCAAAAATGGACAACAAAATAATTTCCATGGAAGTGTGGTCAATTCTATACGGGGTTTGATGAAAGGGAGTCCCTTCAATTTTATTAAGAACCGGGTAGTGAAAAAGTGATAATCAGATGAATAGACCATGAAGGTTGTTACACTAACATGATATTTCTATTATAAAGTGCTTGATGAACCAATCAATTAACCAAGGAGTCAGTTTATATATTATATATATTGGTAGCTGACACACTAATCAGGGAACATAGGATCTATGATGTTGTCAAATATAGTGTGGACGAAATGTCTGAACCACTAATAAGGTTACTATAATAATAAAGGGAGAGGAAGTAATTTTATAGTGAAGGAAAAAAGTATGAAAGGGACGTTGCCGGAGTTCATGTTAAAAGGTGAGGTTGGAGAGTTGATGTTTTAAATGCAGTGTTCATGGTAGAATGTTAAGGAAGAGAATTAAAAAGCTGGAATTTTACTTTTTTGTTATTTTATATAATTTAGTATTTGTTTGGGATAGTTTAAAAATCACTTATAAATATTTTTTACATAAATCGAGATAAAACTCATCTTACATGCTGACCTTATATGCCATAAATTATGATTAAAAAATACTTATAAATTAAAATTAAACTATTCCAAACAAACACTAAAGTGTTTGATTTGAGGGGTATGGTGGGAAGGGAAGTGGAGGTAAATTACCTTTTTGGGTAGTAGGAATTTAAAATTTATTCTCTCATTTTCTTGTCACGCCCTTTAATGAGAGGATAAGTTTTAAGTTCTTTTCACCAAAAAAAAATAATTTACCTCCCCTCTCCTCAAACTAAACACACCCTTAGTCAAATAAATAATTAGAATCTCATGTAAATGTGACAGGTGGTGTGAGTGTAACGAGGACAAGGCATTTTTAAATCCATGATCGGCTTAAGTTGCATGTGAAAGGCCACGATGCTAATAGATTGCATAACACAACATTTGCATCATCACTTGCTAGATTCCCTTGCGGCTTCGTAGCCTCCAAGCCACACATGCTTACCCCTATTTTTCACCCAAAGATTTAATAATAATTTGCCTCCTTTATTTTAACTTTTACCGTTTATTTTTGAGAGAATCCCATTTAAATTTATTTAAAATACTCAAATTCAAATTCAAACCTGCATTTTAAAAAAAATTTTAGTCAGGCCAAGAGACCTTATTAGGTATTACTGAATATTATTAAAAGATTATAGTGCCCCTCCCATCATATCATGAATCATCTAGAAAAAAATAAAAGAGTAAGACAAACTAGGACTTTTGAGCAACAAAATCAAAGAAAAGAAGAAATAGAGTCAACAAAGAAAATCAGAAGGTAAGTTCTGGGAATTTATCTAAAACCATACTATATAGAATCTAGTTAGTACCGATGGAATGATTGATAACGTCAACACAAAAATAAATCTGCAAATATGGAAAAATCATCCTAAAAGCATAAGAGAAATTGATTTTATTATAATGATGCATAATTATAAAATCTTATACTTCCACTATGATGTGATTGAACAAAAAATAACGAAGATGACAAGTTTTTGAGATGATTTTTTTACTTGGCACAATATTTGAACTTTGAAGTTTGTTGTTTTGTTAAAAGAGTATAAAATTCTTAATTCCATATAGGATAAGCATATAGTCGGCAAATCGGCCGAATAAATCTCACAGCAGGGAGAGGAGTCCGATTGAGTCGGATATTTTATCAATAGAAAAAGAACGAGAAAAAAAGAGAGAGAAAACATAGGAAATAGCATGATATATTGGTAAAATCAATTAATTCAGAAATTCCTAATGAAGCATCATGACCCAATTAAGGATTTGATAAAAGCAAACCCCTGAATCTAGAATTGATCATTTCAAATAGATTCAAATGGAATTTTTCGTTCATTTTTTTTATAAAATAATCCTTATAATTTGTTCTCTAGCATTGTTTCACCCTTTGAAATTTGGAAACTTACTTCCTATTTTTGGTCAACCTGGGTGGCATTATGAAATTTTAGGGAGAACTATACTGAAGAACCAAATTCACAAATTAATTAGAATTTTTATTATTCACATATTTTTTTAATACAAAAAAATTTAGGTGAGTTGGGTCGGACTCACCAGGATCAAGACATGCCAATAGTCTTCATATCGGTGGAATTTGAAATCATGACTTTATGATTATGAATCAATCTTTTTATCAAGTAGACCAACCTTCATTGACACTATTCACGTAATTAATTCAATATAATTAGTAAGTACACGGGTATTATTCGCAATAAAATGAAATGGGGCCGAGCCCAATAGTACAGGCTACACAAGAGTCTGCCCTGTAACAAGAGAATAGATATTCACATTGAGGTTTGGCACAGTTGGTTAAGGTCTTGCCACCCCGATCACAAGGGAGTGTGTTCGAACCCTCTGACCGATGGGGAGACCTCATTGGTAGGCGATCTCGTAAGTCCCTTGTAAGTGCTCGAAGAGCCCTGGGGCCGTGCCCTGGCCTTGGTAGGGGACTGGTGCCGAACCTACCTAAACTTTTTGATATCAAAAAAAAAAAAAAAAAAAAAAAAAAGATATTCACATTGCAAATTTTTTTTTTTTTTTTAAAACGTCCTTCTTAATTCTTAAACACATGGCTAGGTAACGATCAAACTTTTCCCCCAAAATAGTTATTTTTCCAACAATCATAATTAACTTGGATTTTCCTACTCGTAATTAACTTAGAATAGTGCGCACAAAAAATTGATAAATTCAATCTTATATATAATACAACAACTGTTCAATGAATATCATAATTTTTGGCCTCTATAGTTTTAATTAACTTGAGTTGACTTCTTCATAATTTTTTTATCAAAAAATTAATTTATTCATTTTCAGTCAACTTTGATCAAAATGCCTACTTGGCCATCATTTCAAGGATTGTTTCGTTCATAAATAAACTATAAGGACCTTGGCCAAGTTTAGTTAACCTTTGATTAGATTCAACAAAAGTGTCCTATTTAATCAAGGCCTGCGTTTAATCTGTTAATGAAATTAGTACTTTATGATAATATATTAATGAAAAAAATATTATTTAAATATAGGGAGGCGGATACCTTGGATTAAAGCGAGTGCGGTTAGTCAATTTGGAATATTATGATTGTGAACATTTGATTTTAAATGAGTTGTCAGACGTATCTTTTGTGGTTTAAATAACGTGTTCATTTGGAATAGTGATTGTAATATTTAAAAGTAATTTTTCAATCATGATTTATGGTATATAAGGTAAGTTTATAAGAGGAGTTTTATCTCGATTTACATAAAAAACAGCTTACAAGCAATCTCAACTCTATAACAAACATACCCAATGCTAGGGATGGAAATAGGCCAGGCCCCTAATAGGAGCTTACGGCCTAGCCTACATAAAGCCTATCCTAGCCTATTTAGTAAATAGGCCAGGCTCAGGCTCAGGCATATTGCTAGGCCTATTTAGATAAACAGGCCAGGACTATTTTTATAAGGCCTAACCTACAAGCCTACAGGCCTGGCCTATTTAATTTTTTATTTTAAAAAATATATTATTATATAAGTATATATAATATCATCTAAATAATTTTATAAATTTACCAACTTAATCTTAATTCTAAATTCTAAATTCTAAGTTTCATATTTCATCGTTATTATATTCATCCCTTGTTTTCGCATAAATCATTCATCTCTACATCTCTTCTCTTCGATCGCTCGAGATGGCAATACTAACTCACTCTCTCCCCTAATTTGTGCCCTCCACTAAAGCATAAAAAATGTTATGAGTTTATTTTAGTATCAAATGAAATATTTTAATCTTAACAAGAGGAGTTTGTCCCAATTTACGTGGAAAGAATAAAATAAGTAAAAATCTAGTTTTACATGTTATTTGTTATGCTTGGTCGATTTTAAAAAATATATCTCATTAGTCAACAGTCGATTAGTTTTTTTTATTCCTATTTGCTCGAACAAGTGTTGTCACTAAACATTATTTTCTTTTCCTTACTAAGCCTTAATATTACTACAAGAATAGATGTTAGGCTTTTAAGACATAATGTAAGATTGTATATAAGCATGAAGGGTTATATATGAATTTGGCAGCATATGCTTTAAAGGCTATTTAAAGTCCTACATTTTAAATAGGCTTTTAAACAGGCTTCAGGCCTTGTCAGGCCTTCTGAAGGCCCAGGCTCAGGCCTAAAAAAAAGCCTACATACAGGCCCAGGCTTAGGCTCAGGCTTTGAATCTTTGTTACAGGCCCAGGCCTATTTAGGCAAAGCCTAGTCTAGCCTAGCCTATTTCCACCCCTACCCAATACTTTTGCAAAATGGCAGTGACTAGAGTTGAAGTAATTTTGGCAAAATAAATAAATAATAAATAAAACAAAAATAATTGACAAAGGCCAGAAGCACGTTACTGATCATTCATATAGGTGTCGACAAAGTTGTCAAATTTGCGAGTTTAAACAAACTCACTCGTGACAGTGACATAAACTTGTATTGTGAATTCGAATAATAAGATTTACTTTTATTATTATATAGGTATCAATAGTGTATAATTAAATATTAAAATACAAAAATTACAACAATTTGATTTAAATATATTTTAAATTTAAATAATTGAAATTAAATTCATCAACATTCATAATTTACGTATTTAATAAAGAAATTTTTTAAAAAATTAATATATTAAGCAGTTGAACATGAACAAATAAAAAAAGTTAGCATGCGTTTAAGAGTGAGTTAATATGGTTTTGTAAGTTAGAAACGTAAAAACGATAAATTCAGTATATAAACTCATGAGTTTAACCGAGTTTACAAATAGCATGAGCTTATCAGCGACTCGACTTGATTTAATAAGATAAAAACGTAAATATGGTAAACCCAGAATGTTAATTCGTGAGTTTAACAACAATGGGTGAAATATTTGGTAAGCAAAATCTTCTAAAATAAACAAAATACTAAAAAAATGATAAAATAAAATCAACAAAAATCTTTCTGCTTATATATATGTTGATGCAATAGCAACTTGCAAGATTGCTAAAAGCAATAAATAATTTTTGGGATCCTCTCAGATTCTGGACAAAATAAGTTATACATATGTTGACATCATGTTGAGAACAACTCTAATTAAAATGTTCGAAATATAAATCAAAGTTTTATAACTAATTTTAATAACTATGACGCTTAATACTTCCGTTCACGCAAAATTTATTTAAAAATTAATAATACCAATCATAAACTTTAAAATATACGCTTTAAACGAGTTTGGAAATTAAACAGACGAAAGTTGTCGGCCAAAAAAAAAAAAAAAGAAAAGAAAAGAAATCATGAAAGTTTGGAAATAAAAACGACGTAGCTTTTGGATGGTCAGGGAGGCAAAAAAACTCCAACTACTTCCTCCCCTCTTTCACTGTAGATAGTACAGACTAATGGCTCTTTTGTCAAAATATTAAAGAAAAATTATTAAAACTATCTCATTATGAAAAATATTACTCCATCTAGTCTTTAATGTAAGATTTATATAAATGATTTACTATTGAGTTGAGTTATTTATTTATGGGAAATGTGAATTAATTTTCATAGAACTCTCATTCTAGTACTCAAAAGTAGCAATTTATTTAAAGACAAATGTGTACAAATTTTTAATTATGTGAAAATGTATTTTTTTTCTCACATCAAGATAGATTGCACATAGCTGATGTTTATTTAAACACTCTTATTTTTCTCATAATCAATTTTTATATCAAAACCAAAGTTTTGAGAAGAACAATCCAAACACTCTCTTTCTCCAAAATCTTTGTTTGGCAATGAAATCATGGTTTGGGGGTGGAAAATCATGGTTTTTCCATAAGTTTTTTTTTTTTTGCCTTTTTAGAAGCTATTGTTTAAAATTTATTCTCTTAAATAATTTGTTTCACTTTTTTTTTTTCAGAAGTTATTCTTCAAAAGCTAATCCAAACACAACCTTAGATAATAAATTTTGTAACAAGTGATTTTTCGACCATTTTCTGCGGCTTTTTCAAATATTTATTGTTAAGTTTTTATTTGGTACCAATATCAAATGAAAACCCACTTATCCTGGGTCTTTAAGTAGTACTCATCTAGGATATTATTTATAGGAAGAGAGAGAATAAATTTTTAGTTATATTTATATAAGTCATCTCATTAAAATTTTCATATGAAGGTATATTTTTATCATTTATTGTATTAAGTTTGTTTTTATGTGGTATAATGTAATTAGATAGAGTCA
This sequence comes from Inga oerstediana, assembly GCA_963210345.1. Lineage (NCBI taxonomy): Eukaryota > Viridiplantae > Streptophyta > Magnoliopsida > Fabales > Fabaceae > Inga > Inga oerstediana. The sequence goes on along the minus strand of OY723404.1, from coordinate 71,046,389 downwards.
TAGGAATAAAGTTGGAAAGTTGTGAATTTTATAATAGAGTTAATAATATTTAAGGGGTTTTTTTTTTTTGTGAGTGTGAAATATACTGAAAGTGTCTTATAAATGGAATTAGAAGAGTATATATTTTTTTTATATTTTTAATTCCAAAGTTACATCCAAATCTTTTGAGAAAATCTCTGAAAAAGAATTTTAAAAGTGTTAAAGGATAAAAGGTGTTTCAAATATTCATAATGATAGAAAGGAGTGAGGGATTTATTTGTCCTTTTCAAAATTAAATAGAAATAACAGAAATATTCCTCTGAGTTTATAAAACATAATTTCATTTTTTATAAGGATTTAACAAGTTTAAATAAGATTTTCATAAATTCTAATTTAAAAATCATCACTTGCTACAATGGTAAGGTATTGATTTCTATTTTTGATAAGGATTTAAAAAGTTTAGATAAGATTTTAATAAGTTTTGATAAAATTTTTGTAAATTTCAATTAAAAAATCACCAATTGCTACAATGACAATGTATTGATTCCTACTTCTAATAAAATCTTATAAGAACTTGTTAAAACTTTATCAAAATTGGGAATCAATATCTTACCATTGGAACAATGGGTGATTTTTGAATTAGAATTTGTGAAATCCTTATAAGAATTTGTTAAAACTTTATTTGAACTTACGAAACCCTTATCAAAAGTGGGAATTAATATGTTGTCATTGTAGCAAATGGTGATTTTTTAATTAAAATTTGTGAAAATTTTATCTGAACTTATTAAAATTTTATTTGAACTTGTGAAACCGTTATCGAAGTGGGGATCAATATCTTGCCACTGTAGCAAGTGGTGATTTTTGAATTGGAATTTGTGAAAATCTTATCAGAATTTTTTAAAACCTAATATGAACTTGTTAAACCCTTATAAAAAATAAGATCACGTTTTTTAAACTTAGAAGAACAATTATGTTATTTCCATTTAATTTTGAAAATGACAAATCAAACCCTTAGGCCTTAGACTTCTATGGTATTAAGAATATTTGAAATATTTTTTTAAAAAAATTTCTGGGATTTTCCCAAATTTTGTTCTTGTTCAAAACATCCAAGATAAGCTCTTGGGGAAAAATTATATATTATTTTTTAAAAAAATTAGAATAATGTACTGAAGTAGATAAATTAAGTGGCAAAGGCAATCACACGTTGAATTTTTTTTTAAATATTTATTATTACTCAATCCAATAAAATAATCCTATTTTATAAATAGCATCAATTAATTGTGCTTCTTTGAATAAAAATTGCTTTGCTTTTTTGTTTTTTGGTTAATAAAAAGAATAATTTTAACCAACCTCAAATTAATATTCTATGGTTAAAAATTAGGGGGGGAACTCTTTTCATGGTGGTGTAGGTCAGAATCTTTCATTCACAAATCTCATTTATTCCTTCCAGAGAGGTACTTCAGTAACTACCTAGGGATTAATTAAGTACTAGCATTAATCATGTAAATTATCTATAGTTTATAAATTAAAATTATGTAAGACAAGGGTGCCTCTTGTCCCTAACAATCTGGTATACTATTCATAAACATAAAATATGAAACCTAAGGGGTGTTTAATTCTTTTTTAAAAAATATTTTTTTAAAATTTTTAAAAGCAAAAAAAAGAACTTGTTTGAAAAACTATTTTTAGTAAGTTATTTTTTTGAAAAAAAAATAAAAAGTTGTTTTTAAAAAAGTAAAAAATCAAAATAGTTTTTATGTGTTCTCTTATTTATTTATTTTTTTTTATGTTGCCACTTATCTATTATCAATCCACTCCAGCATGCAACCACCACTATGTCACTTTTGGCGATAGCCATCACCACGTTACTTCAAAACAGGATTTTTTTTTTTCCTTAAAACAACTATCAAAACAGTTAATTAAGTTAAATAATTAAAGTGTTGCTAATAGTTTTCTATTCCTTAATATAAGACATAACTAACTATTATGTTAAAAAAGTTAGTTAAGTTAGTTAATATTACCTCCAGTCCTAAATATAAGACAAAGTTGATTTTTTTTGGAGAGATTAAAGAAGCTAAATAAGTTACTTTTTTTTTTTTGATGAAGAAGGCAAACAAGCAACTATAGTTCTGTTAGAACCGGCTATTACCCAAGAGGGGGGGTGAATTGGGTGTATAATAAAATCTTAAGAACTTTAGAAATCTTTTCGTATCTTAACGAAAACAGTAAGTATGAAGGTTTATAAATCAACAGTTAGATTAAATAATATATGCTGGAAATATAAGAGTTTAGGGAAGAGAATATGCAAACTGTGATTTATCCTGGTTCGGTCCAATCTGTGATGGCCTACGTCCAGTCCCCAGGCTCCTCCTGAGATTTTCAAATCCACTATCTTCTTGTTTAATCCGGGCACAAGAAAAGCCTTTACAATTCCACAAGTTTAGCCGGGTACTTGTGAAACCTTTTACAAATCTCTTACTGAAATACTCCCCCTTACGGCAAGTCTTACGAGCAGAGCAATTCCGAAGATCTTCCTCTCCTGCTTACTTATGCAAGTCTTACGAGCAGCAACGTTCTCTCCTGCTTACACCCCTGTAAGTCTTATGAGCAGCAACGTTATCTACTGCTTGCACCTTGTAAGTCTTACGAGCAGAATGTCTTACGGCAATTCTCTCTACTGCTTCTCCGTAAGAAAATCAACCCTCTCAAGGTCCTTCTACCTTGAGATCAACTCAGAAATATAGATGAAAGTGTTTGCAGACTCTCTCACAGAGTGGATATAATACTCACTGAAGTACAATACAAATAATCACTCTCTCAATGATAAGTAATACAGAAACTGGAAAACAGAGAGTGTTTGGGTAGAAGCAAAGAATTCATGTTATTCGCATGTTGGTGTCGTTGCTCTGTTTTCTCTGTCTTTTTCTGTCCCTCATCAATATTGAATGCTTTCTCATTTATAGTTGATGAAGATGATGACCGTTGTGAGCATTCGTCCATTGGAGTCCCGTTGCTTCATTCGAACATTTGAGCATATTTGAAAAACAAGCTCTTGTCCGTTGTGGAGCAAAGTGGAGCGTCTTAGTTGAATAGCAGAAAGATTCATTTTGAGCTGTACATCACGTTGTGGAGCGTTTTGTGTTTCAGACAGTTTTTTATGTTGGGTCATTTGCTTGTCGTGGTTGGTAGCCGCCATTCGGTGTGTAATGATGGAGTTCTCCGTATTTGACTTTTATTTGAATCTGCAATCCGAATGTTTAATATCCTGTTTCACACTTGAAATATATATTAGCTAACATTTAGAATCAATAACAAGTGAAAACACATTGATTCAATAACATATAATCATATTCGGATTGTTCGCTGTGAGACTTGATGTTTTTGGTCTTCTTCCAGAATATCACTCGAGCATAAAATGGCTCACTCGAGTGATCTTCCATTTTTCCTTTATATGCTTCAGTTATTGGGTTGTGCTTGCATGGGATTTCAGAGAGACAGAATTCTCACTCGCGGGTGATATGGTCTCTCACTCGAGTATACACCTTCTGCTCGAGTGCGCCTCAAGTTTTCACGTACATGCTTCTTCTCGGGTTGTCACTCGCACATCATTTTAACAAGAGTGAGATTTTGTGCTCGCGAGTGATATGGTCCCTCACTCGAGCACACATACCTCTGCTCGAGTGAGACGCATATTCTCAAGGAATATGCTCTCAAAATCAACACTCGCATCAGGATTTCAGAGGGATGAATTTATCACTCGCAGGTGATGTGGTCCTTCACTCGAGCACACAGACTCCTGCTCGAGTGAGAAATCATCCAATGCTCGAGCATGAATCCTAGTGCTCGAGTGTTGCAACTTTTTTCACGTTTCAGCTGCTTTTGGACATCACTCGCACGACATTTTCAGAGAGAAAGTTTTTACACTCGCGGGTGATGTGGGACCACTTTAGAAAAAATTTGATCATTTGATTCAAATGATGTATCATAAGAATGCTCTTGTCATATGCACTCCAATGCAACAAGAATCAGCTCCAAACTCCTTGTATTCTGCAAGTTATGATCGAAAGAGTGTATATTTCGCTAGTCTGCACAAGCATCAACTTCCAGAAGGCATAGCTCCTAGAATATACGTTCCAATTGTTCAAATTACCTATCCATGGAAAGCTCTTTGAGTCTACTTTCATTTGGCACTGGTCTCGTCTCAATCCGATGTGTGGTTTGTGAGTTATACTCAAAATACCGAACCTGTGTCAGAAAGTGACGGTGATTTCAGTTTCATTTTCGACGAATCATATCTCCTTCATTTGATCTTCTTTAAATGTGATTCTGGTGCCAATTTTACGTGTTGGGAGTCTTCTTTCATATGCCACCGGTTTCGGGTCAATCCGACGTGTGGTTTGAGAGATATGATCAAAATACCAGACCTCGTTCAGGCTGAACGTAAAACAGAGTAGAACAGAGTATTCACCCGTGCTCGAGTGAATCCATCTGTGTTCGAGTGTGTTCTTCCTGTGCTCGAGCATAACACCTTGTGCTCGAGCATAACACCTCTAGAAGTGCCAAAACTCATATATAAGTCATCTTAGCTTCATATTAACATATTTCAACCATTATTTGATCATAGAAACCTCTGGTATCATAATAGAAACCTCCAATATCACTTCTAACAACTTGAATCTTGATCTTCTTGTAAGATCTAACAAGTTCTTCATTCTTCATAATCCAAGTAAGCATCTCCTTGACTATCTTCAATTTCTTTCTTCTTCTTCCTCTTGTTCATTTTCATTAATTCAATCTTCTTCATTCTTTACTTGACTAATCTACAAAATATGTAACATTAAATATAGTAGTTAGTCAAAGAAATACATTATATGAACTTTTTGCTCTTATCACTTAATATCTATATTTGACATCATCAAAACTAATCATATCTAACAAGTTCTAACATCACAGTGGCAACATCATGCTGTATAAGACGTCGTTTGCGCTCCGAAGTGGTTGTAATAGCCTGAAAGTCGAATCTCATGCCCCTTGCATCAGCTACCAAGGCATCCGCCACACAATTAGCCTCACGAACACAGTGAACCAGCTCTACTTCCTGGTTCCTCTCAAGCAGGCCACGAATCTCTAGAAGTCACTACTACACAAAACGCTTTTAACGTCCCTTTTTTGGGCCTTTTAATGTTTGAAAACAGGGGGACGTCTATCTGAGAGACGTAGAAAAAATTGTCAATAACGTCCGTAAGACAAGGGATGTCCATAGTCTGGACTTTAGACGTCCCCACTTCAAACTGGGGACGTCTAAAGTTTTTTTAAAATCGTTTATATTACAGATCTGGTCTAAACAGTGTTTAAAACCAGAAATTATAGATCATCGTCAATAAAATTACAGATCTAGTATATGAACTCCAAATCCAAAATCTACACAATAATAACTCCAAAGCTAAAATCTCATAGGCAGAAGATGAAAACAATAAGAGGAATCAATTACAAAAAACTTACCTCCTTCTATTATTGAAATTCATTTTCACGTAATAATGAATAGAAAAGAGCGAAAGGAAGAGACGAACCTCGTTTTTTCGGCGGGAACATGGCCATGAAGCATATTTCAAGGTCTCGATCTACAAACCATAACAATACGAGTTAAAAAATAAAATAGAAGGGAAACCCAAAGAAAAAAGAGAAAGAAGATAAAATAATAAAAAATTATAAGAAAGCATAACAGATCTGGATCGAGATGAAAAAAAGAGAGAGAAAGGAAGAAGTAATAGTAAAAAGAGCATATAAAGAAGAAGAAGAAGCAAGAGTTAAAAGGCGTTGTGGCAATAGCTCTCCTTGTGTTTGCAACGATGGGAAGAGAAAGATGAGAGTAAGAGTAGTATAAAACTGACAGTAAAACTATTAGTATAAATTTGAATTATTTTTTACGTCCCCAATTTGATTTAGGGATGCTTAAAGTTGTCCAGTAATTTTACTTTTTATTTTAGACGTCCCAATATAAATAAGAACGTTTAAAATCACACATCTCTATATTTTTGGGGCATTTAAAGTTAGGGACCCCATTTGGCGTCCCTAACATATATTAGGGACGTCATTTAAATGATGTGCTTAATTTAAGAATTTTTTTTTTAAAAATTAGAGACACCATTTGGCGTCTCTAGTATATATTAGGGATGCCAAAATTACGTACCTAATATATATTAGGAACGCCAAATAATTTCCTAATTTAAAAAAAAAAAAATTATTAGGGACGCCAAAATGATGTACTTGATGTACTTGATGCAGGTAGCATCAGGAACGTCATTCCTACTCATTTGAGGTATAATTAGACCAGAAACAGAGAAATGTTATTAATATATAAAGACGGAGCTTTGTGATACTAAATCATCAGAAAAAGAACCTTATCATCATCATTGTCATGAAGGAGAAGCTAGAAGCTCGCGTCTTCTTCTTCTTCTTCTTAGTGGCTGCTCTGCTTGCATCTGGAAGCCATGGAAGCAAGCCGAGTGATAACAGAACCGAAAACAGAGCTGCCCTGTTCATCTTCGGAGATTCCTTGCTGGACGCCGGAAACAACAATTACATCAACACTTCAACTCGAGCCCAGGCCAATTTCTGGCCCTACGGCGAAACCTTCTTCAACTTCCCCACCGGCAGGTTCTCCGACGGCCGTCTCATACCGGATTTCATAGGTAACATCGAATTTTTCTTCTTCTTTTGTTTGTGGGATTGGAAATTGGAATTCTGGGCTTTGGTTTTCTTAAGGTTTGTTTGATTTTGTGGAAAACGAAGCTGAATATGCAAATCTGCCATTGATTGAGCCGTATCTGAAACCTGGGAATAACAAGTATTACGACGGAGTCAATTTTGCTTCTGCTGGTGCTGGGGCTCTTGTTGAAACCTTTCAAGGTCTTGTAAGTAAATTCCTTTCATTCCTCTTTTCTTTTGTTAAATTTAATTATGTCCTGTCTGGTTGGCTCATACTGCTAAACAGTTCTTGGCCATCAAACTACTAAACCTTAAAATATTCCTATTTGTGGTATATTTTGGAGAATGTGAGGTTGCAATACTACAAGTAGTAAAAATATTAAAGAAGTGTTTATAAAGTTGGGAATATGTATGAAATCAGTATTTTGTTTCATATGTTTTTTAACTTATATTCCTACTCCAAGGTCCAAAAAAAAAAAAAAAACTTATATTCCTACTCCTCTAAATATACGAGTTAACAAAAGGAGTTTGCTTTAGTTTATTTCTGAATATAAGAATTAATAGTTTGGTAAAAAAATAATGTACCACTAAATATATTTTATCTCCCAAATTTATCGTATGTTCTTACCTTTATGTATAAATTGTCTTTTTCATATGCTTTTTAACATATACACCTCCAGTTCAAAATGTAATAACTAGTAGAAGTGCTAACTTTGCAGGAAAAAAAAAAAAAAGAAGTGCTAACTTTGATTCTAAATATAAGAATCCTGATTCAACCCACTTTATCTCTCAATTTTATAATTTATTCTCTAAATTATACTTATCAAATTCACTTCTCAGTTATCATGTAATTTAGAAAATCACACATATTTCTTCAAATATTTAATCTAACCAATTTCTCTAATTATTCAAATTAGCTATTTAACTCCAAAGTTTAGGATTGGATGGCTAATACTGTATCTAGTAATTTATTTAATTTCATATTTTTGTTGTTAAAACAGATCATAAATAAAAAAAAGGTAAATTATATAAATAAAACAGCAGGGAACATTTTCCACTAAGTACTGTTAATTCATTGTAAAAAAAAAAATTTCAGACCTAAAATTGTAAAAAAAAAAATATTTGCATTCAATGTAATTAATTTCAGTAAATTCATGATAAGTTAGGTGGACTTTTGTATATTGCATTGCATAGTGTTTGAAAAAATTACTCTCACTAGTTAGAAATACAATTTAGTATAAATTTCATATTGACATATGGCTGCTGATACTGTTATCAATTGATATTGATTGTATCAATAATATTTATAAATTTTATGTATTAACAAAAAAAATATTATGACAAAAAACAAATATACATATTATAATTGAATTGATTCGTCATTAGACTTCTTAAAGTTTTTTTCCTTCTTATTTCAATTGCATATATAATTTCACATCATCGCACTATTTTATTTTGAACTAATGGACAATGCGGTCATAATTTATTATTCCCAAGCCATATGGGCAGTGTAACTTGTATTAGGCACTTAGGCCTAATACATTCTATTTTTTTATATATATTTTCTATATTTTTAAATTTTTATCTGAATATTTTTTTTTTGAAATTACTATATTTTATGAAAGCACTTTATCAAATTATTTTCTATTTCTGGCATGACAAAAGAATCTAATTGTGATAAAGATAGCCATTAGGAAAAATAACATTTACCAACTATTGCTTCGATACTTCACATTTACGTGTAATTCTTCACCTCATATTAAAATATAGAACAAAAAGAATAGTTTTTCCTTTGTCTTGAACTATATCACTTTACATTATTACAATTTACAAGATATCCAATTATTTAGGTTTTTTATTGATAAACAGCAAGTAATTTTTATGGCAAAATTACAATAAAAATACTTCAAATTAATGATCTTATGCTGAGCACAACGAATTTTAAAATTATTAGTTGTTGTAACTTTGCTCTGTTAGCACTCTTATATACATACGTACTAATTAATTAAAAATTGAAAAAAATGTAGATACATGCAAAATAGTGTTTTTTTAGTATTTTATAAGTCAAACAAGAAAATGATTGTTTCTAATATAATAGTAAATGCTCAATTAGAATTTTAGATTTAAATGTTAAAGAAGGGCATAATATAATATATGAACATGATGCATGAAGAAGGTGATTCCGCTGAGGACACAAGCAAAGCACTTCAACGAAGTCGAGAGAAAGCTGAGGCAGGAATTAGGAAGAAGGGAAGCCAAACAAGTGATATCAAAAGCAGTCTACTTAATCAGCATTGGCAATAATGATTATTACAGCCTTTTCGCCACTTCTTCCCATTTCTTCAACTCTTTCCCTCCTTCCCACTACGTCTCCATGGTCATCGGAAACTTCACTTCCGTCATCCAGGTACGCCATTGATCTTTCCGGTCGTGATAAGTCCCATCAAGTTGACTTAAGCTTCTTTTTCTGTTTCTTAATATAAAACTCGATAGACCTTTTTAAAAGGATTAAGAAAACTAAATAAATTATTTTAAAATATTTATATCAACTGTGTTCTTTTTAAACTTTATTTGACTTATAAATTGATATATAACATAAGGGTTAAGGTACAAATTTAATTTGGAAGTTTTTGCCGAAGAGCAATGTTACCTCATAAGTATTTTCGGGTTTAATGATATTCCAGAAGTTTCAAAATGTAGTGTTGCTTCATACCGTTAAAAAACTAATACTGATGGTTAAAAGATTGATGTTGACCATTACATTTTTAAAAGTAAGGGGTAACATTGCTTTTTTTTAAACACTTCTGGGATAGTATTGAACCAAAAAAACTTTTTGGGTAAATTTGCACATTAACCCTATATTATAATGATTTATAATATATGTTAAGATTAAGTAATTTATTTAGTTTTATTAATCTCTTAAAAAAAATCAATTAGGCCTTATACGAAGGACCGGAGGGAGCATTATGATGGAAAAACAAACTTAACATGATCTTATATTTACATACAGGAAATATACAGGAAAGGAGGAAGGAAATTTGGAGTTTTCAGCAACTTGCCATTGGGATGTGCTCCTGGACTCAGATTGCTAGCAAATGGAACTTGCTTTGATAAACTCTCACAGCTTGCTGTTTTACACAATCGAGCTCTCTCTCTCGCTCTCTCACAATTGCACAAACACCTTCCTGGCTTCAAATATTCTCTCTATGATATCTATACTGAAGCAATTCAACGGATCAATCATCCCTCCAAATTTGGTAAACATTCTCTCTCACTCACACAAATTTAAATCCCCTAAAGTGTGCACTTCACCTAAGATAGATACTTGTTGAGAAACTTAACATATCTTTCACTAATCAACTTAACAAATGATGAAACAGAACATAACCTAGCTCTCTTGGTTGGATGCAACATCTCTTCACACTGAAATCACATGCTATGACGCCTATATAGATCGAGCCTATAAGTGATTAACCAACTAATGACACTTTAATATCTCCAACTATAGTGTTTGGCACATTGGCCTAGTGGCATAAATGTCTCTTAGAATGGGATACCACAAAAAGAAATGGATAGGCACAAAAAGTTAGCCTACTCCTATACAATCCATGTGTGTGTTTGGTTTAACAGTGGTAAAAGTGACTTTTATTTCATTTAATTTTTACAAACTTAAGTTTAGGTAAAAGCTAAATAACATATTGTAATTTATTTTTGGATTGATTTTTTGTATTCATAGTTATTGGGTTTTTTAAAGTAATTTTACCTTTTTTCTTAATTAAAGAAAGGTCCATGACTCCACGTGTCATCTCTATATGATTGCGACATATTGCTTTTTTCCTCTCTTTCCATGTTTCTTCTCTTTCTCTCTCCATGATTGAACCAAAAACACCTAAAATCTGCTTATGACTTTTAACCGCGATTGGACCAAAAGCAAGATTAGCCTATCCCCGTCCCCAACATGAGAGAAAATGGCTGGGGCTTTAAGTCTCTAAAAAGCCACTTATAAATCATCCCAAACACACCTCATATCAGAAGTGGGACCCACTTTTTTGTTTATTCAATATGGCTATCTTTTTTTTTTTTTTTTTTTTGGGATTGGCAAGCATCGTTTGCAGTGGATCGAACCCTGTTAAGTGCCATCAAAGGATAACCTACATGCTACTGCACCACCAAGGCGTTGGCATTTGTTATGGCTATTTGACTGGGTCAGATTTAAGTATTGTCAAGTTAAATTGGGATAGCTCTCCCAAAGGCTTTTTTTGCATTCACACGGACTCGAACTTGAGATCTCGAGAAGTACGACCCACTTTTATGTCCCTCTTTCTCTCTCCCCATTTTAAATAAAGTGAACTTTATTAGTGTACTCCAATCAAACATGCACGGGTTACCTATATTAAGTTAGTGTTAAATTAATGATGTCAATGGGTGAATTTTGATTGAGTGACTAATGTGAAAGTCGTGGATAATGAAGGTTTGCAAGAAGGGAAAAGAGCATGTTGTGGATCAGGGCCATACAGAGGAGAGGCAAGTTGTGGAGGAAGAAGAGGACAAAAGTATTTTGAATTGTGTGAAGAACCCAATCACTATTTGTTTTGGGATTCTTCGCATTTCACTGAATTTGCTTACAAACAGTTTGCTGCTCAATTCTGGGGCACTCATACCTCCAACTCCAGTTCTGTCAAGCCTTACACTTTGAGCCATCTCTTTCAAGACTTGTAATTTCTTTTTCTTTTGTTCTTCATTTGAAAAATTAATAAAACCAGCAGCCTTTCTTGTCAATGAGTTGGATATATAATTATATTATTATATATACATATAAATGGGATCACTCTCTTCATTTAATTTCTCAACAACCTTTTCCTGTTAACTTTGTCCCTCTATCAATCAAGATTTGTAATCTTGTATGCTTCAAGCAGACAAAAACAAATGAAAAAAAAAAAAGTCAAACAAAAACTTACTTGACAAGTCATTCATGAACGGAAATAAAAGGGCAACCAAACCCAAAAAATTAGTATCACCTCGGGTCCTTAATATAAGAGTCAGTTGACTTTTTATGAAGAGATGAAGAAAATTTAACAAGTTATTTAATCATAACATATGTTGTATATCATTTGATTAGATATCAATTTATAAGTCAGAAAATTAGTTTGAAAAAGACCAAAAATATCAATATTTTAATGTAACTTATTTAACTTCATTAATTCTAAAAAAAGTCAACTAGCTCTTTTACTTAGGACCGGAGGTTGTATAGCGAAGATTTTTATTTTGTGCAATATGCCTAATATTATATGACATGTTTTAATTAATCAATAGAGTTGCTAAAACCTGTCATCTATCACAGACTATAAGTATATTCAGTGCGTTAGTTTGAATACAAGGGCCATTTTATAGGCTTGTACTAACTGAGATTTTTTGTATTGAATTTACATATTCAATAAATGAAGACAGCTTTGAAACGTAAACAAAGTTGACTTCTAAATGCCTGTTTTGACTTTGAATAATAAATCTTTGCCAAATAATTAAATAAAAAAATAATGAAAATTATTGCCAATAAGTATGAAGTGTTCAAAGATAATGGTACAATGAACCGGAATAATATCACTATTCAGATATGTTATTTTCAAATGCTTCATGACTAAGATTTCTGCAGAAATGTCTTGATTCCCAAGATTCATGTTTGAACACAAGGAAGTAATATATAAATCATATCAACTTCATATATCTAAACACAAAAAGAATTTGTGTCACATAGAAATCCAAGCCATTAAGTGAAGTGAAACTGAGATGGAAAATCTGAGATTCCATTTCTGTTTCTTACTTTTCTGTGGAAGCAATATTATACTCATTCCAAATGGCTGCCTTGCTGAAATGTGCCTCCAAAAACAACAAGATGCTTTATTTGTATTTGGAGATTCACTATTTGATGTTGGAAACAACAATTACATCAATACTAGTTATGATAATCAGGCAAATTATGCACCATATGGTGAAAACTTCTTTAAGTACCCCTCTGGCAGATTTTCTGATGGGCGTGTTATTCCAGATTTCATTGGTAAGAATTCTAAATTTGTACAAGTTTAACTCTGATACATATGCCACTAACAATCTGAGAAATTCTATTGCAGCTGAGTATGCCAAATTGCCATTAATCGAACCATTTTTGTTTCCTGGTAATCAAGAATATATAAAAGGGGTCAATTTTGCGTCAGGGGGATCTAGAGCTTTAGTTGAAACTCAACAAGGACTGGTATGTTATAGTTTGAGCTTTTTGGCTGAAATGATTCTTGAAATGTTTTTATAACAAAGTATCATAAATTGACATGTAACTGTATGGTTGATTTATTTTTCAGGTGATAGACCTAAAAACTCAACTAAATCACTTCAAGAGAGTGATCAAAGTTATGAGGCAGAAACTAGAAGATGAAGAAACCAAAAGCTTGCTGGCCAGAGCTGTCTACTTGATAAACATAGGACCAAATGATTACTTCAGTTCTTTGACCGGAAACTCCAGTGTCATTGCCTCAAAATCTCCTGAAAGTTTTGTGGACATGGTCATTGGTAACCTGACAGATGTGGTCAAAGTGTGTAAAAAAGACTTCTGAAATGCTCAATGTTCAGAGTTATCTTATGCTATGCTTGATGTTGTACCTTTCTAATTGCTTTTGCAAATCTGTGATTACTAGGAAATACACAATCAAGGAGGAAGGAAATTTGGGTTTCTTACATTGGGACCTTTGGGTTGTGCTCCAGTGGTTAAGTTACTAGTGAATGGAAGTGGTCCCTGCAGAGAACAAGTTACAGCAATAGTGAAGCTGCATAACATTGCACTTGCACTTGAGCTTCAGAAGTTGGAGAAACAGCTCAGAGGATTCAAATATTCACTTACCAGTTTGTATGACTTAGGTCTTGAAGTGATGAATGACCCTTCAAAATATGGTAGGTGTTAAACTATTCCTGGGCCTCAAGTTAAGTTTTTGAGCTAGAGTGATTAATTTTTGACATACTTCCTTCAGTCCTCAATATAATATATATTTACTTAATTTGATTAGATAAAATAAGTTAATTAATATGACATGTTATTTTCTAAAACACCCTAGTCATCTTCCTCAATTCCCTCATTTCCTCTTCTCCTTGATTATTATTGAGGGAACATCAGTAGGGGTAAATTAGGAAAATATTGACAAATATGAAAACTATGTCTTATATTTAGGAACAAAATTAGCTCCGAAATATATACTTTATTAAGGATTGGAGGGAGAATATTATAGTGGCTTTCACCAAGTGGTCTAAAGTTTGATACTCCTTTGGTCCTTAATATAAGACATGGTTAGGAAGTTGACCTTGGTTCTAAACATAAGACATAGTTTTCATATTTGTTAATCTTTACCTAATTTAATCCTATTGATGATCCTTCCACAATAATCAAAGAGAAGAGGGAAGGAGGGAATTGAGAAAGATGATTAGAGTGTTTTAGAAAATGCATGTCATATTAATTAACTCAACTAACTTTCTTAATCTAATCAAATTAGATAAATATGTCTTATATTAAGAACATGGGGGAGTACTTTTCATCTACCATTTTGTTATCACAATTAAGGGACAGTATGATTTTGTTTTTAAAAACAATAAAACCTGCTTGGTAAACTGTTTTCAAATAATTATTTTTAAAAACAAAAAAACAAATTTTTTTTTAAAAATTAAAAAACAAAAACAATTTTAAGTTGTTTTCTTGTTTTTGTTTTCCTTTTTTTTAATTTTTTGAGGTCACCACTTATCCATTATCGACTCTACACTACCAATGACGACTACCGTCATGTCACCACTGGCGACCGCTTCAAAAACAGATTTTTCAAAACAACATATCCAAACAATGTTTTTTTTGTTTTTTTCATTTTTAAAACTTATTTTCAAAAACTATTTTATAAAACTGTTTGTGAAAACAAAAAATAGAGAACAGAATCAGACAAGCCCTAAGTTTCTAGTTTCTGTAGAGTTTGCCTTAATCACAAATTTAATGTATTTGTGGGTTAATTCTTTGTGAAGGTTTCAGAGAATGGGGTGTAGCGTGTTGTGGAAGTGGGCCTTACAGGGGATATCCCAGTTGCGGAGGCAAAAGTATAATGAATGATTATGAATTGTGTGAGAATGCAAATGAATATTTCTTCTTTGACTATGGTCATCCTACTGAAAGGGCTAATGAGCTTATTGCTCAATTCATATGGAATGGAAATCAGACTATCACTGGGCCCCACAATCTGAAATCACTGTTTCAACAATGATCCTTCCAATAATCCGTATGGAATTCTTATTTGTAATATGATGATGAGAAGAATGAAGAAAAGGGATGGAGATGTTCCTGAAAGGAAAATGAGTATGTATTACTTGATGAAATAATATTTCAAGGTTCATATCTTGTTTATGATTTTGATTCATAAATTAGTCTCCTGAAAAATGAACTCTAACAACTACAGACTTCAAGAATTAAAATATATCCGAAAATCACAAAGAAGAGGTTATTATACAGGCTTGTTAAAGTTATCTCTGTTACTCCTTAAAACCACTTTACATTTTTGATATAACAAGTTCAAAATACCCATGCAACATCACGAACACCAGTTTGTAACTTTAAGAAACATGAGTAAAAGGGGAAGAGAAAAGAAAGTAGAAATAGATTTTTCCATCTCTGAATAGCAAGAGAAAATAAGGTCAGAAAATCCTCCCCGAAGTTTTCTTTTCAATAGTGAAGAGATTTTGAAGAAAGACCTGCCTTTTAGATTTGTCTCAAAGAATATAACAATCTATGCCGGGGACTCGGATATAATTTATTTAGCTTTACAAAAATCAATAATTTTTATCTATCTGTCAACTGATGTCATAGGAACTAAATTTTAAATATAAATAGGTGAAATTCAACATTACCATAGATGGTCACACATTGGACAAGTGCAGAATATCCAACATGTCAAATCTAAGGTTTTAGTCTTTTTGCTTCTTACTTATCTGCTTCCCCAGAATCAACCTAGGAGACCCCTGTCTGAGACCAAAACATGTTGCTTTATATATTTTTGGAGATTCTGGGTATGATGCTGGCAACACCAACTACATCAATGGTTCTCTTTCTTCCTTTAGAGCCAATTATTGGCCTTATGGACAAACCTTCTTCAAGTTCCCTTCTGGAAGATTTTCAGATGGTCGTTTAGTTCCAGACTTTACAGGTGAACTGACTGTCAGTACTGTATTTATAATGTTTTGTCTGATTTTATCTTATCTATTTATTGATTTATTTATTCTCTTTTTTGCAGCTGAATATGGAAAATTGCCATTGATAAAACCATATCTTCTTCCTGGTTTACTTAGAGATACTGATGGAGCAAACTTCGCTTCAGCAGGAGCTGGAGCTCTTTCAGAAACTCGTCAAGGATCTGTATGTAACATTTATTTATTTATGAAGATCCCAGATCATCCTGGTACTGCAAAAAAAAAAAAAAAAATCAGCTGTTCCTTTTCGTATGATTTTTGAGATTTAAACATATTCAAATGGTCTCTCTTTCCTTAATATCACTACCTAATACTCACCACTACAGATAGTTTTAGTGTAATCTGATTGTTTGTGTAATTCTTCAGGTATTGGACTTGAAAACTCAGGTAAGCTATTACATGAAGGTTCATAGGCTACTGAGGAAGGAACTAGGAGATGAAGCAGCTCAATCATTAATCTCAAGATCTGTCTACTTGATTAGTACCGGGGTCAATGATTATGCAGTTTATATTACAAATTCAACTATCCTTTGGTCAAACTCTCACCAAGATTATGTGAACTTGGTGATTGGAAACCTTTCTTCTGCTATCAAAATAAGAGAAACTTTGGGTTGAAATGAAGAGTTACCATCATTTTGGTCCTTGAAAAATATAAAATTACCTAGTCTGATCATATGTATGAGTTCTGTTAACTTCATATTTACTTGTGTAAATTGATGCTCTTCAACATGGTAAGTCAGTTGGCACAAATAGTTAGAAGCACATCTTGATGTTTGCCACCGATGAAAATTATTTGGGTAGATTAAGGAAGTTAGATATGTTGGTTATTTATAATAAAAAGTAGGTTAGTTTTCCTAAAATACTATCTTCCATCATGACTACTCTTGAATAGAAATTCCTCAATGGGTGCAATCCACAGGGATATTTTAGGGAAAAATTATAAATTTGTGAGACAAAGTGGATTGAGGTCTTATAATTAGGATCAAATCCAATCCTCAGTTAGTTTTTATATTAAGGGCCGGATGTAGTATGCTAAAATTAAAAACCAACCACATTATTTGTAAGTTATGAAAATGTGGCTAATACCTCTTTTTAGAAAATCAAATGGTTATTTAACCACTATGTTTTTTGTTGGCAAGCATCTAGAAGCTACTAAATCATCCATGTGAATCATTACTATTTCAGGCTAGAGAAAGTTGGTCCATCTAAGCAACTTTCTTAACTTAACAGAACTCATGATGTTCAAATTAATGTGCTTTTCAAAAGGTTTGAAGTGCTGATCTGATGATTATTATCTTTCAAAAGGCTAAACCGATGGAACAAGGACTAAAATAATACGAGTAGTTTTTTTTTTGAAATACTATAATTAATCAAAAAGATATATTTAAAAAGCTACAAAGTTCGATGTACAGGACATATATAACATAGGAGGAAGGAGGTTTGGGATTCGCAATGTGAGCCCGCTGGGTTGTTCACCATCCATGAGAGTACTAAAAGGTGGAGCTGCAGGTGACTGCTATGAAGAAGCTACAAAATTAGTAAAACCACACAATGAACAACTTTACAAGATGCTGAAAAAGCTTGAGAATGAGCTTCATGGGTTTAAGTATGGGCTCACTGATTACTTCATGTTTCTAACAAAATAAATGAATAACCCTTTCAAATATGGTATGTCCTTGACTTCTTACCCAAGTTATGAAACCCGGATTAGACCGGCTGGTTAGGCCTAGAAACCGACGAACTAATTAGTAAATCAGTCTGGTCCGAGAGTCAAACATGTTTGTGCTTTTTTAAAATCAATTTTTTTAATTTTTTTTTTTTATAATTTCATATTAATAACCCTGAAATTTTCACTTTTTCATTGGTTTGATCTCGGTTTAGCTCCAGTTTGACTCTGGTCTAACTCATTTACCCTTGACCTAGTACGTCGGCTGATTCAGTGTCCGGTCCTGATTTAATTAACTTGCTTCTCACTACTTCTGCTTCTATTCTTATAAATGATAATGATAATGGTCCTCCCCCACCATATGTCATTATCAAATACTCTTTCTGGTTCTTAATATAGGAGTTATATAACTAATTTTAGTGATTAAGGAAAATAGCTAAATCAATTATTTGTAAAAATTGTGAGTTGACTTTCCTAAAATACCTTCTTTAATCATTATTTGCATTGGAACTAACTTTTGATGGAAACCCTCTTACCATGGGCAATCAATAGGAATGGTTCGAGAAAAAGTTACAATTTTGGGAGACAAAGTGGATTAGGGGTTTTATATTTTGGGAAAAAAAAAAAACTCTTTAACTAACTTCTATATTTAGGACTGGAAGGAGTACATTGAAAACATAGCTTTCACAAAATCTTTTCTTGTGGTAAATCTTACTCCCTCTCTGTCCTTAACGTAGAATCTAATTAGGAAGTTAATTTTGGTCCTAAATGTAAAAACTATTTCTCATATTTGTCAATATTTTCTTAATTTATCCTCTATTGATACACCCTCAACAATAATTAAAAAAGAGAGGGATGGAGGGAATTAAGGAAGTTGATTTTGGTATTTTAGGGAAAAAATGTTATATTAACTAATCTAACTAATTTTTTTAATCTAATCAAATTAGTTAAATATGTCTTATGACTTATGACGAAGAGAGTATTTTGTCATATTTAAGATTTCTATGAAGTAAACAGCACCTTACAGTTCTGCATTCATCTTTGTTCTTAACCACATAGATTTCTTCTTGTTTTTTTTTTCTTATTTGACAAGGTTTTAAGGAAGGCAACGTGGCATGCTGTGGCAGTGGTCCCTACAGAGGAATTCCAAACTTGAAGAGAGAAGGAATAGAAAACTACAAGTTATGTGATAATGTTAATGATTAATGGTGGAGAAGTGATTTTTTTTTTTCATCTGACTTTTGAAAAAGAAAGGTAAGATTAAAAGTAAAAATGTAAATAGAAAGGGCTTCCCTCTCCATCCCACATTAATTTTGAGAGCTTCTGGTTGACTTTTTCTGTGGTGTGAGAATAGTCAAAGAAAACATAGGGTCTGTTTGCCAAAGCGTTTGGGAGGGGTAACACTGCGTTTGAGCTGAAAAAAGCTCAATGGGCATATTGACTATTCTCACACCACAGAAAAAGTCAACCAGAAGCTCTCAAAATTAATGTGGGATGGAGAGGGAAGCGGTCCCCACAATCCCAAGGCCTTATTTGACCTTTGAGCACCCAACACTATACTTCCTTATTATCAAAACCTTAATTGATGCAGTTTATATTACCAGTTGATTCTACATGCGTTATGCGCGAAGCGACAGTGAAACCTTGCAAGGTTTATGATATTATGAAAGTTTGATCTTCCAAAAATATGAGAAAGAAATAAAGCATTGGAGAAGTTATATGTGGCAAATTAAGTTTCTCTGCCGGAACGAAATTAAGGCTTCAAGTAATTGGCACTAAGAAAAGTTTTGAAATACAAAATAGCAACTTAAAATAATTATAGTATATGTTGTGTATCATTAGATTATGTATTCCTTTATAAGTTATACTAATTAGTTTGGAGAAAAAAAGATAGATATGAACTTTAAAATAATTTATTTAGTTTCCTTAATCTCTCCAAAAAAGTCATCTGAATTTTATATTTAGGACTGGAGGTAACATCTACATATTTTAATCTACTCCACATATAAAATGTCTTGGTGCCCAAGCTTCAAGTTTGAACTCATATGCTCTAAGTTCTCTTACACAGTGCAATTTTCAAGGTGGACTTGTCAATATCTATGACGTATTCAAAGATAACGATTTAATAAACTATAACAAATATCATTTGTAAAAATATTTCAGTCACATGCACATGGGTTGAATTTCCTATAGTCAAGCCATTCATTTCATACGCAAGTGTACATGTTATCATCTGAGACTTAAATATTTATTAGAAGGATATTCTAAATTCTCAGAATATCCAAAATTTAAACTAACAGCCTACTTATTTAAGTCTCTTATCCTCAAGAATGTTTTAGTAGCAGCCTTTATCACCAGAAGTAGCAAACCATCAAGTGAAGTGAAACTGAAATGGCAAGTCTGAGATTCTGTTTCTGTTTCTTACTTTTCTTAGCAAGTAACATCATACTTATTCCAAATAAGTCCCTTGCCAAAACATGCCCTCCAAGGCAAAACAAAGCTTTGTTTGCATTTGGAGATTCACTATTTGATGTTGGAAACAACAATTACATCAACACCACTGCTAAGGCAAATTTTGCACCATATGGTGACAAATTCTTCAAGTAACCTTCTGTTTGATATACTGATGGGCGTATTATTCCAGATTTCATTGGTAACAATTCTAAATGTTTGCGAGTTTCACTTCAATACATAAACTTGTTTCCTTTATGCTATTAACAATCTAAGAACTTTTCATTGTAGTTGAATTACCTAAATTGCCATAAATCCAACCATATCTGTTTCCGGGTAATCACGAATACATCGATGGGATCAATTTTGCATCAGGGGGTGCTGGGGCCTTGGTTGAAACTAATCAAGGACTGGTGGTTGAAACTAATCAAGGACTGGCATGTTATAGCTTGAGCTATTTAGCTCAAATGATTCTGACATATTTTTTAATAACTACTACATCCAATCCTTAATATAAGACTCAGTTGACTTTTTTTATAAGATTAAGGAGGTTGATTAAATTACTTTAAAGTATTTATATTTATCGTTTTTTTTTAAACTAATTTGTTTGACTTTTAAACTGATATATAATTTAATTTTACATAACATATGATATAATTAAATAACTTATTTAGCTTTCTTAATCTCTCTTAAAAAGTCAACTAGGTTTTATATTAAAGATCGAAGGTAGCATATAAAAGGATGAATCCAATCATAAATTGACATACAAACATATATGTCAGAAGCAGATTCTACTATATGGGCAAATTTACATTGCTTGTTTATGTTTAACTCGTGTGTGTGTGTGTGTGAGTGAGAGAGAGAGAGGGGGGGGGGGGAGTGATTTTAATAGTATGGTTGATTTTATTTTCAGGTGATAGACCTAAAAACTCAACTAAGTTATTTCAAGAGAGTGATCAAGGTTTTGAGGCAGGAACTAGGAGATGCAGAAACCAAAAGCTTAGTGGAAAGAGCTGTCTACTTGATAAGCATTGGAAGCAATGATTATTTAGGTCCTTTGTCTCAAAACTCAAGCATCATTTCTTCATACTCACCAGAAAAATATGTGGACATGGTCATTGGAAATCTTACAACTGTGATCAAAGTGTGTAAAACAAAAACAAACTTCTGAAATGGTCAATGTTCAGAGTTCTCTTAATGCTGTACTTGATGTTTGAATCTTTCTAATTGCATTTTGAAACCTGTGATTACTAGGAAATGCACAATCAAGGAGGGAGGAAATTTGGGTTTGTTAATTTTGGAACCTCTGGGTTGTACTCCACTTGTTAGGGCTCTAGTGAATGGAAGTGAAGGTCTCTGCAGAGAAGAAGTTTCACCAATAGTGAAGCTGCATAACACTGCACTTTCTGTTGAGCATCAAAAGTTGGAGAAACAGCTTAAAGGATTCAAATATTCACTTTTGAATTTTTATGATGTAGGTTTTGATGTAATAAGTCACCCTTTAAAGTATGGTAGGTGTCAAAAAAACTATTCTTGAGGCTCTAATAACTTAAAGTCCGTGTTTGAAAATTTTATTGGTCAGAAGGGCTTGAATTTGACTAATGCTATTTTTTGTATATGAGATCCTGCAGATTATCGGTGCTTTCTGTTTATAAAACTTATAAGGTTTTTCTAAACAATAAAATTTTCGAACAGGGATTTTTTACGGATTTTCCGAATTGAATTTCAGGTTCTACATATTAAAACCAAGCTTTATAACTGTAACGTTTGTGGGTTACTTTATTGTGAAGGGTTCAAAGAAGCAGGTGAGGCGTGTTGTGGAAGTCGGCCTTACAGGGGATATTATAATTGTGGAGGCAAAGGTTATGAATTGTGTAAGAATGCAAGTGAATATGTCTTCTTTGATGCAATCCATCCAACTGAAAGGGCCTGCGAGATTTTGTCCCAATTCATATGGAATGGGAATCCCACTATCACTGGGCCTTACAATCTGAAAGCACTGTTCCAACCATGATCCTATCATTTGGAGTTCTCACCTGTAATGCTGATGATAATAAGAACAGAAGAAAAAAGGATATGGATATGTTTGTTCGTGAAATGAAAAAAGAGTGTATTTACATTGATAAAATAAAAGTCCCAATGCAAGGTTTATATCTTGTTTAGAATAAAGAAAATCGGTTTTTAACTTAAAAGAAACATGAGCAATAACTTTGATTTGTAATAGTGTAATACTATAGATTTGTGATTAGGTTATTTGGCATGATGTTTTATCAGACCAAGTGTACGGAAAAGGAAAAAAAAAAAAAAAAAGACCTCGTGCAAAAGGCAACATAAAAAATTGCATTGGTTGGTTCCAGGAAGTTTCTCTTATTAGTCTTCGTTGTGGCTGAGAGTACTCTATCTCATCTTCAGACTCACTCATAATTTATTTTATGTCCACAAGAGAAATAGTACTACCCCAAGCTTCATCAATCCTGCCCCTCTGTTTAATACATTATTTTTTTTTTTGATAGTAGTTTAATACATTATTTTAAAATAGCAATGTAGTAGATGGTGAGATGAAAATTACTATCAGCATAGACTAAGTGTGTGTGGGGAGGGAGGGGGTGTGTTTCAACCCCAAACGCTCAATTCAATTGGGTTAAGAAGCTCAATGGGTAATTTGATAAAAAAAATTGAGTGTTTGGTTTTCAAAGTGAGCAATTGAGCTTTACTCCATCTTAATAGTTTTTTCCATAAGCTCCATTTCTCAGCTTTTACTGATTTAGCTTTTGGAGAGAGTGAGAATGGTTAAAATATTTTTTCAGTTGTGTCAAGTGTACTATCAAAATAATTGCAATTTTACCTTTAATATACTTTTTCGGCTACAAAAATTAATTTCAACTATTATTTGGTGCTTTTAACCCTTAAAATATTTTTTCAGCTGTACCCAGTGTGTTATCAGATTGATTACAATTTTATCTTTAATGTACTTTTTTAGTTCCAAAAATTATTTTAAACTATTTTTTGGTGTTTTTAACCCTTTAAAATATTTTTTAACCCACTATCTCTTACTATTATCACAAAAGTCACTTGTGCTTAAGTCAATCCAAACAAGTTTTCCTTTTGCAAAAGTCATTTATACAATTGGGGTTCCAAACATAAATCACATTTCACAATCGGGCTTTTATTAAAAATAAAATTACCAAAAGCTAAATTGAGAGACTCTATTTTTCTAATCCCTGTTCCAAACATACTTTAGAGTGTGTTTGTGGGCGGCGTTTGACCCCGCAAACGCTCAATTGGCATGTAAACGCCAATTGCCAATCTGAAAAAAAAAATGAGTGTTTGGTTCCCAAAATGATCAATTGAGCTTAATCCTATTTTAATAGCTTTGCCATAAGCTCCAAAACTCAGCTTTTACTGATTTAGGTTTTGGGAAGAGTGTGAATGATTAAAATATTTTTTCAGTTGTGTCTAGTGTACTATCAGACTGATTGCAATTTTACCCTTAATGTACTTTTTCGGCTACAAAAATTAATTTCAACTATTCTTTGGTGCTTTTAACCCTTAAAATATTTTTTCGACTGTACTTAGTGTGTTATCAGACTGATTGCAATTTTATTCTTAATGTACTTTTTCAGTTTCAAAAATTATTTTAAACTATTTTTTGGTGCTTTTAACCTTTTAAAATATTTTTCCACCTACTCTCTCTTACTGTCATCATAAAAGTCACTTGTGCTTAAGTCAATCCAAATAAGTTTTACTTTTACAAAAGTCATTTATACAATCAATGTTCCAAACATAAATCACTTTACACAATCGGACTTTTACTAAAAATAAGATTACCAAAAGCTAAATTGATAAACTTCATTTTTCCTATCGCTATTCCAAACTCACTCAATGATAGATGGCCTCCTCTTCTTGGCAAGTGGCCCCTTATTTATCTATGAGGGATTATATATGTATAAATATTAAATACTCTAATACTCATGTGTACAAGTATATCCAAAAGAAGACCCTAAAAGACCGGTTGGCTTTGGAAGTGATGAGAATGAAATCGAGAATAAAAGTTATAAAAAATAGGGAAAATCATTGTGAGGTCCCAAGGACCATAAGAAATTACAAAAAGGTTCCAAACCAAATTCTCCTATTAAAAAAGTCCTTACGGATTGAATTGTGATTAATTTGGAATGTGAAATTACTTTGTTGCTCCCACTGAATAAAAAAGGAAAGGAACATCATATGACTTTTTTGACAAGTGCTTATGCCTATTTCGACAACTGGATGAACTATTTTGACAATTTCATTTTTCTCCCTTGAGAAGTTTTGAAATTTCAGAATTTAATGTCTCTACTTTAACAAGTGCATATGCCAATTTTGACAATTGCATGAGAGATTTTGACAAATTCATTTTTCTCTCTGGACAACTTTTGAAATTTCAGAACTAAATGTGCCATTTTTGCCAAATGCATATTACTTTTTTGACAAGTTTTTATGCCTATTTTGACAACTGCATGAGCTATCTTGACAATTTCGTTTTCTTCCATGGAGAAGTTTTGAAGTTTCATAACTTAATATCCCTACTTTGATAAGTGTATATGCCTTTTTTTACAAGTGTTTATGTCTATTTTGATAACTGGATGAGTTATTTTGATAAGGTCATTTTCCTCCCTGGATAAGTTTTGAAATTTTAGAACTAAATGTGCCAATTTTGAAAAGTGCATATACCTTTGTTGATAAGTGCTTTGCTTGTTTTGACAACTGGATGAGCTATTTTCATAAGGTCATTTTCCTCCCTAGACAAGTTTTGAAATTTTAGAATTAAATACGCCAATTTTGACAAGTGCATATGCCTTTTTTTATAAGTGTTTATACCTATTTTGACACCTGCATGAGCTATTTTGATAAGTTCATATTCCTCCTTGGTAAGAACAGGATGCATAAAGGAAGGCACAACTTATGAGGAGCTTCGAATAATCATATCATCTATAATCGGAAAAGAAAGTAATGAAATTTATTTAAAATTCAAAGTTACCCTTGAAATTTCAAAACTTCTCTAGGGAAGAAAATGAACTTGTCAAAATAACTCATCTAACTGTCAAAATAAGCATAAGTACTTATCAAAAAAAGGTATATGTTGTTCCTTTCTTTTTTATTCAATGGAGCAACAAAGTAATTGTACATTTCGAATTAATCACAATACAGTCCATAGGAACTTTTTTGATAGGGGAATTTGGTTTGAGACTTTTTTGTAATTTTTTATGATCCTTGGGACCTCACAGTGGTTTGCCCTAAAAAATATGGAGTAGAAATGGTTCAACAATCAGTTGGCCTAAAAAAAAAAAGAAATGCTTAATATAAAATTATATAGTTTGTTATGTTGATATTAGATGAATAAGAACTTTCAATATTGTACCAATAAATTATTTGTTGGTGTGGTAAGTGGACTCATCCCCATAAAAAATAGAATATAAGTTTTAATCCTGATAAATACATTTGTTGATGTTAGAAGTCAATAATCCTATTCCCCCTGATAAAAGTCAATAATCATATCCCCCGCCGTCAGGAAACTAGGAAACGAATGGTGGTTTCACATTGATTTTCAAATGTATTTACTTGTATATATATATCTGTACGTACCATTACATCAATATGAACTTGGTTTTAGAATCATTACATGGCATCAGAGCCTTTTCAGAATTAAGTTGAGTTTTAGAATTTTTTCCGGCTAACAGCTTCCAAGTTCATCTTCAGATCTCCCTTCGTCGGTGTCTTTTCCAATCACATGCGCCTTACTTCCAAAGCCTTCATCCTCCGATCAGCCAAACCCAACTGACGGCACACCGTTCCGATGTTGCGTGAAGCTTCACGCGCCTCCCAGTCCTCAACTGCACCGTTCACTCACCGGCGCGTGGGGCATTTTTCGGTGTCATTTTCAGGCAATTCCAAGGGTGTTCTAATCGACTCCTCCTCCTAGTTCCATCCCTGGTGGCTGTTTGGTCCAACTCTTACTTTGAAATTATTGGGTACTTGCCTCTCTTGTTCAAGTAGAAAGCTCATTGATGGATCCTTGATTTTCTGAGGGGCTTTGGCACTCTAGTTTTGTCATTTCTGGCATGGATCCCCTTTATAAAATTGTCCTTTAATTATTTGTTGAGTGGTGTTCAAAAAAAAAAGCCTCCTCCATTCAGGTGTCTCTTGTATTTTAGGTGTAGGTCCCGTGTCTGTTTGTTAAAGCAGTGGTTTCTTTAAATTTTCTACCCTTGTTTCTTTTCCTTTTCTAGGCAGTAATATTACTTGTTTTGAGTTGCTGTCAAGTATGGGTCCCTCTTTAAAAATAAAAAATTATGAGGTATTATTCACTTACGGTTACTGTTCATCATCTGAGGTACTATTCACTTACGGTTACTGTTCATCTGAGGTACTATTCACTCACAATTACTGTTCATCTGCACTGTTATTGTTCATCCGGTGGCTTCTGTTCATCATTTGGGATATTTCTGATTGTGAGAAATTTCCATTTGGTCACTAGTGTGATGTTTGTTGTTGTAGTTGGAGGACCTTGAAGCCTCGTTTGGAATATTTTAGATTGTTATTGCAATTTCATGATTGTGTGATTCTCTTGTTCTTGTTTTGAGAGCTTGTTGACATTTCACCTTTTCTATTTGGTACATCTCCTTGTTTGATAGTGGCTGAATCTAAGTCTGGATCTTCATATGCTCTTGCTACGGGTAACATCACTTCTAGCCTTGCCACTTGTTCCTCAAAGTGGATTATCGATTCTGGTGCAACTGATCATATGACAAGTAATAAAAATTTATTCTCCTCGTATACACCTTATGCCAACCCCTCTAGTATAACCATTGCCAATGGTTCTTATTCCCGTGTTCTCGGATCTGGTACTATCAGACCTACCCCGTCTGTTTCTTTATCCTCTATCCTTCATGTTCCTGATCTTGCTTTTAATCTTTTGTCTACTAGCAAACTTATTTGACAATTAAATTGTTTTATCACACTCTTTCCTGACCACTATTTGATTCAGGATCTCACGACGAAGCAGGTTATTGGTAAGGGCTATGAATCCGATGACCACTACATCCTTGATGATCAGGTGCCACGTTCTGTTGCTTGTTCTAGTGAGTCATCTCTATTTGAAATTCATTGTCGTCTATGTCATATGTCTCTATCATCTCTTCGAAAATTGTATCCTCAATTCTCTTCTGTGTCTGCTTTAAATTGTGAGGCCTGTCAGTTTTCCAAATACCATCGTGTTTATTTGGCACCTCGTGTCAATAAACGAACTGCGTCTCCATTTGAGTTAGTATATTCTAATGTTTGGGGTCCTTGTTCAATCTTGTCTCAAACTGGTTATCGTTATTTTGTCACTTTTGTTGATGATTTTTCCCGAACCACTTGGCTTTACTTAATGAAACAGCGTTTTGAATTATTTACTCACTTTCGTCATTTCTGTGCTGAAATTCAAACCCAGTTTAACACTCCTGTGAAAATCTTACGTAGTGATAATGCAAAAGAATATTTTTCCGCCCTATTCACCGAGTACATGCAAAATCATGGTATTCTTCATCAATCCTCTTGTGTTGATACCCCTGCTCAAAACGGTGTTGCTGAAAGAAAGAACCGACATCTCTTAGAAACTGCTCAAGCTCTCATGTTTCATTCCTCTGTCCCTAAAATTTTTTTGGGCCGATGCTGTTTCTACAGCTTGTTTTCTCATAAATTGCATACCTTCGGCTGTTCTTTATGGGGATATTCCGTATTCCATTTTGTTTCCCACCACTAAGTTGTTTCCTATTGATCCAAAACTCTTTGGTTGTGTTTATTTTGTTCGGGATGTTCATCCAAGTGTCAGTGAACTCGATCCCAAGTCCTTATGATGTGTCTTCCTTAGTTATTCTAGAATTCAGAAAGGTTATCGATCTTACTCTCCCGATCTCTGTCGTTACCTTGTGTCTACTTGTGTAATCTTTCATGAGTCTTATCCTTTCTTCGCATCTTCGACCTCCTCTGAGTCTCCATCTACCATTGCTGAGTCTAATGATGTCCTAGTTTATCGTGTCCCACTCTCACCAGTACAGGCTACTACTCCAAAACCTAATATCATCAATGATGCTGATGCTACCAATGTTTCACTGTTACTAGTCACTGCTTCGCCAACGAATTCTAGTCATGACTCCTTGGTTTCTGTTCCTGATCCCCCAGTTCCTCCTATTGCTGTCTCTGATCTAGTTGTTCCTGATTCTGCTGTTGATCTACCTATTGCCCTCCGGAAAGGTACTGGTCCTCGTTGTCCTCCCAAAAGATATGCTAACTGTACCTATCCTATATCCTCCTTCGTGTCTTACCAGAATTTGTCTTCTGCTTCTTCTTCGCTTGTGGTCACCCTTGATTCCATATCTACCCCTACTACCCTTCACCAAGCCTTGACTCATCCTGGTTGGCGTACATCAATGAAAGAAGAACTTATGGCCCTTAAAAAAGCTGGTACTTAGACTCTTGTTGATCTACCTCCTGGGAAGAAAGCATTAAATGTAAATGGGTGTTTGTTGTTAAAACTAAAGCTGATGGTTCTTTAGAACAGTTAAAATCTCGTCTTATTGCCAAAGGGTATGCCCAAACTTATGGTATTGATTATTCTGAAACTTTATCTCCTGTGGCCAAACTCACCTCAGTTCATCTTCTTGTTTCTTTGGCGGCCACATATCATTGGGATTTACATCAATTAGATGTTAAGAATGTTTTCCTGAATGGCTACCTTCTTGAAGAACTTTATATGGAGCAACCACCTGGGTTCGTTGCTCAGGGGGAGAATCAGAAAGTGTGTTACCTCCGGAAGTCACTGTATGGTTTAAAGCAAAGTCCCCGAGCCTGGTTTGATAGATTCTGTTATGTAGTCAAGAAGTTTGGATTAAGTCAAAGCAAGTGTGATCACTCTGTGTTCTACCAGCAATTTGATGTAGGCATGATTCTTCTAGTAGTATACATTGATGATTTTGTGATTCCAGGGAGTAACATTTCTGGAATCTCAAAACTTAAAACCTTCCTAAATTCCCACTTCCAGACAAAAGATTTGGGGTCATTAAAGTACTTTCTTGGTATTAAAGTTTTGAGAAACAAGAAAGGTATTCTTTTGAGTCAAAGGAATATGTTCTTGATCTATTAAAGGAGACTAGAAAACTTGGAGCTCCACCAAGCAACATTCCCATGATTTCGAATCCCTTCCTAGATCTTGATGCTAGTATGTTTGATGAGCTTCCTAATTATTTGAAGAAGAAGATTGATCTAGAGAAATTGAAGCCGTTTCCATTTCATGAGAGATATAGAAGATTCATTGGGAAGCTGAATTATCTAACAGTAACTCGTCCTGATATAACCTTCTCAGTCAGCAGGCTCAGCCAATTCATGGCATCACCAACAGTGGCATAATGGGAAGTTTCAGAACATATCTTGTATTATTTGAAAGGTTCTCCAGGTCTTGGTATTCTTTATACAGATTATGGGCACACTAAAGTTAAGTATTTTTGTGATGCAGATCATGCAGGATCTAAAGCCACAAGACGATCTACTACGGGTTATTGTGTGTTTGTTAGTGAAAATTTGATATCTTGGAGAAGAAGAAGCAAGGAGTTGTGTCAAAATCAAGTGCAGAAGCGGAATACAGAGCCATGTCATAGTCAGTACAAGAAATTGTGTGGGTATTTCAACTCTTGAAAGAAATTGGCATCACTACGACATTACCTGCAAAACTATGGTGTGACAATAAAGCAGCACTTTATATAGCATCAAACTCTGTGTTCCATGAACAAACAAAACATATTGAGATTGACTGTCATTTTATTCGTGACAAGATCAAAGAAAATATTGTATCTACAGGGCACATACGATCTGACGACTAACTAGCAGATCTTCTGACAAAAGCCTTAAATGGAACACGGGTTCAATATCTTTGTAACAAGTTGGGCGCGATCAATATATATGCTTCAACTTGAGGGGGAGTGTTAGAAGTCAATAATCATATTCCCCTGATAGAAGTCAATAATCATATCCCCACCGTCAGGAAACTAGGAAACGAATGGTGGTTTCACATTGATTTTCAAATGTATTTACTTGTATATATAACTGTACGTACCATTACATTAATATGAACTTGGTTTTAGAATCAGTTGAAAGAGGTGAAAACCCGAAAGGAAAACAACCCTTAATCAAGTAATAAAAAAAAGAACTTTTAAATATTGTGGACGCACGCCAAATGCGACTAAAGATGAATAAACTATAAAAATGGATTCTATACCGATGAATAAAGATTGAATGGATAGAAAACAAAATGAAGGTAAGGGGAAGAACATGAAGAGTAACGGGGAACATGATGAAAATAGAAGGAGAGCACAACTAAGCATTTGAGAGAGATCATGTAATATATACTGTAATTAAGAAATTTATTTAATTTTATTAATTTCTTAAAATTAGTGAGCCAGGCCTTATATTAAACACAGTATAGTACGTTGAAAAAGCCGTGGCAATGACCGTATCATATCACATTGGGTGCCCCCATACCGGCAAGCATACCCCCAACACAAATCCAAGTGGAGCCTTACTTTATACAAGACCCATATATATAAATATATATATGATTGCTTGACATTATAAAAGCGAAAGGTTTGGCAGATTATTGTAAGATAAAGATTATGGTAAGACTCGTGTATCACCCTATCAGTTCTTCTTCTTCTTGAGCACAATACTCTATACAGTGTGCTATGCTGATCCATCATCTCCATGCCTGCAACAAAAGCAAACTCCATTGTTTGTCTTCGGAGACTCACTGTCGGATCCAGGAAACAACAACTACCTCAACAATACTTCTTTCAATAAGGCCAATCATAGCCCTTATGGCATGACCTTCTTCAAATTTCCTACTGGCAGATTCACTAATGGACGTACCGTCCCTGATTTTATTGGTAAGAGCGATGCCCAAATACTCGTCAATGCTTTCTGCTTCTATAGAAGATTAATTTAACGCTGTTAATGAGGCCAGCCAGAATACCAACATCCCTAACTCTTAGGGTGTGTTGCCAGTGGGAAATGATTCCGCAAAGACACTGTCTGAGGAACTTGGAGATATTGAATCCCAGTTGCAGTTCTTTCAGACACCTTATCTTCAAGGGAGCTGGGACGATGCTTCATTAGAATCCTTGCTTGGTGAGAACACAGCTCAGGATGGTGACAACACAATGGACTTTTGGAGCTTTGATGATCTACCTTCCATGGCTGGGGGAGTTTTCTGAGCAACTTTCTCACTGTCTCCTTAATTTGTAAATAGAGTTGCAGGTAGTTTTTTTTAAAATATTTTCCTTTTGGTTCTATAATTTTATTCATTTATGGACTAAATTAATAATTTGATCCCTGGGAATGATCAGTAATTTGAATTTTGTTTTGAATAACCAAAAGGTATGATTGAGTCCTTAGTTTCTTGATTGGGGACAACTAGCCCCTTGTGAGTCATCAAAAGACTAACTTGAATTCAACTAAAATAAATCAAGGACTCTACTGTAGTCTTTTGTTTCCCCAGATAAAACCCAAATAAGTGATATTTTCAGGGACCAAAATCTAAACATATGCTTCATCGTGAAATATCCTTGGTTTCTAAAATAAATACAATGTTTTGTCCCTTTTATTGATTTTTCAGGAATGCTGTTCATCTTTGTTGGAGATTGAGCAGAGACAAAACAAACCCTTGCGAGCATGTCTGGATCGTTATTCTCTCGACATTGGTGGCAAAGTAAGTGTGGGACTACGGATATGTAGGAGTACATACATGTCAGGGACCTTAACTCTTGGAGATTTTGAGTTTACCATTCATTGATGAGAATGATTCTATCAAATGTGTGATGCAGTACATATTAACCTGGTTGTTGTGATTATGGTCAATCAAAGTGGAGACCATCCATTTATCCCCTTTTTGAATAATTGATTTGGTTCTGTTCAGAGTGTGCTTGCAGGTCTTTTATAGATGATATTTACCTCCAATTAATTTGAATGTTGAAAATTGCAGGAAAGGAATCATGTATGTCAGAATCAGCCATTTTTTATTTTGGGAGTAAGGGACAGGCATTAATGGCTGAGGTTATTGGTGGGATTGAACTTATGACCTCCTAATTACAGGGGAGCATCCATACTATAAGGTGTTGAGGTCGTTGGTAAAGTGGTTTTTCTAAGTTATGGATTAAAGTGGTTAAGAATATGTGAATAATTCTGATGGCGAGAATTATCCAAGTGTGATGGGTGAATAAACTTCAACAATCCATTAATGCCCTGTTTAATACCGTAGAAGAGTTTTTATTGAAGTAGAAATAGAAATAAAAGTGGAATTAGAAGTAGAATTGAAATTGGAAGTGTAGTTTAAAAATTTGTTTGGCATGTTAATGGAAGTAGAGTATTATTTTAATTTAATATTTATATTTACAATATAAAAAGACTTGTATGACCTTGAGAAAACAAAACCTAGCTAGGCACCAAAAAGGATCACAAGCCGTTAGCCATGGATTGGCCCCCATAGGCCCATAGGAACACCGGCCTGGCGGAGAAGGCAACTGAAGTTACACTCAATCTCTCTTTTGAACAAAACAATTCACACCCTCTTATCATAATCTGTTTCTAATTTCCGTCGTTTGATCCATGCACCAAAATCCTAAAGACCTAAACCCACACTCTTTGATATGTCAAATAAGAGTGCAAAGCGCATGCATATAGAATATGGCATGAATCAATTTAATCTATATACATACATATATAGACAAACGAAAAGATAAAAAGTCGAAACATTTGCAGTAAGAGTGACGATGAACAATACAATGAACAGTGCAGTGGGACCCCTCCGGGTAGAGGGAAAGAGGCACGGCTTGGTGAAATCGAAGAAGAATTGTGAAGCTGAAATCAAAATCATGAAGCATCAGAACCAGAGAAACAGAAACGAAAGTTTTGTTTTGCAAATGGAGACGAGAGGGGAGGGTGCTGTACTAGGTGAAATCTAAATCGAAGATCACAATGACAATTAGGTTCACAAATTTGTATGTCGATTTTGTAAGGGGATTCACCATCATTATCGATTTTGCTCGTCCATTGTGGGTTTGTCATTGCCGTCGCCGGATGAACGTTGTTGCGGTCACCATCACTGGAAAATAAAATGACTTTCATAGAAGTGTGGCCAGTTCCATAGGGGTCTGATGTAAGTGAGTTCCATCAATTTTGAAGGAAGCAGGTTCCTTAGCGAAGTGGATTCCAATATACCAAACGTATAATAATCTCAATTCCAGTTCCAGTTTCACTTTCCACCTTCCACTTCCATTCTACCAAATGGAGTATAAGAGTTTAGTTGGGTTCCCAATAAAAGTAGGTCATGTATGAAGATGAATTAAGGATATCTAAGCGAGACATTGTTTGCATTTGAACATATTTTTACCTCCAACCTTTAAAATAAGATTCAATTGACTAATCTAAAGAGATAAAAGAATCTAAATAAATTATTTAATTATAACACATAATACATATATGCTATATGAATTCACAAGTATAAAATGCTAATGTGTATTATTAGATTATATATCAATTTAAAAGTCAAACAAATTAATTTAGAAAAAAAATAAATATAAATAATTTAAAGTAATTTATTTAACCTTTTTAATCTTTCCAAATTTATCAATGGATTGTTTTGTTAATAACTGGATGTGTAGTGAAAGTGATAATAAGATGAATATACCATGAAGGTTGTTACACTTACACATGATATTTGTATTATAAATTGCTTGATGAACCAATCAATGGACCAAGGAATCAGTTTATATATTATATATAGTGGTAGCTGACACACTAATCAGGGAACATAGGATCTATGATGTTGTCAAATATAGTGTGGACGAAATGTTTGAACCACTAATAAGGTTACTATAATAAATAAAGGGAAAATTCGGCCAGAAAAAATAAATAAAGGAAAAGGCAGTAATTTTACATTGAAGGAAAAAAGTATGAAAGGGACAAGTTGCCGGAGTTCATGTTAAAAGGTGAGGTTGGAGAGTTGATGTTCTACATGCAGTGTTCATGGACAAGTTGCCGGAGTTCATGTGTGGCTTGCGGCTCCGTAGCCTCCAAGCCACACATGCTTACCCCTATTTTTCACTCAAATATTTTATAATAATTTGCCTCCTTTATTTTAACTTTTATCGTTTATTTTTTAGAATTCCATTTAAATTTATTTGAAGTACGTAAATCTAAATTCAGATATACATTTTTAATAAATTTTTGATCAGGCCAAAAGGCTTTAATAGGAATTACTGAATATTGTTAAAAGGCCATAGTATCCCTACCATCATATCATGAATCATCCAAAAAAAAAAATAAAAGAGTAAGGCAAACTAGGGTTTTTGACCAACAAAATCAAAAAAGAAAAGAAATAGAGTTAACAAAGAAAATCAAAAGATAAGTTTTGAGATTTTATCTTTAACACTACTATTTAGAATCTAATTAGTGTCGATGGAATGATTGAAACCGTCAACACAAAAATAAATCTACACATATAGGAAAATCATCCTAAAAGCATAAGAGAAATTTATTTTATTATAACAATGAACAATGAATAATTGTAAAATCTTATACTTCCACTATGATGTGATTGAACAAAAAATAATGAAGATGACGGGTTATTGAGATGGTTTTTTAACTCGGCACAATATTTGAACTTTGAAGTTTGTTGCTTTATCATATAGGATAAGCACATGGTTGGTGATTTGGTTGAATAAATCTCATGGTGGGAAGATGAGTCCAATTGAGACAAAGATTTTATCAATAGAAAAAGAATGAGGAAAAAAAAGAGAAAAAGCAACAAAATGGCAAGACATATTGGTAAAATCAACTAATTCAGAAATCCCTAATGAGACCTCTTAACCCAATTAAGGATTTGATAAAAGTGCAGGCATGTGTCTGAATTTAATTATTTCAAATGGATTTAAATGTGATTTTTTCTTTATTTTTTATAAAATAATCCTTATAATTTGTTCTCCAACGATGTTTCACCCTTTGAAATTTGAAAACTTGCTCCCTATTTTGGTCAACCAGAGTAGTATTATGAAATTTTAGGGAGAATTATACTCAAGAACTAAATTCACAAATTAATTAGAATTTTTACTTTTCACATATTTTTTTTGTACAACAAAGTTTAGATGAGTTGGATCTCGGAGCTAACCAGGGCAAGGACATATAACTAAAAGTCTTCATGTCTGTGGAATCTGAACTCACGACCCTATAATTATGAGTCAACCTTTTTATCAATTGGATCAATTTTTGTTAACAATGTTCACATAATTAATTAAATATAATTAGTAAATGCACGAGTATTATTCGCACTAAAATGAAATGGGCCCGAGCCCAATAGTACAGACTACACAAGAGTCTGCGCTGTAACAAGAGAATAGATATTCACATTGCAAATATTTTTTTAAAGAAAAACATCCTTCTTAATTCTCAAACACATGGCTAGGTAACGATCAAATTTTTTTTCCCAAAATAGTTATTTTTCCAACAACCATAATTAACTTGATTTTCTTACTCTTAATTAACTTAGAATCGGATGCACAAAAATTGATAAATTCAATCTTATATATAACACAACAATTGTTCAATCAATTTCATAATTTTTGGTCTCTATAGTTTTAATTAACTTCAGTTGACTTCTTTATAATTTTTTTATCAAAAAATTAATTCATTTAATTTCAGTCAACTTTGATCAAACTGCCTACTTGGCCATCATTTCAAGGATTGATTCGTTCATAAATAAACTATAAGGACCTATCTCTCGCCCTGGTGCGAGCTTCTCTCTCTCCTTCTCTAGAATTTCTTGAGTGGTGAGAGTCTTTCCTTTGCTTGTGGGCGAGCTTGTGATATGGTGTCTCCCTCCCCGATGGTTTCTGTTGGTGGAGGGGACGATCGTCGTTTGTTTCCCTTTCTTTGTGGTTGGGTTTTTGCTGGTGGTGTGTTTTGTTTTTTCAGCAATAAGCAAATCTGTGGAGATCTTTTGCGGCACCTCTTGCTTTGATGGTAGGTTGCAGATAGGAAGATCGGATCTTGATTTGGTGACTTGGATCTGCATTTTTGGGGGAAGGGTATTGTTGACGGGCCTCTCTGTAACCATATATTCTATCTCTCAGAGGACTGTTTTTGGGTCTGCTCGATAGTAGCGAATTCAAGGCGTTGATGAAAGGTATGTGTATAATTCATTCACGGGGCTGTTTTGTTGGTTGGTGTCTGTAGTTTTTTTCCGCATCTATGGGTTTCTCCATTCTTGCTTCTTTGACCATAAGTGGTTAGTCTTTAAACTACAAGAGGGATGGGTCCTTTGGGATGGGTTTTTCAAATCACCAACCCTTACTTTGGCATTGTTGCCGGCGGCGATGACTTTCTCTCTATAGACTTTGACGAAAAGGATGGTGATTGTTCTAGTGAACTTGTCAGTTATGACTTCCTTAGTACTGTTCTTTGAGTTTATGTTTTTGGGTTACTAGTTGTTTGGCTTTATTTTGATGGACATCTTATATTGTGCTTTCTATTTTCTTGTCTTTATATTAATGAAAAATCATATTATCTAACCAAAAAAAAAAAAAAACTATAAGGACCTTGGCCAAGTTTAATTAACCTTTGATTAGATTCAACAAAAGTGTCCTATATGCTATATTGGTACGTAGGCACAACGTGACAACTTTTGATTTAATTACCCTTGTTGGACTGTTAATCTCCGGTAATCAAGGCCCTTTGCGGTTTAATCTGTTAATGAAATTAGTACTTTATGATAATATATTAATTAAAAAATATTATTTAAATATAGGGAGGCAGATCCCTTGGATTAAAGCGAGTGTGGTTAGTCAATTTGGAATATTATGATTATGAGAATATGATTTTAAATGAGTCGTCAGACGTCTCCTTTGTCGTTTGGATAATGCTTTTGCAAAAAGGCAGTGACTAGAGTTGAAGTAATTTTGGCAAAATAAATAAATAAAAAACAAAACAAAAAACAAAAACAAAAATAATTGACAAAGGCTGGAAGCACGTTATTGATTATTCATATAGGTGCCAGCAAAATGAATATTTGGAATAGTTTATTTATGGGAAATAAGCATTTATTATGTAAGTTAAGATAAAACTCCTCTTACATACTTATCTCGCATATCGTAAATCATGAATTATAAGCACTTATAAGTAAAAAATAAGCTATTACAAACGAACACAAAGTTGTTAAATTTAGGAGTTTAAGCAAACTTGTGACAGTGACATAAATTTGTATTGTGAATTTGAATAATAAAATTTACTTTTATTATTAGATTGATATCAACAGTGTATGATTAAATATTAAAATACAAAATGACAACAATTTGATTTAATATATTTTAAATCTAAATAATTGAAATTAAATCCATCAACATTCATAATTTATCATATTTAATAAAGAAATTTTTATAAAATTAATATATTAAGTAGCTAAACATGATCAAATAAAAAAGTTAGCATACGTTTAAAAGTGAGTTAACACGATTTTGTAAGCTAGAAACGTAAAAACAATAAATTCAATATGTAAACTCATGAATTTAACCGAGTTTACAATTAGCATGAGTTTATCAGCAACTCGACTCAACTTAATAAGATAGAAACATAAAAATGGTAAACTTAGAGAGATAATTCGCGAGTTTGACAACAACGGGTGCCACTAGTGCTTTTCATCAAAGATATATATCTGGTAAGCAAAATCTTCTAAAATAAACACAATACTAAAAAAATGATAAAATAAAATAAAATCAACAAAACTCTTTCTGCTTATATGTATATGTTTTTTTTTTTTTTGATAGTAAAAGATATTCAACAAACACATCAGAATTTATCCTCCTGAATCAACATGAAATCTCATCCTAGTTACATCATTAAATAAAAAGGTTGTAACAGCATCAGGGGGCGAATATGTGATATGAAGATCAATCGCCATCTTCCAAGCTTCTTTAGCCATAGAGTCTGCAACTGTGTTAACATCCCGAGTGCAATATGAAATTTCCACCTCCCAATCTCTATCCAGCAACACTTGAACTTCCTCAATAAGCCGACAATCAGGGTGTTCCTGAGTTACCTTTCCCTGAATTAGATCCATTACTTCACTACAGTCAGACTCAATCATTATTTGTCTGCAACCTCTATCCCATGCGACTTTAAGTCCCCACAAAACACCCCAAGCTTCCGCAGAAACTATTGTTCCTTGCCCGATTTGATACATAAACCCCATCAAAAATTCACCATTGTGATCTCTTAACACACCTCCACACGTACAAGTGCCTAAGTTGTCATTCCTAGAACCATCGGTATTAATCTTCACCCACCCAAATGGTGGTGGCAGCCACTGTTGTTGATTCCTTTCTGCACTCTTATCTTGAAGCAAGCTTGTAATACCCCAAGTTAAGCAGGCACGAGAACGAGCAAATATGGCCTGTCTACTCTAAGTGTTATTGTTAAAACATCTGTCATTACGAGCCAACCAGATATGCCGGCATAAAACCGTAAACCAAAGACGAAACTCGAATCCCTGGATTACATCTTTTCTTCCGGTACACCATGTAAGCCAGTCATTTCTCTCAAGCATGCCAAAAAATTGATCACGCCAATCAGGCGGTAAGAATTCTTTCCATAATTCAGAAGTGAATGGACAATCCCGCAAAACATGGAGTAGAGACTCGTGAGAGTTATGGCATATATCACAATGACCCGTGGGATGACTACCTCACTGGTAACGTATCATATTTGTCATTAGACGACCATGGAAGCACAGCCACAAGAAAATACGATACCTTTGAGGGACTTTCAATTTCCAAACACATCTTCTCCAATTAATACTGTGAGATTGTGTGGTGCATACTAGATATTTGTACGCGGATCTAATGGAGAAGATTCCATCTGAAGACCATCTCCATACCGGAAAATCCTCCCCATTTAGATGATTCAGATTAACTCGTGCAATAGCTGTACATACATGGCTTGGCAGAAGGTTATTAAATTTGCTCATATCCCACTGACCGGATGAAGTGATACAATCAGCTACTCTCCATTCAGTAACATCTCTAGGCAGTTCGGTGATAACCAACCTTTGAAGCTTGTCAAAATGCGGTACCCATATATCATTCCAGAAAGAAGTGTTATGACCATTGGTAACTCTCCATGATAAGCTATCTTTGATCTTGTCCCAACAGTTACGAATACCCTTCCACGTACTAGACTTAGACCTGCGCTTCTCAACTTTAGGAATAATATCACTTCCGGCTTTATATTTTTCTCGTAAAAGCTTGACCCAGAGCGAATCTCTTCTATTAATCATATTCCAACCAAGCTTCATCATGAAAGCCTGATTCTGGTAACGAGCCAACCTAAGACCTAGGCCTCCATCCTCCTTTCGTGCACAGACGATGTCCCATGAGACTAGATGAGGTTTTCTGCTGGCTGAACTACTACCCTAAAGGAAGTTACGACAACGTTTGTCTATTTCATCACAAAGCCCCAAAGGAAGAGGCACTGACTGCATTAACAACTTGCAAGGTTGCTAAAAGTAATAAATAATTTTTGGGGATCCTCTCAGATTCTGGACAAAATAAGTTATACATATGTTGACATCATGTTGAGAACAACTCTTATTAAAATGTTCGAAATATAAATCAAAGTTTTATAACTAATTTTAATAACTCTGACACTTAATACTTCCGTTCACTCAAAATTTATTTAAAAATTAATAATACCAATCATAAACATTTGATACAATCATACACTTTAAAATATACGCTTTAAACGAGTTTGGAAATTAAACAGACGAAAGTTGTCGGCAAAAAAAAGAAGAAGAAGAGAAGAAATCATGAAAGTTTGGAAATAAAAACGAAGTTGCTTTTGGACGGTCAGTGGAGGCAAAAAACTACAACTATTTCCTCCCCTCTTTCACTAGATAGTACACACTAATGGCTTTTATGTCACAATATTAAAGAAAAATTATTCAAACTATCTCATTATGAAAAATATTACTCCATCTAATCTTTAATGTAAGATTTATATAACTAAATTATAATTATTAAGAAAATTAGTTAAGTTATTTATTTTTGATAAATATGTATTAATTTTCATAGAACTCTCATTCTAGTACTCCAAAGTAGCAGTTTATTTAAAGACAAATGTGTAACAAATTTTTAACTATGTGCAAGTGTATTTTGTTTTTCACATCAAGATAGATTGCACATAGCTGAAATTTATTTAAACACTCTTTTTTTTCTCATAAACAATTTTTATATGAAAACCAAGGTTTTGAGAAGAACAATCCAAACACTCTATTTTTGGTAATGAAATCATGGTTTGGGGTAAAAAATCATGGTTTCCCATAAATTATTTTTCAAAATCTATTCTCTTAAATAATTTGTTTCACTTTTTTTCTTTTCTTTTTTTTGTCTCAAAAGCT
The DNA here is from genome assembly GCA_963210345.1 of Inga oerstediana. Taxonomy (NCBI): domain Eukaryota; kingdom Viridiplantae; phylum Streptophyta; class Magnoliopsida; order Fabales; family Fabaceae; genus Inga; species Inga oerstediana. The sequence goes on along the minus strand of OY723404.1, from coordinate 71,005,818 downwards.
ATGGTTTTCCCAAAAGCTGTTTTTCAAAATCTATTCTCTTAAACGATTTGTTTCACTTTTTTTTTTTCAGAAGCTATTCTCCAAAAGTTAATCCAATCACACTATTAGATAATAAATTTTGTAACAAGTGATTTTTCAACCATTTTCTGCAGCTTTTTCAAATATTTATTGTTAAGTTTTTATTTGGTACCAATATCAAATGAAAAACCACTCAACCTGGATCTTTAAGTTGTACTCATCTAGTATATTATTTATAGGAAGAGAGAGAACAAATTTTTTGCCATATTTATATAAGTCATCTCATTAAATTTTCATATGAATGTATATTTTTACCATTTATTGTATTAAGTTTGTTATCATGTGGTATAATGTAATTAGATAGAGTCATAAGAATAAAGTTGGAAAGTTATGAATTTTATAGCAAAGTTAATAAAATTTAAGGTTTTTTTTTGTCAGTGTGAAATATATTGAAAGTGTTTTGTAAACAGAATCAGAAAAGTATATATATATTTTTATTTTTAATTCCAAAGTTACATCCAACTCTTTTGAGAAAATCCCTGAAAAAGAATTTTAAAAGTGTTAAAGGACAAAAAGGTATTCCGAATATTCATAATGATAGAAAGATGTGAGGGCATGATTTATCATTTTCAAAATTAAATGGAAATAATAAAAATGTCCCTCTGAATTTTAAAAAAAATGCTCCCTTTTTTTATAAGGATTTAACCAGTTCAAATAAGATTTTCATAAATTCTAATTCAAAAATCATCACTTGCTGCAATGATAAGGTATTGATTCCCACTTTTGATAAGGATTTAATAAGTTTATATAAGGTTTTGATAAGATTTTCGTAAATTTCAATTCAAAAATCATCACTTGAAACAATGACAGTGTATTGGTTCCTACTTCTGATAAAATTTTATCAGAATTTGTTAAAACCTTATCTGAACTTATGAAACCTTTATTAGAAGTTGGAATCAATACCTTGCCATTGGAACGGAGGGTGATTTTTGAATTAGAATTTGTAAAAATCTTATAAGAACTTGTTAAAAATTTATTTAAACTTATGAAACCCTTATCAAAAGTGGGAATTAATACGTTGCCATTGTAGCAAGGGGTGATTTTTTAATTAGAATTTGTAAAAATTCTATATGAACTTATGAAATACTTATTGAAGTAGGGATCCATATCTTGCCACTGTAACAAGTGGTGATTTTTGAATTGAAATTTGAGAAAATCTTATCAAAATTTTTTAAAACATAATATGAATTTGTTAAACATTTATAAAAAAATAAGAGCACGTTTTTCAAACTTAGAGAGACAATTATGTTATTTTCATTTAATTTTGAAAATGACAAATTATACCCTTAAACTTCTATTATTATGAATATTTGAAACATTTTTTTATTCTTTAATATTTTTAAAATTATTTTTCTGAGATTTTTCCAACTTTTTTTTGATCAAAACATCCAAGATAAACTCTTGCGGTAAAATTACATATTATTTTTTGAAAAAATTAGCATAATGTACTGAAGTAGATAAATTAGGTGGCAAAGGCAATCACATGTTGATTTTTTGTTTTTTTTAAATAGTTATAGAAAAAGGGGAGAATTACATTCAGGTCCCAAAGAAGAAGAGAAATGAAGAAATGGTCCCTATAGATTGCAAAATGAAAAAATGATCTCATGGAGTTGTCAATACAGGCTCCTGGAGTTGATAATGAGTTGTTAATACCATGGTGTGAAAAACCAGACCGGACCGGCTGGTCCGACCGGAAAACCGGTGAACCAGTCCTCAGTCCGGTCCGGTTTGCTGTTTCAGAGGGGGAGAAGGTCGAACTGGTGGAAACCGATCAAAACCGGTGGGTCATTGGTTCAACCGGTTTGCTCTTTTTTTTCTTTTCTTTTAAAAATGAGATATCCGGTTCAAAAAAAAAAAGCTGAAATAGAAAGAAAACCATAGATTTAGACCGATATACATACAATCTATAATATTTTACTAAATTATAAGAACAAATTTTAATATCAAGGATACAAAAATTTAAAAAATAAAAATAATAAAAGAATAAATATTATATATTATATACATATAATATATAATATTTTAGTCAATTAATTTTATATGATTGAAGTAATCAAATCTAATATAATCAATTGATTTTATCTATAGAAGTTTAAGAATATATTAATATATATTGTTACTAATAAATTGTAATATTTTAATATGACCGGTTCGACCACCGGTTTGATTACCGGTTCGACCCCGATTGAACTATTAACCCTTGAACCTGTTCCGTGACCGATTCATTGACCGGTTCAGTTTTTTGTTCCTTGGTTAATACAAGTTCATGGAGTTGTTAATGTGACCATTTTTTCATTTTGCAATCTATAGGGACCATTTTTTCATTTTTTTTTTTCATGGAATCTAAGTGTAATTCTACCCAAAAAAAAAAGAGGAAAGGTAGGAACAAAGAAGAGTTACAGTCCAACAAGGTGCCGACACGTTGTACTCAACCCCACTGTAACCGATAACGACGTGACATGATAGGCTTCGCTTCAATTCAACAAATCTAGATCCACCTGCTTTTCTCCCACATGATTTGTTCATTCCCCTTTTTTATTAATAATAACAATAAAAAAATCACGTATCTTCATAATAAAGACCTAATCAATATAATAATAAAACTCCAAATTATTAATTAGAGTTCCTAATCACACCATGTGGATGAAGGTCCATTTCTCAAACTCCATCTAATACATAAACAAATATGTTCAATGGTCTTTTGACCTTCAATATATGTTCAGTTTCACAAGCTTCTCACGTTCAAAACTTGCCTTGTTTTAAAATGATCTTAATTATTCCATTTGGTCCAAAAAGAATAAGAAAGTACTTGAAAACTAAGCATGATTTTCATACCTTTTTGTATATTATAAAATAATCCTATTTTATAAATAGCATCAAGTAATTGAGCTTCTTTGAATAAAAATTGCTTTGCTTTTTTGTTTTTTGGTTAATAAAAAGAATAATTTTAATCAACCTCGAATTAATATTATATGGTTAAAAATTAGGGGGGGAAACTCTTTTCATGGTGGTGTAGGTCAGAATCTTTCATTCAAAATCTCATTTATTCCTTCCAGAGAGGTCCTTCAGTAACTAGCTAGGGATTAGTTGGGTACCAGCATTAATCATGTAAATTATCTAGAATTTATAAATTAAAATTATGTAATAATATTTTAAATTGATTAGGGTGCCTCTTGTCCCTAACAATGTGGTATACTATTCATAAACATAAAATATGAAACCTAAGGCTTGTTTAATTCTGTTTTTTAAAATATATTTTTTAAAATTTTTAAAGGCAAAAAAAAAAAAAATGTTTGAAAAACTATTTTTAATAAGTTATTTTTTTTAAAATAAAAATAAAATTTTGTTTTTAAAAAACTAAAAAACCAACATAGTTTTTATGTGTTTTCTTGTTTTTATTTTTATATTTCTTATTTTTTTGATGCTGTCAATTGTCCATGATCAATTTGCACTAGCATGCCGACCACCACCATATCACTATCTACAATGGCTATCATCATGTCACTTCAAAATATGTTTTTTTTCTTCTTAAAATAGCTACCCAAATAGTTAGTTAAGTTAAATAATTAAAGTGTTGCTAATAGTTTTTACTCCTTAATACAAGACATAATTAACTAATTTAATTATATTAAAAAAATTAATTAATTTAGTCAATATGACATTTAAAAAAAATACTTTAATTATATTCCTTAATTCCCTTCTTAGTCCCCACCTCCCATATTAATTGTTGTTGAAGAAATATTATTAAGATTAATTTAAAAAAAAATTAATAAATATATAAAATAAATTTTATATTTAGTATCAATATAAACTCCCTTATTAAGTCATGCCTACAAGGACAGAAAGATTATTATATTAGCATGATTTCTAAAATTCCAAGCTGTGCTTGTTTGTAAAGCACACTTCTGTTTGCGTTGACTAATTAATCCTTACGGAACTCTCACACAGAAACAGAGTCATTAACCCAGAATTATTTATAGAAGGGTCACACTAAAGACGAAGGCTTTGTGATAAATCATCAGAAAAAGAACCTTATCGTCATCATCATCATGAAGGAGAAGCTAGAAGCTCGCGTCTTCTTCTTCTTTGTGGCTGCTCTGCTTGCATCTGGAAGCCATGGAAGCAAGCAGAGTGATAACAGAACCAAAAACCGAGCTGCCCTGTTCATCTTCGGAGATTCCTTGCTGGACGCCGGAAACAACAATTACATCAACACTTCAACTCTCGACCAGGCCAATTTCTGGCCTTACGGCGAAACCTTCTTCAACTTCCCCACCGGCAGGTTCTCCGACGGCCGTCTTATACCGGATTTCATAGGTAACATTGATTTTTTTTTTTTTTTCTGGATTGTGGGATTGGAATTTGGAATTGTGCGATTTGGTTTTCTTAAGTTTTGTTTGATTTTGTGGAAAATGAAGCTGAATATGCAAATCTGCAATTGATTGTGCCGTATCTGAAACCTGGGAATAACAAGTATTACAATGGAGTCAATTTTGCTTCTGCTGGTGCTGGTGCTCTCGTTGAAACCTTTCAAGGTTTTGTAAGTAAATTCCTTTCATTCCTCTTTTCTTTATTTTCTTTTTCTTTTTTAAATTCAATTACGTCCTGTCTGGTTGGCTGATAGTGCTAACCTGTTCTTGGCCATCAAACTACTAAACCTTAAAATATTCCTATTTGTGGTATATTCTGGAGAATGTGAGAGTGCAATACTACAAGTAGTAAAAGAATTAAAGTGTTTATAAAGTTGGGAATATTATGAAATCTGTATTTTGTTTCATATGCTTTTTAACTTATATTCCTAATCCGCTAAACATACGAGTTAACAAAGGAGTTTGCTTTAGTTTAGTTCTGAATATAAGAATTAATAGTTTGGTGCTTTGGTAAAAAAATAATGTACCACTAAATATATTTTATTTCCCAAATTCATCGTTTGCTCTCTAAATTATCTCTACATATAAATTTTGTCTTTTTATGTACTTTTTAACATGGAAAAATCCTTATAAAATATCCTTGAAATAGGAAAATCCCTAATTAGAACATTGAAATAAAAAAATCTGGATCAGTCATGCATCAGTACGGATGAACAATGCGGGCGGCGTCAAAAAACGATTTTGCCCTTTAGCCATCATTCTCACCACTTCAAAAATAACAACACGCGGTTCTTTATTAACAACTTCGTATTCTTGTTTCACAACTTCCTCCTTTAAGTTTCAAAGCCAATAACAACATCTCTTTTTTCATTAACAACACGCCCTCTTAATTAACAACTCCGGATTCTTAATTAACAACTCCGGATTCTTTATTAACAATTCCGGATTCTTAATTAACAACTCCGTATTCTTTATTAACAACTCCGTATTTTTTATTAAGAACTCCATTTCATCTTTTTACTTTCACAATAACAACACCGGTGTTGTTATTAATAATACCATATTCTACATTAACAACTCACATTTCTTGTTTTACAACTTCGTAATTTAAATTTCAGGGTCAATAACAATACCTCTTTCTTTATTAACAATACCGTATTTTACATTAACAACACTATATTTTTGAGATGCGAATATGTGGAAGAATAAAGTGGAGTTGTTAATCAAGAATTCGGAGTTGCTAATAACAAGACGGGTGTTGTTATTGTGAAAGTAAAAAGATGAAACTGGAGTTGTTAATCAAGAATACGGAGTTGTTAATTAAGAATCTGGAGTTGTTAATTAAGAACTGCGTGTTGTTATTTTTGAAGTGGCGAGAATGAGGGTTGAAGGGTAAAATCGTCTTTTGGCGCCGCCCGCACTATTCATCCGTATTGACGCGTGATTGATCCGGATTTTTTGATTTCAATGTACTAATTAGGGATTTTCCTATTTCGAAAGTATTTTATAAGGATTTTCCCTTTTAACATATACACCTCCAGCTCAAAATGTAATAACTAGTGGAAGTGTTAACTTTGATTCTAAATATAAGAATCCTGATCCAACACATTTTATCTCTCAATTTTATAATTTATTCCCTAAATTATACTTATCAAATTCACTTATCAGTTATCATGTAATTTAGAAAGCCAACACATATTTCTTCAAATATTTAATTTAAACAATTTCTCTAATTTATTCAAATTAGCTATTTAACTCCAAAATTTAGGATTGGATGACTAATATTGTATCTAGTAATTTATTTAATTTCATATTTTTATTATTAAAGCAGATCATAATTAAAAAAATAGGTAAATTATATAAATAAAACAGCAGGGAACATTTACCACTAAATACTGTTAATTCATTGTAAAAAAAGATTTTTCAGACCGAAAATTGTGAAAAAAAAAAGATTTGCATTCAATGTAATTAATTTCAGTAAATTCATGATAAGTTTGGTGGACTTTTGTATATTGCCCTGCATAGTGTTTGAAAAAATTACTCTCACTATAAATTTCATGTTGATATATGGCTGCTAATAGCCTGATATTGTTATCAATTGATATTTGATTGTATCAATAATATTTATAAATTTTATGTCTTAACTAAAAAAAAATATTATGACGAAAAACAAAAATAAATATTATAATTGAATTGATTCGTCATTAGACTTCTTAAAGATTATTTCCTTCTTATTTCAACTACATATATAATTGGGAAAATTGTCCATAAATACCCCATTGAAAATTTATTTATTAAATGAGACTTGAGAGAGGATATTTTGTATATAAGGGAAGAAATTTTAAACATAAGGGAAGGTCATATAAAAAAGATATATTAAACACAGGGGAAGATTGTTTGAAATAAGGGAAGATCTTTTGTACACAGGGAAGATTATATTGTTTGCATCTGAAGGTCCCATTTGATAAATAAGTTTCTAAAGAAGTATTTATGGACAATTTTTTCTATATAAGTTCATGTCCATCGCACTATTTTATTTTGAATTAATGGATAATGTGGTATAATTTATTATTCCCAAGCCATATGGGTAGTGTACCTTGTATTAGGCACTTAGGCCTAATACATTTTATTTTATTTATATATTTTCTATATTTTTAAATTTTTATCTGAATATTTAATTGATTTTTTTCAAATTATTATTTTTTATGAAAACACTTTATCAAATTATTTTCTATTTCTTGCATGATAAAAGAATCTAATTGTGATAAAGATAGCCATTAGGAAAAATAACATTTACCAACTATAGCTTCAATACTTCACATATACGTGTAATTCTACACGTCATATTAAAATATAGAACAAAAAGACTAATTTTCCCTTTTTCTTGAACTATATCACTTTACATTATTACAATTTACAAGATATCCAATTATTTAGTTTTTTTATTGATAAATAGCAATTAATTTTTATAGCAAAATTATGATAAAAATACTTCAAATTAATAATGTTAAAATTATTGGCTGCTGTAACTTTGCTCTGTTAGCACTCCTATAGACACACACACGTACCAAATTAAAAATTGAGAAAAAATGTAGATACATGCAAAATAGTTTTTTTCTTTATATTTTATAAGTCAAACAAGAAAATGATTTTTCTAATATAATATATGAACATGATGCATGAAGGTGATTCCGCTGAGGACACAAGCAAAGTACTTCAACAAAGTAGAGAGAAAGCTGAGGCAGGAATTAGGAAGAAGGGAAGCCAAACAAGTGATATCAAACGCAGTCTACTTAATCAGCATTGGCAATAATGATTATATCAGCCCTTTCGCCACTTCCTCGCATTTCTTCAACTCTTTCCCTCCTTCCCACTACGTCTCCATGGTCATCGGAAACTTCACTTCCGTCATCCAGGTACCGTCATTGATCTTTCCGGTCGTGATAAGGCTAATCAAGTTGACTTAAGCTATTTTCTTTGTTTCTTAATGCAAGAGCTGATTGACCTTTTTGGGGAATTAAAGAAACAAAATAAATTACTTTAAAGTCTTTATATCAATTATTTTCTTTCTAAATTAATTCATTTGACTTATGAATTGATATATTATATAAGGGCTAAGATACAAATTTGCATTGGAGGTTTTTGCCGAGGAACAATGTTGTCTTGAAAATTCTTTTTGGGTCATTGCCCCATACCGTTAAAAAACTAATGTTAACGGTTAAAAGATCGATGTTAACCATTAAATTTTAAAAGTAAGGAGCAAATTTGCTTCTTTTTAATATTTTTGAGACAATATTGAACCCAAAAGAACTTTCAAGATAAATTTATACATTAACCCTATACTATAATGATACACAATATATGTTATAATTAACTAATTTATTTAGTTTCTTTAATCTTTTTAAAAAAATCAATTAGGCCTTATATGAAGGACTAAATACAGTATTTTGATTGAAAAACAAACTTAACATGATCTTATATATACATGCAGGAAATATACAGGAAAGGAGGAAGGAAATTTGGAGTTATCAACAGCTTGCCATTGGGATGTGCTCCTGGAACCAGATTGCTAGGAAATGGAACTTGCTTTCATAAACTGTCACAGCTTGCTGTTTTACACAATCGAGCTCTCTCTCTTGCTCTCTCACAATTGCACAAACACCTTCCTGGCTTCAAATATTCTCTCTATGATATCTATACTGAAGCAATTCAACGGATCAATTATCCCTCCAAATTTGGTAAACATTCTCTCTCACTCACACAAATTTAAATCCCCTAAAGTGTGCACTTCACCTAAGATAGATACTTGTTGAGAAACTTAACATAACTTTCACTAATCAACTTAATAAATGATGAAACATAATATAACCTATCTCTCTTGGTGGGATGCAACATCTCTTCACACCGAAATCACATGCTATGACGCCTATATAGATAGAGCCTACGAGTGACTAACCAACTAATGGTACTTTAATATCTCCAACAATAGTGTTTGGCACATTGGCCTAGCTAGGGGCATAAATGTCTCTCAGAATGGGATCCCACGAAAAGAAAGAGATAGGCACAAAAAGTTAGCCCACTCCTATACAAATATGTGTGTTTGGATTTACAGCGTTCAAATGATTTTTATTTCATTTAACTTTTACAAACTTAAATTTGGCTAAACGTTAGATATTATATTGTAATTTATGTTTGGATTGACTTTTTGTATTAATGGTTATTGGATTTTTTAGAACGATTTTATCTTTTTTTTTTTAAATTAAAGAAAGGTCCACATGTTGTCTCTATATGATTGTAGCAAGTTGCTTTTAACCATGATTGGACCAAAAGCAAAATTAGCTCATCCCTGTGCAAAACATGAGAGAAAAAATAGTTGGGGCTTTAAGTGACTTTTTGGAACAAAAAGCCACTTATAAGCTATCCCAAACACGCCCCATATCATTAGAAGTGGGACCCACTTTTTTGTTTGTTCAATATGGCTATTTTTTTTTGGATTGGCAAGCATCACTTGCAGGGATTGAACCATATTAAGTGTCATCAAAGGATAACCTACATGTCATTGCACCATCAAGGCGTTGGCATTCGATATGGCTATTTGACCGGGTTAGATTCAAGTATTGTTGAGTTGAATTGGGGTAGCTCTCCTAAAGGCGTTTTCTGCATTTATATGGATTCGAATTTAAGATCTTGAGAAGTGGGACCCACTTTTATGCGTCTCTTTCTCTCACCCCATTTTAAATAAAGTGAACTTCATTAGTGTACTCCAATCAAACATGCACGGGCTACCTATATTAAGTTAGTGTTAAATTAATGATGTCAATGGGTGAATTTTGATTGATGACTAATGTGGAAGTTGTGGATAATGAAGGTTTGAAAGAAGGTAAAAGAGCATGTTGTGGATCAGGGCCATACAGAGGAGAGGCAAGTTGTGGAGGAAGAAGAGGACAAAAGTATTTTGAATTGTGTGAAGAACCCAATCACTACTTGTTTTGGGATTCTGTGCATTTCACTGAATTTGCTTACAAACAGTTTGCTGCTCAATTCTGGGGCACTCATACCTCCAACTCCAATTCTGTCAAGCCTTACACTTTGAGCCATCTCTTTCAAGACTTGTAATTTCTTTTTCTTTTGTTCTTCATTTTCACACACAGAAAAATTAATAAAACCAGCAGCCTTTCTTGTCAATGAGTTGGATATATAATTATGTTATTATATATACATATAAATGGGATCAATCTCTTCATTTAATTTCTCAGCAACCTTTTTCCTGTTAACTTTGTCCCTCTGTCAATCAAGATTTGTAATCTCGTATGCTTCAAGCAGACAAAGATAAATGAGAAAAAAAAAGTCAAACAAGAACTTACTTGACAAGTCATTCATGAGCAGAAATAAAAGGGCAACCAAATCTAAAAAATTAGTATCACCTCCGGTCTTTAATACGAGAGTTAGTTGACTTTTTATGAAGAGATTAAGAAAGCTAAACAAATTATTTAATTATAGCATATATTACGTATCATTTGATTATATATCACTTTATAAGTCATGCAAACTAGTTTGAAGAAAAACGATAAATATAAATAGTTTAATACTTTAATGTAATTTATTTAGCTTCTGATAACTCTCCATATTTTATACATTTAAAGAATATTTTGAAGATAATTGGAGAGTTATCTATGCAATTTAGATCCAATGAGATTTTATTATGAAAAGATCAAATCAAAGTAGTGAATTATTTGTGGGATTTAGATTGTAAATGTTTAGAATAAAAATAATTAATTTTAATAAGATAAAATTTTTTTAAAAAAAAAGGAAAAAAATTTGTTGTTGTTTTTATTTTGTTTTTCATCTTTCCTTTACTTAGATACTTATATTGTCATTGATGTTTTAATATTGAGTATTGACAGCAGGTGAGGTGGTTTGGGACTTTGGGGTGCCAAATATGAATCAAGTTGAATTATTAAAAGGAGCTCACGTGTTTTGCTGCAGAGGAGGAGACGACACCGTTTTTGGGATCAGCTGAATTGAAGACCTAAAGCAATAGAGAAAGAGGCGCTGGACAGAAAAAGACGCGCCGCACGGTAAAAGGGGAGCGACAGAAAAGAAAAGAAAGGAACGTGGAACAGGAGGGAGCAGCCACAATAATCTTCATCATCTATCGAGAGCGAGAACCAGAGCTGCTTGCAGATAGAGGCGAGGGGGAGCCGAGATTGCACAGAGATCATCTTATCCAATGAGTGATTGAGCGGCAGCCTTCACTTGGATCGTCACTTCCGTTGATCTGTAGCAGAGGAAGCTCGTAGTGTGCTTAATTTCACTGCTCTGTGTTATTCCCCTGCCTTTGATTTCCAATATGGTTCTGAGCTTACATTTCATTGTTGTTGCTGTGGTGACTTTGGTTTTCATATGTAGCTAGATTTTTTTTAAACCTACGTTAGCTATGAACTAATTTAGGGATTTGAGTATGTATGAACTAATTAATTATGTTTACTGTTAATTTTATTTACTTAATTTTGGATTATTTTGTCTACTTAATGCTTGATTGAAGAGAAATAGGAAATAGGAAGAGTGAATCACTTATATTCACTCAGGTAGATTACATATATATACAAATGAGTCCCGACACAACAATACTGTATAATCAAGGAAAAAATAAGTAAGACTAATTATCTAATTTCGCCTATGATTGTGGATCTGCATTTTCTCTTTCAACTTTAGGTGGTCAACATTCCGTGATTCTACACTCCCCCTCAAGTTGGACTGTAGATATCAATTAAGTTCAACTTGCCAATCAGATACTTAAGTCTGTCCTTGGGCAGTCCCTTAGTGAGGATGTCTGCGGTCTGTTCTTTAGAGGGTATATACCTTAGGTCAACAATACCCTCATCAACTTTTTTCCTTATAAAATGTCTATCTATCTCGACATGTTTAGTTCTATTATGTTGAACTGGATTATGAGCAATGTTGATTGCAGCCATGTTATCACAATAGACTTTGATTGGTAGATTTATAGACTTCCTCAAGTTTTCAAGAACACGCTTTATCCATATGCCCTCACAGATTCCCAGTGCTACAGCTCTGTATTCAGCTTCAGCACTGCTTCTAGCAACTACACTTTGCTTTTTACTTCTCCATGTGACCAGGTTACCCCACACATATGTACAATATCCAGATGTGGATTTCCCGTCCTCTCGATCACCTGCCCAATCAGCATCTGTAAATAACTCTACAATCTGTTTGTCAATTTTCTTAAACAGCAAGCCACGTCCTGGAGATCCTTTCAAATAACGAAGGATCCTATAAACTTCATTCAAATGTTTCTGTTTAGGAGCATGAGAATGCTGGCTGACCACACTTATTGCAAATGCAATGTCTGGTCTGGTATGAGACAGGTATATTAGTTTTCCTACCATCCGTTGATAGTTCCCTAAGTCTACTGCCTTACCGAGATCTGCATCTTCATCTATTTTATCAATTCGTATAGGTGTGTCACTGGGTCTGCAACTTGTCATCCCTGTTTCCTTTAGAAGGTCGAGTACATACTTCCTTTGGGAGATATAAATTCCTTTCTTGGATCGGGCAACTTCCATCCCAAGAAAGTACTTCATTTCTCTAAGATCTTTGATTTGGAATTCTCGTGCCAGGGCTGTCTTGATTTGATTGATTTCTACATCGTCATCTCTTGTAAGGATTATATCATCAACATATACAGCCAGAACAGCCATCTTACCCTATGATGTTTGACAAACAAAGTATGGTCGCTCTGCCCTTGAGTATACCCATGTCTCTTCAGAACTCGGGTGAATCTTTCAAACCAAGCACGCGGAGATTATTTTAACCCATATAACGACCTTTTTAACTTGCATACTTGGTTAGCCTTTTTTCCTAGGAACCCTGGAAGTAACTTCATATACACTTCTTCCTTGAGTTTTCCGTTGAGGAAGGCATTTTTTATATCGAGTTGGTGCAGATTCCAATCTAAATTTACTGCAATAGATAATAGAATTCTGATGGTATTCAACTTGGCTACCGGAGCAAACATTTCTGTGTAATCTTCCCCATATTTCTGTGTGAAACCTTGTGCAACCAGCCTAGCTTTGTATTTCTCGAGTGTTCCATCTGCTCTATACTTAGGAGTGAATACCCATTTGCATCCAACGACCTTTTTCCCTTGAGGTAGATTTACTACATCCCATGTCTTATTTCGCTTGAGAGCTTCCATCTCTTCTAAGACAGCTTGTCTCTACTCAGGTATAGCCATAGCCTCATCAATTGTGTTTGGTATTATGATTCTATCAAGATGAGAGACAAATGCATTGTACTTAGATGAAACAGCCTTATAAGAGACAAAGTTCTCAATGGGATATCTAGTGTTTGATCTAGGTTGTCTAGGCTGTTTTCGCACTGCAATGGGAAGATCAAGAACATAACCTTCTATTTCTCCTGGATCTGCCTCTGGTACCGACTCCTGGTGAGTGTTAATAGCCTGTGGCTCATTACCTTTTTTGTGTCATCGCATGTAGGTATTACCCCACATATTTGTGTCTCCCCCTGGAATTGGCACATTATCAGGGATATCAAGGTTGTTGTCAGGAGTATCAGAGGTATCAGGATTAGGTTCTGTGTGGGTAGGTGTATAAATTGTGATTGTTTGGTCATCCTTTGATGTTTCTTTTGTCTGAAATTCACCATCTCTCCCCCCTGAATTGCAGACAAGGCATAATAAGGTGTATTTTCAAGAAAGGTGACATCACATGTGACAAATAAACGTTTGGAAACCGGATCATAACACTTGTACCCTTTTTGGGAATGAGAGTATCCAAGGAAGATACATCGAAGGGCTTTAGAGTCAAGTTTGTTGGTATGATGGAGGTGAACATATGATGTGCAGCCAAACACCCGAGTGGCAGAGTGTTTTCGAGGTATGGGAGGTTATAGTATTTGTGGAGGAGTTGAAGTGGCGTTTTGTAAGATATTGGTCGGCTTGGCATTTGGTTAATGAGGAATGTGGCAGTAAGGACAGCATCATCCCAAAGATATTTAGGAACATTACTGCTAAACATGATGGCTTTGGCAGTCTCAAGAATATGGCGATTCTTTCGTTCAGCAATACCATTCTGCTGAGGTGTATTGGGACAACTACTTTTGTGAACAATGCCATTTTCAGTTAGGAAGGTAGACAGGTTCTGATTGAAGTATTCAGTCTCGTTGTCAGTGTGGAGGATCTGGATTTGGGTTTGGAATTGGGTTTCGATCATATTATAAAAGTTAAGGAATGTTTGATATACCTCTGTTTTATCCTTCAACAAGTAGACCCAACTGACATGTGTATGGTCATCGATGAATGTGATGAACCATTTAGTTTTTGATTTGTTTGGTGTGCGGGATGGTCCCTATAAGTCACTATGAATTGTGGAAAAAGGTTTTGATGCTTGGTATGGAATTTTTGGAAATGAAGTACGATGATGTTTAGCCTTTTCACATGAATCACAATGAAAATCAGAGGTGATTTTATTAGAAATAAGGGATGGAAACATTTGAGACATGTAATTTAAATTGGGATGACCTAAACGTTTGTGCCATAACTCAAAGTCACTAGTGCTAGGAAGAGACACCTTATTGCAAGAGTTAATTTGATGACGACCACTTTCATTAAGGTAATAGAGACCATCTAGCTCTTTCGCACTCCCAATCGTCGTCCCCGTCAGCAGATCCTGAAAGATACAGTGAGTAGCAAAGAAGTTAAACTGACAACGTTCATCATTCGCTAATTTGCTCACATATAGTAAATTACACTTCAACTTTGGAACATGTAGTACAGAGTGAAGAGTAAGTGTAGTTGAGATTTTTATGGAACCAATTTCAGTTACAATAGACTCAGAGTCATCAGCAATTCACACAGTCATTCCCCTGGTGATAGGAGTATAGGATGAGAAGATAGCCTTATTGTCAGTCATATGATTCGAGGCACCTGAATCAACGATCCAACAATTCCCTGTACATAATTCTTTTATCACAGCCAAGACTTGAAAGAAATTACCTTTCCTGACTACTGTGGCAGTAGGCTTTACCGTAGTTTGTAATGTGGCTAGCATTTCCATGATTTTGTACAACTGGTCACTTTGGGATGATTCCTTGGAAGCTTTAACCACGTAACCTTTGCCTTTCCCTTTCTTCGTCTTCCAGTCAGCAGGTTTACCATGGAGGTTCCAACAAGTGTTCCTAGTGTGTCCCTGTTTCTTACAATGATCACAGAATGGACGGCCTTTAGAATCTCTTTGTTTGGTGAATCGAACAGTAGAGATGTCATGAGAACCAGATTGAGACACAGAGGGAGATGTATTTAAAACTGTAGACATAATGGTTTTTTCAAATTTCAGAAATACCAGTTTGGTCCTCCGAATTTTCAAAATGACACGTTGGTCCTCTGAATTTGGAAAATGACAATTTGATCCTCCAAATTTGAAAAATGACAATTTAGTCCTCTGAATTGTGAAAATGTCCAATTGGTCTTTGACTCAATTAAATAATTGAGTCAGATATTGCGAAACTGAGATCGCGAGAATGAGGCGGAGTTCTGGTCGGTGACTGCCGATTGTGAAGAGACAGCAGCGGAGGTGACGGCAACGGTGCAGTGGTGTCTGACACGGTGGTTGAGTGCCTCCTTTGTCCAGATGCGCCGATGGTGGTAGTAACTTCGACGTGGAGATGGTGCAGGCTGGCGGTATAGGCCGGCGAGTTGAAGAAGATGAAGTGACGATGCAGAGAGAGAGATTGAGTAAGCGACGAAGGCTGCCGGAAAAATCTCAAAAGACGGCTGTTGGTCGCTGGAAAAAAAATCGCAGAAGGTGGCTGTCGGTGCTGCGAATTCTCTGATCTCCTTGCTCTCCGAAAGATACAGTGAGTCGGTGTTTGGTGGACGCCGAGACAACACTGGACGCCGATCCTGATTCTGACTAATCAGAGGGCGTTTTAAAGAACTCTGGTATGAATTCAAAGTCCTATTCTCTTCTCCAGCTCTGATACCATGAAGAGAAATAGGAAATAGGAAGAGTGAATCACTTATATTCACTCAGGTAGATTACATATATATACAAATGAGTCCCGACACAACAATACTGTATAATCAAGGAAAAAATAAGTAAGACTAATTATCTAATTTCGCCTATGATTGTGGATCTGCATTTTCTCTTTCAACTTTAGGTGGTCAACATTCCGTGATTCTACATTGATCACCACTAAGTATGAATTTGGGAAATTTAGATTATCCTTGGGAGAGGGATCTTAATTAGACCATAAGATTAAGTAATGTGGGATTAAAATTTATTCTAATTTGCCAATAGGATAGGAATATACCTATTGGACTCATATAATCATATTAGAGTGAATTTGAACATTTATTGCCTCTTGAATAAATTAGTTAGGAATAACAATTTTAACTTGAGAAAGTGATATAAGTAATTGGAAGATACTTATATCCATTAATACTCTAGATTAACAAATTGACATTAAGTGCTTTTAATTGGGTAAATACATGCTCTAAGATTTAAAGAAGGGATTAGCCACTCTAGGTTATTTTTATCAATTGAAATATTTAAATCATTAGAATTGTTTCTTTTGCATTTGTTTAAATTGTCTTTCAATCTCTTCTTTTGATTTGCTCAACTTAAATGAAAATGAGAATTTTAATGCCTAATTATCTATTACTTTGAATCTCTGTAGGGTGACCTTGATTTGCTACTATACTATTCCAACGGTCTGTACACTTGCGATGTATATTTAAAATTTAGTAGCATCAGCTTCTTTAATCTCTCTGAAAAAAAATCAAATAGCACTTGTGTTTAAGGATTGGAGGTAGTATAACCAACATTTGTACTTTGTACAACATGACTAATATCATATGACATATTTTAATCAATCAATGGAGTTGCTATAGAACCTGTCAACTATCATAGACTATAAGTATATTCAATTCCTTAGTTTGAATAATGAATACAAGGGCCATTTTATAGGCTTGTACTAATTCAGATTTTTTCATTGAAGTTGCATATTCAATGAATGAAGATTGCTTTGAACGTAAATAAAGCTGACTTCTAAAATGTCTGTTTCGACTTGAGAATAATAAAATATTTGCCAAATATTTACATATAAAAATAATGAAAATTATTGCCAATAAGTATGAAGTGTTCAAAGATAGTGGTACAATGAACCGGAATAATATCACTCCTCAGATATGTTATTTTCAAACGCTTCGTGACAAAGATTTCTGCAGAAATGTCTTGGTTCTCAAGATTCATGTTTGAACACAAAAAGCTAATATATAAGTGCTCGTTTGGAATAGTTTATTTTTTGGCTATAAATGCTTATAAATCGTGATTCACGGTATACGAGGTAAGTATGTGAGAGGAGTTTTATCTTGACTTGCGTAATAAGAACTTATTGTAAAAAAAAAAGTGATACCAACTTCATATGTCTAAAAGCAAAAAGTGTTTGTGCCCATACACATAGGTCAAATTTGAAAATCCAAGCCATTAAGAGAAGTGAAACTGAGATGGAAAGTCAGAGATTCGATTTCTGTTTCTTACTTTTCTGTGGAAGCAATATCGTACTCATTGCAAATGGCTGCCTTGCTGAAATGTGCCTCCAAAACGACATGATGCTTTATTTGTATTTGGAGATTCACTATTTGATGTTGGAAACAACAATTACATCAATACCAGTTATGATAATCAGGCAAATTATGCACCATATGGTAAAAACTTCTTCAAGTACCCTTCTGGCAGATTTTCTGATGGGCGTTTTATTCCAGATTTCATTGGTAAGAATTCCAAATTTGTATAAGTTTAACTCTAAGACATATGTCATTAAAAATCTTAGAAATTCTATTGCAGCTGAGTATGCTAAATTGCCATTAATCCAACCATATCTGTTTCCTGGTAATCATGAATATATCAATGGGGTCAATTTTACATCAGGGGGATCTGGAGCTTTAGTTGAAACTCAACAAGGACTGGTATGTTATAGTTTGAGCTTTTCAGCTGAAATGATTCTTGAAATGTTTTGATAACTTAGTATCATAAATTGATATGTAACTGTATGGTTGATTTATTTTTCAGGTGATAGACCTAAAAACTCAACTAAGTCACTTCAAGAGAGTGATCAAAGTTCTGAGGCAGAAACTAGAAGATGAAGAAACCAAAAGCTTGCTGGCCAGAGCCGTCTACTTGATAAACATAGGACCGAATGATTACTTTGGTTAAACTCCAGTGTCATTGCCTCAAAATCTCCTGAAAATTTTGTGCACATGGTCATTGGTAACCTGACAGATGTGGTCAAAGTGTGTAAAAAAGACTTCTGAAATGCTCAATGTTCAGAGTTATCTTATGCTATGCTTGATGTTGTACCTTTCTAATTGCTTTTGCAAATCTGTGATTACTAGGAAATACACAATCAAGGAGGGAGGAAATTTTGGTTTCTTACATTGGGACCTTTGGGTTGTGCTCCAGTGGTTAAGTTACTAGTGAATGGAAGTGGTCCCTGCAGAGAACAAGCTACAGCAACAGTGAAGCTGCTTAACACTGCACTTGCACTTGAGCTTCAGAAGTTGGAGAAACAGCTTAAAGGATTCAAATATTCACTTACCAGTTTGTATGACTTAGGCCTTGAAGTGATGAATGACCCTTCAAAATATGGTAGGTGTTAAAGTATTCCTGGGCCTCAAGTTAAGTTTTTCAGCTAGAGTGATTAATTTTTGGCATACTCCCTCTAGTCCTCAATATAATACATATTTACTTAATTTGATAAATTAAAGAAGTTAGTTAAATTAGTTAATATGACATGTTATTTTCTAAGACACCCTAGTCATCTTCCTCAATTCCCCCCTTCCCTTTTCTCCTTGATTATTATTGAGGGAGCATCAGTAGGGGTAAATTAGGAAACTATTAACAAATATGAAAACTATGTCCTATATTTAGGAACAAGATCAGCTCCCAAATATATCCTATATTAAGGACCGGAGGGAATATATCATAATGGCTTTCACCAAGTGGTCTAAAGTTTGATACGTACTCCTCTGGTCATTAATAGAAGACATAGTTGGGAAGTTGACCTTGGTCCTAATTATAAGACATAATTTTCATATTTGTTAATCTTTACCTAATTTAATCCTATTGACGATCCTTCAACAATAATCAAGAAGAAGAGGGAAGGAGGGAATTGAGAAAGATGATTAGGGTGTTTTAGAAAATATATGTCATATTAAGTAACTCAACTAACTTCCTTAATCTAATCAAATTAGGCAAATATGTCTTATATTAAAAACAGAAGGGAGTACTTTTCATCTATCATTCTGTTATCACAATTAAGTTTCTAGTTTCTGTAGAGTTAGACTTAATCACAAATTTAATGTATTTGTGGGTTAATTCTTTGTGAAGGTTTCAGAGAATGGGGTGTGGCATGTTATGTAAGCGGGCCTTACAGGGGATATCCCAGTTGTGGAGGCAAAAGTATAATGAAAGATTATGAATTGTGTGAGAATGCAAACGAATATTTCTTCTTTGACTATGGTCATCCTACTGAAAGGGCTAATGAGCTTATTGCTCAATTCATATGGAATGGAAATCACACTATCACTGGGCCCCACAATCTGAAATTACTATTCCAACAATGATCCTTCCAATAATCCGTATGGAATTCTTATCTGTAATATATGATGATGAGAAGAATGAAGAAAAGAGATGGAGATGTTCCTGAAAGGAAAATGAGTATATATGACTTGATGAAATAATATTTCAAGGTTTATATCTTGTTTATGATTTTGATTCATAAATTAGTCTCCGGAAAAATGAACTCTAACAACTACAGACTTCAAGAATTAAAATATATCAGAAAATCACAAAGAACAAGTTATTATATAGGCTTGTTAAAGTTATCTCTGGTACTCCTTAAAACCACTTTACTTTTTTGATATAACAAGTTCAAAATACCCATGCAACATTAAGAACACCAGTTTGTAACTTTAAGAAACATGAGTAAAAGGGAAAGAGAAAAGAAAGTAGAAATAGATTTTTCCATATCTGAATTGCAAGAGAAAATAAGGTTAGAAAATCCTCCCCAAAGTTTTCTTTTCAACAGTGAAGAGATTTTGAAGAAAAACCTGATTTTTAGATTTGTCTCAAAGACTATAGCAATCTATGCAGGGGATTCCGATATGATTTATTTAGCTTTAAAAAAATCAATCATTTTTATCTCTCTGTCAACTGATCTCATAGGAACTAAATTTTAAATATAAAATAGGTGAAATTCAACATTACCATAGATGGTCACACATTGGACAAGTGTAAGAATATCCACCATGTCAAATCTAAGGTTCCAGTACTTTTGCTTCTTACTTATCTGCTTCCCCAGAATCAACCTAGGAGACACCTGTCTGAGACCAAAACATGTTGCTTTATATATATTTTTGGATATTCTGGGTATGATGCTGGCAACACCAACTACATCAATGGTTCTCTTTCTTCCTTTAGAGCCAATTATTGGCCTTATGGACAAACCTTCTTCAAGTTCCCTTCTGGAAGATTTTCAGATGGTCGTTTAGTTCCAGACTACATAGGTAACTGACTGTCAGTACTATATTTATAATGTTTTGTCTGATTTCATCTTATCTATTTATTGACCTATTTATTCTCTTTTTTGCAGCTGAATATGGAAAATTGCCATTGATAAAACCATATCTTCATCCTGGTTTCCATAGATATACTGATGGAGCAAACTACCGGAGCTCTTTTAGAAACTCGTCAAGGATCTGTATGTAACATTTATTTATGAAGATCTCATATCATCCTTGTACTGCAAAAAAAAAGGGAAAAAAAAATCAGCTGTTCCTTTTTGTATGATTTTTGAGATTTAAACACATTCAAATGGTCTCTTTCCTTAATATCACTACCAGCTAATACTCACCACTACAGATAGTTTTAGTGTAATCTGTTTTTTTTGTAATTCTTCAGGTACTGGACTTGAAAACTCTGGTAAGCTATTGCATGAAGGTTCATAGGCTAGTGAGGAACGAACTAGGAGATGAAGATCATTAATCTCAAGATCTGTCCACTTGATTAGTACTGGGGTCAATGATTATGCAGTTTATATTACAAATTCAACTATCCTTTGGTCAAACTCTCACCTAGATTATGTGAACTTGGTGATTGGAAACCTTTCTTCTGCTATCAAAGTAAGAGCAACTTTGGGTTGAAATGAAGAGTTTACCATCATTTTGGTCCTTGAAAAATATAAAATTACTTAGTCTGATCATATGTATGAGTTCTGCTTACTTCATATTTACTTAAGTAAATTGATGATCTTCAACGTGGTAAGTCAGTTGGCCCAAATAGTTAGAAGCACATCTTGATGTTTGCCATCGATAAACTACTTGATAGATTAAGGAAGTTAGTTATATTAGTTATTTATAACAAAAAAATAAGTTAGTGTTCCTAAAATATTATCTTTCATCATGACTACCTCAATAGGTGCAATCCACAGGGATACTTTAGGGAAAAATTATAAATTTGCTAGACAAAGTGCATTGATGTCTTATAATTAGGATCAAATCCAATCCTCAATTAGCTTTTATATTAACGACAGGAGGTAGTATAATAAAATTAACAACCAACCACATTACTTGTAAGTTATGAAAATGTGGCTAATACCTCTTTTTAGAAAATCAAATGGTTATTTAACCACTATGTTTTTTGTTGGCAAGCATCTAGAAGCTACTAAATCATCCATGTGAATCATTACTATTTCAGGCTAGAGAAAGTTGGTCCATCTAAGCAACTTTCTTAACTTAACAGAACTCATGATGTTCAAATTATTGTGCTTTTCAAAAGGTTTGAAGTGCTGATCTGATGATTATTATCTTTCAAAAGGCTAAACTACTGGAACAAGGACTAAAATAATACGAGTAATTTTTTTTTTGAAATACTATAATTAATCAAAAAGATATATTTAAAAAGCTACAAAGTGTGATGTACAGGACATATATAACATAGAAGGAAGGAGGTTTGGGATTCGCAATGTGGGCCCGCTGGGTTGTTCACCATCCATGAGAGTACTAAAAGGTGGAGCTGCAGGTGACTGCTATGAAGAAGCTGCAAAATTAGTAAAACTACACAATAAACAACTTTACAAGATGCTGATAAAGCTTGAGAATGAGCTTCAAGCGTTTAAGTATGGACTCACTGATTACTTCATATTTCTAACAGAACTAATGAATAACCCTTTCAAATATGGTATGTCCTTGTCTTCTCACTACTTCTGCTTCTATTCTTATAAATGATAATGATAATGATCCTCTCCCACCATATGTCATTACAAAATACTCCTCTGGTCCTTAATATAGGGGTTATGTAATAACTAATTTGCAGAGATTAAAGAAAATAGCCGAATAAATTATTTGTAAAAAATGTGAGTTTTTTAACTTTCCTAAAATACCCTCTTTAATCATCATTTGCATTGGAACTAACTTTTGATGGAAACCCTCTTACTATGTGCACTCAATAGGAATGATTCCGGAAAAAGTTAAAATTTTGGGAGATAAAGTAGATTGGGGGTTTTATATTTAGGGGGAAAAAAAGAAACCCTCTAACAAACTCCTATAGTTAGGACTGGAAGGAGTACATTGAAAACCTAGCTTTCACAATATCCTTTCTTGTGGTAAATCTTATTCCCTTCCGGTCCTTAATGTAGTATCTAATTGGAAAGTTGATTTTAGTCTTAAATGTAAGAATTATTTCTCATATTTGTCAATCTTTTCTTAATTTACTCCTATTGATGCATCCTCAACAATAATCAAGTAAGAGAGGGATGGATGGAATTAAAGAAGATGATTGTGGTGTTTTAGGAAAAAAGTCATATTAACTAATCCAACTAACTTCCTTAATTTAATCAAATTCTATAAATATGTCTTACATTAAGTACTGAAGAGAATATTTTGTCATATTTAAGATTTCTATGAAGTAAACGTACAGCACCTTACAGTTTTGCATTCATCTTTGTTCTTAACCGCATAGTTTCTTCTTCTTGTTTGCTTTTTATTTGACAGGGTTTTAAGGAAGGGAACGTGGCATGCTGTGGCAGTGTTTCCTACAGAGGAATTCCAAACTGTGGATTGAAGATAGAAGGAATAGGAGACTACAAGTTATGTGATAATGTTAATGATTATGTTTTCTTTGACTATTCTCATACCACAGAAAAAGTCAACCAGAAGCTCGCAAAATTAATGTGGGATGGAGAGGGAAGTGGTCCCCACAATCTCAAAACCTTATTTGACCTTTGAGCACCCAACACTATACTTCCTTATTATCAAAACTTTAATTGGTGCAGTTTATATTACCAGTTGATTCTACGTGTATTACGCGCGAAGAGACAGTGAGACCTTGCATTTAGCAAAGGTTTATGATATTATGAAAGTTTGATCTTCCAAAAATATGAGAAAGAAATAAAGCATTGGAGAAGTTATATGTGGCAAATTAAGTTTCTCTGCTGTAACAAAATTAACGCTTCAAGTAATTGGCACTAAGAAAAGTTTTGAAATACAAAATAGCAACTTACAAAACCAGAATATTTAAACTTGTTATCTGTCATTGATTATAATATTCAATTCATTAGTTTGAATCCAAAGTTTTGTATTGAAAGTTGGATAATAAATAATGAAAATTGGCTTTCAAGACACGTAAACAAGATAGGCTTGTTAACTCAGTTTTGAATCGAGAATGATGAACTCTTTGCCAAAAATTTTTAGATAAAATTAATGGGAAGAACTCGTCAATATGTATGAAATATTCTAAGATAATGATTCGAAAAACTTGAATAACACCACTTGTCACATATGCTACGTTAAAATGCATCATCATCAAGTTTTCTGAGCTATGTCTGGGTGTCCAAGTTTCAAGTTTGAACTCAAATGACTTTTTTTTTAGATGTTAAGAAAGCTAAATATATTACTTAATTATAGTATATGTTGTATATTATAGTATATGTTGTATATAATTAGATTATATATTATTTTATAAGTTATATTAATTAGTTTGGAGAAAAAATGATAGACATGAATATTTTAGAATAATTTATTTAGCTTCCTTGATCTTTCTAAATAAGTCATCTGAATCTTATATTTAGGATTGGAGGTAGCATATACATATTTTAATTTACTCCACATATAAAATGTCTTGGTGCCCAAGCTAACTCATGTTCTAAGTTCTCTTACACAGTGCAATTTTCAAGGTGGACTTGTCAATATCTATGACGTATTCAAAGACAACGATTCAATAAACTATGACAAATATCATTTGTAAAAATATTTCAGTCACATTCACATGGTTGAATTTCCAATAGTCAAGCCATTCATTTAATACGCAAGTGTCCGTGTTATTATGTCAAACTTAAATATTTATTAGAAGGATATTCTAAATTCTCAGAATATCCAAAATTTAAACTAACAGCCCACTTATTTAAGTCTCTTATCCTCAAGAATGTTTTAGTAGCAGCCTTTATCACCAGAATAGCAAACCATCAAGTGAAGTGAAACTGAAATGGCAAGTCTGAGATTCTGTTTCTGTTTCTTACTTTTCTTAGAAAGTAACATCATACTTATTCCAAATAAGTCCCTTGCCAAAACATACCCTCCAAGACAACAGAAAGCTGTGTTTGTATTTGGAGATTCACTATTTCATGTTGGAAACAACAATTACACCAACACCACTGATCAGGCAAAGTTTTCACCATATGGTGAAAAATTCTTCAAGTACCCTTTTGGTGGACATACTAAAGGGCGTGTTATTCCAGATTTCATTGGTAACAATTCTAAATGTTCGCGAGTTTCACTTCAATACATGAACTTGTTTCCTTCATACTATTAACAATCTAAGCACTTTTCATTGCAGCTGAATTAGCTAAATTGCCATTAATCCAACCATATCTGTTTCTGGGTAATCACGAATACATCAATGGGATCAATTTTGCATCAGGGGGTGCTGGGGCCTTGGTTGAAACTAATCAAGGACAGGTATGTTATAGCTTGAGCTATTTAGCTCAAATGATTCTGACATATTTTTTAATAACTACTGCATATGATTCTTAATATAAGATCCAGTTAACTTTTTTAGAAAAATTAAGGAAGCTAATTAAATTACTTTTAAGTATTTATATTTATTGTTTTTTTCCCAAGCTAATTTGTCCGACTTTCAAATTGATATATAATTTAATCTTACACAATATATGATATGATTAAGTAACTTACTTAGTTTTCTTAATCTCTTCTAAAAGGTCAACTAAGTCTTATATTTAAGACTGGAGATAGTATATAGAAGGATGAATCCAATCATAAATTGACATGTAAGCATGTCAGAAGTAGATTCTACTATATGGGCAAATTTACATTGCTTTTTTATGTTTAACTCGTGTGTGAGAGAGAGAGAGAGAGAGAGACAGAGTGATTTTAATGGTATGGTTGTTTTTATTTTCAGGTGATAGACCTAAAAACTCAACTAAGTTATTTCAAGAGAGTGATCAAGGTTTTGAGGTAGGAACTAGGAGATGCAGAAACCAAAAGCTTAGTGGCAAGAGCTGTCTACTTGATAAGCATTGGAAGCGATGATTATTTAGGTCATTTGTCTCAAAACTCAAGCATCATTTCTTCAAACTCTCCAGAAAAATATGTGGACATGGTCAATGGAAATCTTACAACTGTGATCAAAGTGTGTAAAACAAAAACAAACTTCTGAAATGGTCAATGTTCAGAGTTCTCTTAATGCTGTACTTGATGTTTGAATCTTTCTAATTGCATTTTGAAACCTGTAATTACTAGGAAATGCACAATCAAGGAGGGAGGAAATTTGGGACCTCTGGGTTGTACTCCATTTGTTAGGGCTCTAGTGAATGGAAGTGAAGGTCTCTGCAGAGAAGAAGTTTCACAAATAGTGAAGCTGCATAACACTGCACTTTCTGTTGAGCTTCAAAAGTTGGAGAAACAGCTTAAAGGATTCAAATATTCACTTTTGAATTTTTATGATGTTGGTTTTGATGTGATAAGTCACCCTTCAAAGTATGGTAGGTGTCAAACAAACTGTTCCTAAGGTTCTAACAAGTTAAAGTCTGTGTTTGAAAATTTTATTGGTGAGCAGAACCTGAATTTAACTACGGCTACTTTTTGTATATGAAATTCTACAAATTAGTGGTACTTTCTGTTTATAAAACATATAAGGTCTTTCTAGACAATAAAATTTTCGAACAGAGATTTTTCACTGATTTTCCCAATTGAATTTCAGGTTCCACATATTAAAACCAAGTTTTATAACTGTAATGTTTGTGGGTTACTTTATTGTGAAGGTTTCAAAGAAGCAGGTGAGGCGTGCTGTGGAAGTGGGCCTTACGGGGATATTCTAATTGTGGAGGCAAAGGTTATGAATTGTGTAAGAATGCAAGTGAATACGTCTTCTTTGATGCAATCCATGGATAAAATCAGGCACTAGGGACTAATATCTGAAAAGGCCTCAATTATTGAGTAGGCCCTCTATTCAATATCTATTTATAGAATAGTTTATCCAATACATTTTGTACACCTGTAAAGGGGGAAATAACAAAATTCAGCTAATACACATCCTCTAGAATATTCTACACATTATACAATATATATTTATTTCCTAACATCCCCCCTCAAGCGAGAAGGGGTGATAACCAATTCGAGCTTGTTGTGGAATACAGAAAACTGAGGATGAGTTAAGGCTTTAGTAAAACCATCTGCAATTTGCTGTGCAGAAGGGATATATCGGATGTCCAATTGACCATCTAAAACTTTATTGCGCACAAAATGAACATCAAGTTCAATATGCTTGGATCGTGCATGCTGTACTGAATTAGCAGCTAATGCCTTTGCACTGATACTATCACACCAAATAATGGGAGGTTTTCTACACTGGAACCCAAGTTCATATAGTAATGAACGTAACCACTCAATCTCAGCAGATGAATCAGCTAATGACCAATACTCAGATTCTGCACTTGAACGTGATACTACACGTTTCCGGGAGGACCATGAAACCAGAGTACCTCGTAGATAGACACCAATACCAGATATTGATTTTCTATCATCCACACTAGTTGCCCAATCAGCATCAGAAAAACCAATTAATTAAATCCAGGAGATGGTTTAATATGCAAACTATAGTGATATGTTCCTTTAAGATACCTTAGAATCCTTTTTACAGCTTGAAAATGCACATCAGTAGGCCTAGATAGAAATTCACTCAACTTATTCACTGAGAATGCTATATCTGGTCTAGTGGTGGTGAGATATTGTAAAGCTCCTATGGCTTGCCGAAATATAGTGGGATTAGGCAACAATATTCCATCATTGATGGAATATTGTTTTCCAGAGACCATAGGTGTGGGCATTGGTGCAACATCAAGCATTCCAAACTTTATAAGAAGATCCAGAGTATATTTGCCTTGGTTTAAGTAAATACCAGAACTATCTTGAAAAACTTCAATGCCCAGAAAATAATGAATTGCACCAAGATCTTTCAGAGAGAACAAACAGTTCAATTTGCTAACAAACGAATTCAGATATGTTTTACTATTTCCAGTGACCAGTATGTCATCAACATATATCAAGACATAAACAAGCAAATTATCCCTTTTTAACACAAATAAAGAGCTATCACTCTTAGTATTTTTGAATCCCCACTGAGTCAAGGTAAGTCTTAGACGATCATACCAGGCACGCGGTGCTTGTTTGAGTTTGTAGAGTGCTTTATCAAGTTTCCATACATGTGTAGGGCGTGATTGATCGACAAATCCCTCAAGCTGCCGCATAAACACATCCTCTTTGAGATACCCATTCAAGAATGCATTATTGATGTTGAGTTGTCGGATATCCCAATTGAAGGTTGTTGCAATAGTAAGAATAGTGTGAATCATGCTTGCCTTCACCACCGGACTGAAAGTCTCGTGATAATCGACCCCTGGAGACTGTTGAAACCCCTTGGCCATGAGCCGTGCTTTCCGTTTGTGAAGAGAACCATCAGAGTGAAATTTTTTCTTGAACACCCACTTGCAATCAATTACTTTCTGATTGCCAATGTGTGGAACCAGATGCCATGTCCGATTCCGCTGGAGAGCTACAAATTCCTCGATCATTGCTTCTTTCCAATTGGAGGAGGATAGGGCATCCGTGACATTCAGAGGTTCAGTTATGTGTTTTAAGGAAGCTCCATCTTCTGAACATAAAAGCCCAACAAATGGATATTTGGGCTTATGGATGCCACTCTTGGCCCGAGTGGTCATTTGATGTGTATTTCTAATTGGTGTTGAGTCTGGGCTACTGGATGAAGATAACAAGTCAGTGCTTGAGCCATCTTCGAAAGGATGAAGAGAAGACGCTGGGCTACTCACAAGTGAATGAATCGGTGAGGCCATATTTTCAGATGATCTGGAGTCATCATTACTGGAAGTAGCTTGAACCAAGGAAGAAGAATTCAGTGAGACCACGGCAGTCAAGGAAGAATTAATAGCCAGAGGAACAGTTGTTGTATCATTCACTCTAGTTCTTTGTAGGAGAAAACCATTGGCAAAGGGAAAAACCTTTGGGTCGAAAACCAATGTCGGGAAATATATATACGACCAGTAGAGCTTAGACATCTGAACCCTTTCTGCTGAGATGCATACCCGAGAAAAACATATTGTTGGCTATGGAAAGAAAACTTGTGATCGTTGTATGGTTTTAAGCAGGGATAACAAGCACAACCAAAAGGTTGAAGAGTTTTGTAGTTAGGTTCTGTTTTGAATAACTGAAACTGAGGTGCTGAATTTTTTAGAACCGGTGTAGGCATTCTGTTGATTAGAAACACTGCAGTCTGAAATGCTTCTACCCAGTAATTAAGAGGAATTTTAGCTTGAGCTAATAGAGTCAATCCAGTTTCCACAATGTGCCGATGCTTCCTCTCCGCCCTTCCATTCTGTTGAGAAGTATAGGGACAGGTATACCGCATCTGAATACCATGAGTATTAGCAATGGGAATAAATGGTTTAAATTCAGTACCCATATCACATTGAATTGCCTTAATTTTAGTACTAAATTGATTTTCAATAAGTGCCCTGAAGTGATTGAATGCCGCAATTGCTTCACCTTTATGCTTAATAGGATATAACCAGGTGTATCGACTGTAATCATCAATGAAATGAACATAAAAGCGATGTCCAGATGTTGACTGAACAGGGGACGGACCCCATAAATCTGTATGGATTAATTCTAGAGGAGCAGAGGCATGAGATTGAGAAGAAGGAAATGGTTGATATTTAGATTTGCCATATTGACAAGCTTCACAAAAATCATGCTCATTGTGTTTGAGCTTGACATTACATTTATTTAAAATGTGACTAAGCACTTTTCTACTAGGATGTCCTAACTTTTGATGCCATAAGGCAAAATCGTGACTGGATTTAACAGAAGCATAATGAACTTGGGCAGAATGATAACTTCTTCAAGCGTCTATTGATCACCGGATATAGCCCTTGCTTTGGTTTCCCTTGCATCAGAAGTTGTCCTGTCACTCGATCCTTCACATAGCAACCAGTATCATTAAATTCAACAATAACAGAGTTATCCTTAACCAACTGAGATACGCTCACAAGATTCTTAGTAGAAGATGGCACCACCAGAATTTTATTAAGATTGATATTAGATGATAAAGTCTTGGAACCAACAGCCTTAACAGAGGTCTTTTCACCAGTGCAAGTACTAAGATGACACTTACCAACGGCGGAGGCTTGATCAATATAATTAGTAGAAGGGGTTACATGATAGTTGGCTCCACTATCCATGTACCATGCTGGGTTAGCAACACTACCAGCAGAAGCATAATGCGCCTGAGCTCCATCGTCACATAGATAGTAGCATTTGGATATGTCATGACCAGGGCGCTTACAATAGTGATAGTAAGGACGTCCTCGCAAGTTGCGACCACGACCACGTCCTCGGAAGTGACCACGGGATCCTCGACCTCCTTGCCAGTTTCTGGGCACATTATCAGAATCATTCCAGGACGAAAAATTCTGTCTCAGTACAGCATGTTGTGCTGTATTTGCAGCTGGTTCAATACTAAGAGTAGCAAATTGATTTAGTTGTTCAAGCCGGCTTTCGAAAGCAAGTAAATGAGCCTGAATATCAACCCAAGAAAGATGAGTTTGGTCAATTAATTTAACAACTACAGCATTATATTCTGCATCTAAACCATTTAAGGTATGAATGATAAGTTCATCATGTGGTAATGGTGCTCCAGCAAGTGTTAACTGATCAGCAATAGACTTCATTTTGTTCAAATATTCTTCCATCTTCATTCCTCCTTTCCTTGTATGGTGAAGTTCTGATTTATACACCATGACTCTTGCCTTTGTTGAAGCACCAGCAAGAGAACGTGCCTCAGCCCAAATCGCTTTTGCAGTTTGATAGTACAAGAGTTGAGCTTCGATTTCAACACTCATGGTGTTCCGAAGCCAATCTACAAGAAGACGATCTGTAGCATTCCAGTCGTCAAAATCGGGGTTCGTCTTCATCGCAGCACCATTTGAGATGAGACGAGGAGGCGGATCTGTTGAGCTATCAAGAAGATTTTCTAGCTTATTTCCCTCAATAATGGGTAAAACAATTGATTCCCTTATTAGATAGTTACCACGATCTAGCTTGACCGAGTTTACTTGATTGAATGAATTGAACAGAGGGTTGGTTTTGGAGACATTGTTGACAGTGATGGTAGTTGGTGTAGTAGTGGTGTGGGAGGCGTCATGTGAGGCGGTAGAGGAGGCAGACATTTTGAGGAATTGAAAAAGAAATCCTAGGGCTCTAATACCAAGATAAAATCAGGCACTAGGGACTAATATCTGAAAAGGCCTCAATTATTGAGTAGGCCCTCTATTCAATATCTATTTATAGAATAGTTTATCCAATACATTTTGTACACCTTTAAAGGGGAAATAACAGAATACAGCTAATACACATCCTCTAGAATATTCTACACATTATACAATATATATTTATTTCCTAACATCCATCCAAATGAAAGGGCTTATGAGATTTTTCACAATTTATACGGAATGGGAATCACACTATCACTGGGCCTTACAATCTGAAAGCACTGTTTCAACTATGATCCTGTCATTTGGAGTTGTCACTTGTAATGCTGATGATAATAAGAACAGAAGAAAAAAGGATATGGATATGTTTGTTCGTGAAATGAAAAAAGAGTGTATTTAAATAGATAAAATAAAAGTCCCAATGCAAGGTTTATATCTTGTTTAGAATAAAGAAAATCGGTTTTTAACTTAAAAGAAACATGAGCAATAACTTTGATTTGTAATAGTGTAATGTTATAGACTTGTGATTATTTTATTTGGCATGATGCTTAATCAGACCGCGTGTACCGCAAGGTGAAAAAAAAAAGACCTCGTGCAAAAGGCAACTTAAAAAATTGCATTGGTTGGTTCCAGGAAGTTTCTCTTATTATTAGTCTTCGTTTTGGTTGGGAGTACTCTCTCTCATCTTCAGACTCACTCAAAAAATAATTTATTTTATGTCCACAAGAGAAAATTGTACTACCCCCAAGCTTTATCTATCCTGTACCCTCTGTTTAATACATTATTTTAAAATAGCAATGTAGTAGATGGTCAGATCAGAATTCCTATCAGCATAGACTAAATCTCAATGATAGATGGCCTCCTCTTCTTGGCAAGTGGCCCCTTATTTATTTATGAGGGGTTATATATGTATAAATACTCTAATACTCATGTGTACAAGTATATTAAAAAAAAGACCCTAAAAGGCCAGTTGGCTTTGGAAGTGATGAGAATGAAATGGAGAAGAAAAGGTATAAAAAATATGGAGCAGAAATGGTTCAACAATCAGTTGACCCAAAAAAAGAAAGAAACGGTTCAACAATGTTTATAAGGGAGGAACGGAAAAAGTTTCCATTAACAACTTTTTTTGCAAAATTATAATTTTCTCAGTGAGAATGAATCAAATCATAGTATATGTGCCTATGTGTATATAAAAGTTTATCTAGTCTCTCTCATTAATAGAAATTTCAACAACAATTTTTCCCCGATTTCCATTTTTTTCTATGGGGAGAATAGCACCAGGCACCAGCACAATAATTGGGATCTCAGCTTATTGTTTAATTTGGACAGTGACACTACACCCAAGCAAACTTAAACTACCCTACTTTATCACATCAAATTTCATATATAATATGCAAAATTAAAAGAAGAATTATATTCGGTTGATATGCATTTATTGTTAATAACTTAATATAAAATTATATAGTTTGTTATGTTGATGTTAGATGAATATGAACTTTAAACATTGTACCAAAAAACTATTTGTTGATGTAGTAAGTAGACTCATTCCCATAAGAAGGAGAATACAAGTTTAAATCCCAATAAACGCACTTGTTGGGAGAAGCGAAAATCCGAAAGGAAAACCACACCCTTAATCAAGTAATTAAAAAAGAACTTTAAATATTGTCTATTCACTCTAAATGAGAATTAAGATGAATAAAATATCAAAATGAATTCTGTACCAATG
The DNA here is from genome assembly GCA_963210345.1 of Inga oerstediana. Taxonomy (NCBI): domain Eukaryota; kingdom Viridiplantae; phylum Streptophyta; class Magnoliopsida; order Fabales; family Fabaceae; genus Inga; species Inga oerstediana. The sequence continues at coordinate 70,973,247 of OY723404.1, read as the reverse complement.
AATTAAGATTGAATGGATAACGGAAAAAGTTTCCATTAACAACTTTTTTTGCAAAATTATAATTTTCTCAGTGAGAATGAATCAAATCATAGTATATGTGCCTATGTGTATATAAAAGTTTATCTAGTCTCTCTCATTAATAGAAATTTCAACAACAATTTTTCCCCGATTTCCATTTTTTTCTATGGGGAGAATAGCACCAGGCACCAGCACAATAATTGGGATCTCAGCTTATTGTTTAATTTGGACAGTGACACTACACCCAAGCAAACTTAAACTACCCTACTTTATCACATCAAATTTCATATATAATATGCAAAATTAAAAGAAGAATTATATTCGGTTGATATGCATTTATTGTTAATAACTTAATATAAAATTATATAGTTTGTTATGTTGATGTTAGATGAATATGAACTTTAAACATTGTACCAAAAAACTATTTGTTGATGTAGTAAGTAGACTCATTCCCATAAGAAGGAGAATACAAGTTTAAATCCCAATAAACGCACTTGTTGGGAGAAGCGAAAATCCGAAAGGAAAACCACACCCTTAATCAAGTAATTAAAAAAGAACTTTAAATATTGTCTATTCACTCTAAATGAGAATTAAGATGAATAAAATATCAAAATGAATTCTGTACCAATGAATTAAGATTGAATGGATAGAAAACTAAAGGAAGGTGAGGGAGAGAATATGAAGTGTGACGGGGAACACAATGAAAATAGTAGGAGAGCATAACTAAATATTTGAGAGAGATCATGTAATATATATTATAATTAAATAATTTATTTAATTTTATTAATTTTCATAATTAGTCAACTAGATTTTATGTTAACGAGAGTATTATGTTGAAAAAGTCGTGGGAATGACAGCATCATATCACATTGGGTGCCCCCTTACCTCCAAGCTTACCCCCAACACAAATCCAAGTGGAGCCTTACTTTATCCAAGACCTATATATATATATATTCATATATATGATTGCTTGACATTATAAAAACGAAAGGTTTAGCAGATTATTGTAAGACAAACACTATGGCAAGACTCGTGTATCACCCTATCAGCTTCTTCTTCCTCCTCCTCAGCACAGTACCCTATACACTGTGCTATGCTGATTCATCATCTACATGTCTGCAACAGAAGCAAACTCCATTGTTTATCTTCGGAGACTCACTGTCGGATCCAGGAAACAACAACTACCTCAACAATACTTCTTCCAATAAGGCCAATCATAGCCCTTATGGCATGACCTTCTTCAAATTTCCTACTGGCAGATTCACTGATGGACGTACCGTCCCTGATTTTATTGGTAAGCAGCGATGTTGAATCATGTTCTTGAGATTGAATTTATATAATATGATTAATGAAGAACTTATATATATATATATATATATATATCTCCATTTCAGCTGAGTATGCAGAGATTCCTCTGATTCCGCCATATCTACAACCTGGATATCATCGATTTACTGATGGAGCAAATTTTGCATCTGGCGGAGCTGGTATTCTAGCTGAGATTAATCAAGAAGTGGTATGTTATTCGTTTCTTTTCACAATTTCATTAATATCAAAACAATAGATTATAGTGATAGTAGACTATGTCTAAGGAAATTTCTCTCCCAATAGGCTAATCTTTTGAGATCGAGTTTCTTTTTGATTTGTGTGTTTTATTACAAAGATGTGCTTGTGGGTCCTACATCACGAACCTTACAAATGAAGTTTGGTTTATAAGTTTAAAGGACACTCTCTCCTATCTCTCCTAATAGGTTAGTCTTTTGCAACTAGGCTTTCTCTTTATAATTGGGGAGCATATTTTCTGCTCTTAACTTTGATGAGCCAAAATGTATATATCAATGAAAGAAAAACCGGACCGGACCGGCCGGTCGGACCGGAAAACCGGCGAACCGGTCCCAGGCCCGGTCCGGTTAGCTACCTATGAGGGGAGGGGGGTCGACTCGGTCAAAACCGAGTCGACCCGGCCGGTTTGCCTGTGACTCGGCCAAACCGCCGAGTCAGGCGGTTTGACCGAGTCACCCAAAAAAAAAAATTTGGCAGAGATAAGAGAAACAGAACTAAAGCGCGAGAGTGAGGTGAGTTTCAGAATCAGATCCCCTTCCCTCTCGAGTCCTGACACTGTACCCAGCTCTAATCGGTGGTGGCTGCTTGAACGACGAGTGACGACGGCAAGACGGCGAGCGAAGAGGAGCAACCAGCGACGGCGGCGATGGCAATTACAGAGAGATGCGGAGTCTTGCAGATAGTGATCTGATTTCTTCTTTGTTTGATTTCATATCTCTAGTACAAAACCAAACACGCCTGAATATCCATCCTCTCTCTCTTTCTTAGCTCACGCTCTTTATGCCTTGGCCATTCCTCTATGCATAGTCTCTATCACATCTCACTGACTGCACCCCTCTCTCTCTGACACACAGACATAAACAGACATGACACCCACGCGCATATGTGGAAGAGTGTGAGGGAGTGGAAAAGTATGCCTTTACCTTTTGCATAGTAAATCAAAATATGAAGTCCATTAATTTGGTGTACGAACTCCAAATTGTTTTTGCTTAAAAAGCCGTCATTTTTTAAAAATGTTTTAGGTGAAAAGGCTTATATTTATAATATAGGGCAAGTCTTTTCATTGGAATGAATAAAATAATAATACTTGAGAGTGGAAAAATAAAATAATAATACTTGAGAGTGGAAAGATCTAACTATGATATATTTTAATTATATTTTGATGTTAGTTATGTTTGATGAATGATGATTGACATTGTTATGTTCTAACTATATTTTGATGTTAGTTATGTTTTAACTATTTTGATGTTATTGGTTATGAATGATGATTATTTTATTATTTTCAATTCAATTGTAATATTTTAATATGGCCGGTTCGATCACCGGTCTAACCCCGGTTGACCCACTGACCCTTAAACCTGTGCCACGACCGGTTTATTCACCGGTCCGGTTTTTCGTTCCTTGGTATATATTGTAATATCCCAAAAATTAACTAAAAGGCGCCTTTTATTGTTATGCACCACTCTGTTGGGCGTGGCTACATATTCACAGAAATATCCCCGACCCCCTGTGATATCGGGTTTCTCTCACCTTCCCAGCCTCGAAGACACAATCGACACACTATTAGATTGATTTTAGACAGTCCAGATTTAATTTAATTTTTATATTTTAGATAAATTTTTATTTTAATATATATAAAATTAAAAATAAAGATAATCTTATAACTATTACTTCTCGTAAAAATAAATTTAATGTTTAAAAAATCACAAATTAAAAATTTTAAATTTAGATAGTTCAGATTAATTTTAAACAAATGAGATCTCATCACAGTTATGAGAAATTAGGTGCTCATCAATGTGATGAGCACTGAATGGGAAGGACTTGATTTCAGTGCTAATTGTACTGTACTTAGCTCTCCTAACTTGTCAGATTTGGGCTATCCAGATTTGATTTTGGATGGTCCAGATTTGATTTTTTCTAAAATGATGATTTTTTAAATAAAAAATCATTTTTTTTGAAAGAATAGTAGTTAAGAGATTGTCTTTATTTTAGATTATATACCCATTAAAATAATTTTTATTAAAAATAATAGACTTTTAAAATCTCATATTTGAATAGTCCAAATTAGGTTTGATGGGCCAGATCTAATGAGTTGGGAGAGCTAAGCACTGAAACCAAGTCCTATACTTGTGTTCATAGAAGCTTGCCGCCAAGGATATATTGAAATTTGACCTTTTAATTACTTCCTCAAGTCCTAAATATAGTTGATAAAGAAGGGATTTATTTTGATCTTAAATATAAGAGCTCAAATCCACTTTGTCTTCCAAATTTTCAATTGCTTACCCAAAGTTTCCCTATTAATTGCATATCTTAGGGAGATTGCCACAAGGGTAGTTTCAGTGCATATTATGAACGAGGATATTTTCGATAAACCGACACACTGTTTGTTACAAATAACTAAGTTAACTAATTTTCTTAAGTTAGTTATCTAAATCTTGTAATAAAAATGAGTTAACTAAACTAATAAGCTGTCAGTAGATATGATAAATAGTCTCACCCTATAATGATGAAAACACAAGTTTGAATCCAGGGAAGCGCATTTATTGGGAGGGATTTTACCTTTACGCTCTCTGGCTCTCTGCCCAACAACGATTAGTTTTAAATCCAAAGTAACATGGGGACATTATAAGTTTACAAAAAAAAAAAAATAGTTAACTAAAACTTATATCAAGGACTTGAGGTAGTATGTTATAGTGGAATATAGTAGCTGCTAGCCTGGATCATTCTTGTGAAAGTAGAAACACTCACCGATGAGTAATTCAAATTTGCAGGCGGTACCCCTCAAAACTCAACTGGTGTATTTCAAGAATGTGGAGAAGCAATTAAGGAAGAAACTTGGGAATGCAGAAGGCAAAGCATTGGTTTCAAGAGCTGTATATCTGATGAATATAGGAAGCAATGACAACCTTTTGCCTTTAATTATAAACTCCAGCTTCATCAAATTATATCCTCAAAAATATGTCGGAATGGTGATCGGAAACCTCACTACTGCGATCAAAGTAAGAATATACACGCTCTTGGAAAGCTGTGACATAATTAAATATTAGAATATATTAAGAGTCTCACATTGACTAATCTGACAATAAATTGAAAGTATATAAGAAGTACCAAATAGGCTTCAGCTATTTTGATACTAATTGTTCTAATTCTAAAAATGTATTAGAACCATATGGTTGTGAAAAGATACTAACTTGAATATGTTTGAGTTGCTGTTGTAACAGGATGTATATGAGACAGGAGGAAGGAAGTTTTGGGTCCCAAATTTGGCTCCTATTGGCTGCTCACCATTATTGAGAGTGAGCTATAATAGTTGCTGGGAGGAAGCCAATGCACTAGCAAAATTACACAACCAAGAACTTTTTAAAATGCTTCAGAAGCTAGAAACTCAACTTGAAGGCTTCAAATACTCAACAACCGATTTCAATAGCTTTCTCTTAGACATGATTAATTTCCCTTCTAGACATGGTGAGTGTGAAGGGAAACGTTGTTTGATCGGAACGTTTAAGTAATTTCAAATGATTTGGAGATGAACTGATTGGATATATATATATATATTTGAATTGATAGGTTTGAAGGAAGGCAGGAAGGCATGCTATGGGAGTGGTCCGTTCGGAGGAAACAGACTAAGAATGGATTTTGAGGCCTGTGAAGATCCGAGTGATTATGTGTTCTTTGATGCTGCTCATCCCACAGAAGCAGTGAACCAGGAGTTTGCAAGAATAGTGTGGAATGGAACTCGCGACCAAACATGGCCTTACAATCTCAAAGAGCTATTTGAGGCGAATTAGGGTTTTGAGTCTCCGGTTCAACTCATCAATCAGCATCAACACCTTGCAGATTCTTCGGAAATCTTTGGAACTTCTCCTGAATGAGTGTGTGTGAGTTTGTGTGTCTGTGTGAAGACCTCTAGACCACATGATCCAGAACCAATTTAAAATTCAAGAATTTGTTTTGTATGCATGAGCCATGATATGAAGGGTTGCTGAACTCCTACAAAATAATGAAATAAAAAAGCCTTTACTAGTATACGTGTTCCTTTCATTGTGACGTTTGTATCAGCCACCGAATGCGTATGGAAGTGAGATTTAATCTGTAAGAATATTAGGCTAACCTGTAGTGTGAACATTAATCTCTAATTCCCACTCAAATCTCTAATTCCCATGCAAATCGAATAATAATTATGGAAGCGACACATAACAAATACAACACAGACATGAAGAAGAGAGAGTTATAGTAGATGGAAAAGGAATCGGTGGTGTCTGAATATCTCTGTTCAAGTGATTCCCAACTGAACTTCTTACACCTATTTATAGTGTTCTACGTACGTATCCTTTCTTCAGAGAGATAACATATTCTTTCTAGAGAGACAAAATATTCTTTCTATAGAGAGACATATTCTATCAGTCAAATAATATGACTCATAATAATTAGGAGATATTACATAGATTGACCCAAACTTTTATATTATTTATAGTCTGACCCTAATTCTATTTGGCTTGGGCCTAATCCACTAAGAATGGACTAGACTATTTTCCAACATTATCCATAGGCCGTAATGGCAAACGGCAAACGGAAAATGGCAAACGGCTAGGTGGAGAATGAGTTAAAACATGTTTCCAAAGTTGCTATGACATATACTGACACATACTTGTGTTAAATTAATTAATGAATTAACCAACAACAGCTCTGGTGGCAAAGTTGCCCATATTTGAAGCATCGCCATACAGAAAATATTTAGAGTAAATGAGCATATTTGTGTTGAGCAGATATCTTTCCCAGTGAGCTGCTTGAAGGATGTGGCAAATTCACTGAAACAGAAATATGGCGAAAAGGAAGTTAAGAGCATGGTGAGGACGGCTGTGTACTTGCTTAGTATAGGAGGCAGCGATTACTTCACACTATCTCAAGCCCAACATGTCATCAGGAACGTCTTTGTCATCAACTTGACCAGCTCTCTCTAGATCACTCTACCTACTACTCTTCCCGGTTCTTAATATAAGAGTAAGTTGATATTTTTTGGAGAGATTAAGGAAGCTAAATAAATTACATTAAGACATTTATGTTTATCATTTTTTTTTCTAAACTAATTTGCCTAACTTATACATTGATATATAATATAATGATACACAATATATGATATAAGTAAATAATTTAAAAATTTAGCTTTATTAATCTCTTCAAAAAAAGTCAACTGACTCTTGTATTAATCATTGGAGGTAGTATTATTTACTAACTTGTCCTTAATACAAGACCTGCTTAACTAATATGGGTAGGTTAAGGAAGTTAGTTAAATTAGTTATATGTTAAAAATATGGGTTGATTTTCCTAAAATTCCCTCTTAAATTATTTGTATTAGAACCATCCTTGATGCAAACTTTCTCAACATATGCAATCAATAAGGATAGTTTAGAGGAAAAAATTATAAATCCGAGGAACAAAGGGGATTGAAGTCTTATATTTAAGACCAAATTCAACTCTAAGTGGCTCTCATAATAGGCATAGTCACGTGGTAGTGTGTGTGTGTCACTTTTCCTTTCATCCTAGGTTTCATATTCTTGTGGACAACACGAATCCAAGTAGTGGCTGTGTTGAATTGTTACTGGCAATGGCAAGACGACACAACAGGGTGCTGTTTGTAGCATCGTACAAGTTAGAGAAGAGGTTGCCAGGATTCAAGTATTCCATATTTGATTACTACAATGCCATATTCCATATGCGGTCTACTCATATTTTCGCCTGAAGAAGAAAGAAGCCTATATTTGGCACATATGAAGATTTATTGCTTGTCGAGGTGGACCAACAGATTTGTTATGAAAACGCCGGGGCTGAGAAGGACGAGAATTATGGAGGAAACATGGCCGCCAACCAAGGTGCAGAGCATTGACTATACTAACACAAACATAGGTGGGACCCACCCAATTAAAGTAACGACCGTTTACCGTCAATGACGGAATTGTTATTTTTGCCACTATAAAAAAAGTTGATGTATAATTTTCCCCACCCCTTTTTTTTTTCCCAATGAGACGTATAATTTTGCCCATAACAAAACCTTATATTGCCAGATGCACCATGTTAAAAATTTTATTGTTAAATTGGCACCTTAACCCTTTTTTCTATTGATTATATATATATATATATATTAAATAGTTTTATCATAATTGAGTAGTTCTTAAAATAAATACTAGTAATTAAAAACAGTATTTTAAGAAAACTAACCAATTTTTTACAAATAATTACATTAATTATTTTTAATCTCTTCAGATTAATTAAATATAGACTTCGTTTTATATGAGATATGAATAATGAAATGGAGAAAAGAAAAGTAGAAGAAAGTGTGATGAGATATATGGAAGTGAGGTTGGGTGCATGAAGGTAATGATGACTTGATGAGAGGACCCACACGGCTTCTCTCCTATATTCTATTTCTTTTACCGTCTGTTGCCCTCATTTTCCTTAAAATTGCGCCGTTTTGGTACAACATAATGAGGCTGTTTTTTGTCTTTTTTTGAAAAATTGTATTCAATATCCTAAAGTGGTTTTAGTGCTACCGAGTATCCTGAAATATTTTTTTAATGGCACTAAATATCCTAAAATAACTTTTGGTTCACTTATCACCCTAAAAATATTTTTTAATACCATCCAATATCTAGCATTCAACACTATAAAGTATTTTTTTTCAGTAACATTGAGTTAGTATCCTAAACTAATTTTTATTGCATCTAGCCCTAAAAGTATTTTTTCAGTAATACTCAGTATTTAAAACTAATTTTTGGTAGAATAATTTAGGGTTTTGGATGAACTAAAAATTAGTTTAGGATACTGGATAATATTGGGAAAATATTTGGATGCTAGATTTTAGGGTGGTGAGTGGACAAAAAATTATTTTAGGATTCCGAGTGCTATTGAAAAAATATTCCAAAGAATGTTATGTTATAGCTTGAGCAATTTAACTCAAATGATTTTGACATATTTTTTAATAACTATACGGAAGGATAAATCCAATCATAAATTGACATGTAAGAATGTCAGAAGTAGATCTTACTATGGGTGCAAATTTACATTGCTTTTTATGTTGAGAGAGAGAGAGAGAGAGAGAGAGAGAGAGGGGCCTAGGGGGAGGGGGGATTAATATTATGGTTATGTTTTTTTTTTTCCGGTGATAGACCTAAAAACTCAACTAAGTTATTTCAAGAGAGTGGTCAAGGTTCTGAGGCAAGAACTAGGAGATGTAGAAACCAAAAGCTTGCTGGCAAGAGTGGTCTACTTCAAAAGCATTGGAAGCAGTGATGATTTAGTGTTAGAACTAATACGTAATTAGTGTGTGTACAATATTAGTATTTGTAGAGTTGTATATAGCTAGCATATCTTACCATATCTGATTCACTAGACACGTGTATGGTTTATATCATTTTGTAACCAATTTCTGTTGTATACTTTAGCTATATAAAGAGTAGAGGCTAGAGTAGAATTTATCTCTGCTTAATATCATTTCTGGTTTCCCTAATTTTCTATCTTGGTATCAGAGCTATTTGCTCCTTTTTCCGCCGCCATGTTGCTTTCCTATCACACTATAGATGATGCCAATTCCGCCGCCATCACAAAGTCATATTCGCTGTTTTATTCTTCTAGTCAAACTACGTCTGTCAAGTTGGATCGGACCAATTTCTTGGTTTGGGAATCAGTCGTTCTGCCACTTATCGAGGGAAATCGCTTATAGTTTCATATTGATGGTTCCTCTACTGCTCCAGCACCGACTCGTCTTGTTCCTAGCACTCAGGAGGTTATTTCTAATCCTAATTATGATGACTAGTATGTTGTTGATAGGATACTTGTGGGATGGCTTCGCAACACCATGACACAAGAAATCGGAGCTTAGTTATTGCATTGTCGCTCAGCTTATGATCTTTGAACAGAGGCTCATTCTCTTACCTGTGCCGTATCAAAATCTCGGGTTATGGTCTTTAAGTTTGAGCTACATTAAACACGAAAGAATGCCATGAAAATGGTTGATTACTTGGCTCGTATGAAGTCACTGTATGATCAGTTTGCTCTTGCTGGTTCACCAATTACCACTGATGAACTCATTTTTCATACGTTGAATGGCTTGGACGCTGAATATAATGCCATAGTCGTTAAACTTGTTGATCAAGTAGATCTTACTTGGATCGAAGCTCAGTTTGCTCTTCTTGCTTTTGAATGTCGAATTGAGCAGCTTAATCAGTTGTCTTCTCTTACCATTCAACCGTCTGCTAACACAGCTGTCAGAGGAAATCCTAATTAGAATTCTGGAAATTCTAATCTCTCTTCCGCTCGTCCTTCTTGGAGGGGTGGTCGAAATAACAACCGTGGAGGTCGCAACTTCAGAGGTCAGAATAACGGCAGTGGAAGACCCTTTGTGATTTGTGTGAACGTGTGGGACATGGAGTTGCCAATTGCTATAAGCGTTTAGATCGCATGTTTCGTCCTCCATCTCACTCTGCTCAAGCTTATTTTGCTGATGGTCAAACTATGACAGATTCTGATTGGTACTTAGACAGTGATGCTAATCATCATGTTGCATCTGATTCTTCTCAGCTTGATCATGTGACTCCTGTTAGTAAGGCACATTTAGTTACATGTACTGGTGATAAAACAAAAATTCATGGCATTGGTTGTGCTACTATCCCATGTTCTGACTCTGCTTTTCAACTTAAGAATGTTTTAATTGTGCCATATGCTACCAAAAATTTACTCAGTGTGCATAAATTTGTTACAGATAATGATGTTATTGCTACCTTTACTGATAATGGTTGTAATGTGAAGGACAAGATAACAGGACAGACTCTATTGACCGCAACACTAAGACAGGGACTATATCCAATGCATAGTGTCGCTCTTGGAGTTTAAGCACACATGGATGTAGCTTCACCATCTGATGATAGGTTTATCACCTGGCATTACAAGTTAGGTCACCCAAATAATAGGATATTGAAACAAATCTTGAATGATTATAATATCAATATCAAAATTAATGAGAATTTTGTTTGTGAAGCTTGCCAATGTGGAAAATCTAAACAATTGCCGTTTCCAACTTCTATTTCTCATGCTTTGACTCCATTTGAATTAATTCACACTGATCTTTGGGTCCCTCTCCTATTTAATTAGTTCATGGTCATTGGTTTTATATTCATTTTGTTGATGATTTTAGCAGATGTACTTGGTTATATCCACTTAAACATAAAGGTGAAGCTATTACTGCTTCGTAATATGGTCAAGACTCAATTTCAAACAACAATCAAGAATATCCAGTGTGATAATGGAATTGAGTACAAACCAATTATTGCTATTGCTGATGCTTCTGGTATTCATATTCGTCTTACATGTCTATATACGTCACAACAAAATGGGCGTGCTGAGTGTAAACATAGACATATTGTTGAAGTTGGCTTAACCTTACTAGCTCAAGCTAAAATGCCTTTAGCTTATTGGACTGAGGCTTTTTCAATAGCTGTGCATTTAATTAATCGGCTTCCCACTCCAGTATTGAAGCGCATTTTACTTCTGTTTTGCTTGTTTAATCAAAGCCAGATTATAAGTCATTAAAACCATTTAGCTGTGCTTGCTACCCTTGTTTAAAGCCATACAATGCTCACAAGTTTGCATTTCACAGTCAAAAGTGTGTCTTCCTTGGTCCAGCATCGCAGCACAAAGGGTATAAATGTCTGAGTATGTCAGGCTGAATATATATTTCCAGACATGTGATTTTTTATGTTTCTTGTTTCCCTTTTGAGTCAGGATTTCTTAATCGACGATCTATTTCTGTTTCTGATGTTTATCTGGTTCCACTAATCATTCAAACACCACAACCAGTTTCTCGTGCTTCAGCTTCACCGGTGCCTTCTGTTATTCATTCTTCTCAGTCTCCGGTCTTAGCGTCACTTCAATCTCCAAGCCCAGGTTCAGGTGGTTCTTCTCATTTCTCTTTAACTACTGGTCCAAATACGCTAGTCCTGGAAGTCTAACCTGACACTTGTGACCCAGGTCTAGTTTCCAATGTTACAAATCGTTACCCTATGGTGACTCGAGCCAAAGTGGGTGTTACAAAACCTCGTTACCCATTTATTGGTCTTCTTGAATCTGAGAAAAACCCTACCTCTCTGATCCTCGCCACTGAACCACGGCCTGTTTCCGAGGCTCTTGCTTCGTCTCACTGGAAAAAGGCCATGATAGTTGAATTCGATGCTCTCAAGTGAAATAGCACTTGGAATTTGGTTCCTGATTGTGGTCAAAGGCCCGTAGATTGCAAATAGGTCTTTAAAATGAAGTTTAAGATTGATGGTTCCATTTTTAAGCATAAGGCGCGGTTGGTGGCAAAGGGTTTTCCGCAATCGGCTGGCATAGATTATGAAGATACGTTCAGTCCGGTGGTAAAGCCAACAACTATTTGGCTAATACTAACTATTGCTGTCACTTATCATTGGGAAATTCGACAGCTCGATGTCAACAATGCGTTTCTCAATGGGTATTTGCATGAAGAGGTTTTCATGTGTCAACCTGAAGGCTTTTGAGATATCCGACAGCCTAATCATGTTTGCAAACTAGTCAATGCAATTTACGGCCTTAAATAAGCACCACGCGCATGGTTTGATCGCCTTCGCTGTATTCTGTTAGATTGGGGTTTTCAAAATATCCAGAGTGATGTGTCATTGTTCTTCCTTCGGACTCATAATTGCCTGGTATTTATTCTTATCTATGTTGATGATATTCTCATAACTGGCAATGATTCTAATTTTGTGAGAACATTTATTCAAAAGCTGAATGTAGTGTTTTCCCTCAAAGATTTAGGGTGTGTTCTTATTAGCTTTTGGAGAATAGCTTCTGGAGAAAAGATGGAGAATAGCTTTTGGAGAATAGATTATAAGGAGAATAGATTATGGGAAAAAAGTGATTTTGAAAAAATGAGAGTGTTTGGATGATTTTATCAGAATAGCTTTTTTCATGGTCAAATGACTAAAAAGTACATTAACTTTTATGATAATTACATGTAAAGAATAATATTATATTTTATATATTATTTAAGGGGTAAGGTCCAAATTTAATAGCCAAGTTTTTCCTGAGGGACATCTGGTACAAATAAATTTTAGAAGATGAAAAATAACAATGAATAATTAAAAATGAACAATTAAAACCCCTAACGGCATTAAAAATGATGTATCTTAACCCATTATTTAACATTAAATTTCATAATTAATACCAAAAATGAAATAAATTTGTCTATATATAATGTTAATTAACTTAACTAATTTTTCTAATATAATTAAATTAGAGAAATAGGTCTTATATTAAGGATAAGAGGGAGTATTAAAATTTTAAAATTAAAAAAAAAGACAGAAAAAACGCTGAAATTTGAAAAAAAAAAAAGATGAGAGAGGGTGTGACATGGGACCCACATACAAGAAAAGAACCAATGAGAATGAGAGGGTGGGGCCCATAAAATGTAAAAGGTAAAAAAAAAGGGTTATGCCCAAACCATGGTTTTGAGGTCCAAAACCATGGTTTGAGGTCAAAATAACTTATTTGGAAAATTGAGTGTTCTTGTATTTTTTCCTCAAAACCATGGTTTTGAGAAAAAAGCCCTTTTTTTGGGATAGCCGAACACACTCTTAGGACCACTTTATTACTTTCTTGGTCTAGAAGTATATCGTGATTCCTCTGGGCTATATATTCAAAATGATTCTAATTTTGTGAGAACATTTATTCAAAAGCTAAATGCAGTGTTTTCCCTCAAAGATTTAGGACCACTTTATTACTTTCTTGGTCTAGAAGTATATCATGATTCCTCTAGGCTATATATCAATCAAGGCAAGTATACACTTTATTTATTATGACGCTTCAATTTATTTGATTGTGCACCGGTTTCAACTCCTATGGTTATTGGAAGATATTTTTCTGCTAATGGAGGAAAGCCCATGTCTGATCCTTCTACTTATCGTAGAGCTATAGGGTCCTTACAATACTTAACTACTACAAGACCAGATATAGCCTACTCTGTCAATAAACTGAGTCAATTCATGGCTAAACCTACAAATATTCATTTTCAGGGTGTTAAAAGGATATACGGATATCTTAAAGGCACTTATCAGTATGGGTTGCATATTAAACCATTCAAGTCATTACAGTTGACAGCATTTACAAATGTTGATTGGGCAACAGATTTAGATGATAGAAAGTCAGTGGAAGGAATTTGTGTATATTTAGGTAGCACACTTATTTCTTGGTCATATAGGAAACAGAGAGTAGTAGCTAGAGCCAGTTCAGAATCAGAGTATAGAGCTCTTGCTGATGGTGCAGCAGAATTACAGTGGTTAAAATCCTTAATTTCTGAACTTGGTTTATTTCTTTGAACACCTTCTGTTATTTGGTGCGATAACTTGAGTGCTAAGGCTCTTGCAGCAAATCCTGTTCAGCATGCTCACAGCAAGCATATAGAAATAGATGTGCATTTTATTAGAGATCTTGTGTTATCAGGACAACTAGATATTCGATATATTCCTTCTTCCAATCAGATTGCATATTGCTTAACGAAAGCTCTACCACATACACAATTCACCAATCTCAGAGGCAAACTCGGACTGTGTCCCATACCCTCTCGTTTGAGGGGGAATGTCAGAACTAATAAGTAATTAGTGTTTGTACAAGATTAGTATTTGTACAACTGTATATAGCTAGCATATCTTACCATATCTGATTCACTGGACATGTGTATGATTTATATCATTTTGTAACCAATTTCTGTTGTATACTTTAGCTATATAAAGAGCAGAGGCTAGAGTAGAATTTATCTCAGCCTATTATCATTTCTGGTTTCCCTAATTTTCTATCTTTTAGGTCCTTGTCTTAAAACTCATCAAGCATCATAGCGTCATACTCTCCAGAAAAATATGTGGACATGGTCATTGGAAATCTCACAACTGTGATCAAAGTGCGCGAAAAAAAAAGTAAAATTCTGAAAAGCTCAATGTTCAGAGTTCTCTTATGCTGTGCTTGATGTTTGAATTTTTCTAATTGTTTTTGAACCCTGTGATTACTAGGAAATGCACAATCAAGGAGGGAGGAAATTTGGGCTTGTTAACTTGGGGAATAGAAGTGAAGGTCTCTGCAGAGAAGAAGTTTCAGCACTAGTGAAGCTCCATAACACCGTACTTTCTGTTGAGATTCAGAAGTTGGAGAAACAGCTTAAACGATTCAAATATTCACTTTTGAAGTTTTATTATGTAGAGGTTTTGATGTGATAAGTCACCCTTTAAAGTATGGCAGGTGTCAAACAAACTGTTCATGAGCCTCCAACAAGTTAAAGTCCTTGTTTGAAAATTTTGTTAGACAGAAGGGTCTAAATTTGAATAGTGCTACTTTTTGTATATAAAATGATGTAGATTACCGGTACTTTCTATTTATAAAATATATCAAGTCTTTCTGGACAATAAAATTTCCGAACAGGGATTTTTCACCAATTTTTCCTATTATTGAATTTCAAGTTCCACAGATTAAAACCAAATTTTGTAACTGTAATGTTTGTGGGTTACTTTGCTGAGAAGGTTTCAGAGAAGCAAGCCAGTGAGGCGTGTTGTGGAAGTGGGCCTTGCTGGGGATATTATAATCATGGAGGCAAAGGTTATGAATTGTGTAAGAATGCAAGTTAATATGTCTTCTTTGATGCAATCTATCCAATTGAAAGGGCAAATAATTTCTTTTTCACGATTCATATGGAATGGGAATCACACTATCACTGAGCCTTACAATCTGAATGCACTATTTCAACTATGATCCTACCATTTAGAGTTCTCACTTGTAATGTTGATGATAATAAGAAGAGTAGAAAAAATGATATGGAAATATTTGTTCCTGAAATGAAAAAAAGAGTGTATTTAAATTGATGAAATGAAAGTCTTAAGGTTTATATACCTTGTTTAGAATAAATAAAATCAGTTTTTAGCTTTAAAGAAATATGACCAATAACTTTGAGAAGTGCTTATTAGCTTGAGAAGTCTGAGGAGCTCTCTCCCCCAATAAGCTAATCTTTTGATATTGAACTTTCCCTTTGGACTTATGTGTTTTATAACAAAGGTGCTTGTCTGTCCTACATCAGGAACGTCACAAGAGAAGTTGGCTCTTCCTCCTAATAGACTAATTTTTTGCGATTGGGCTTTCCCTTTATCTTGTGTTCATAAAAGCTTGCCGCCAAGGATATATTGAATTGGACCTTTTAATTATTCACTCAAGTCCTAAATATAGCAGATAAACAAGGGATTTATTTTGATCTTAGATATAAGAGCTCAAATCCACTTTGTCTTCCAAATTTTCAATTGCTTACACAAAGTTTCCTTATTAATTGCATATCTTAGGGAGATTGCCACAAGGGTAGTTTCAATGCACATTATGAATGAGAATATTTTCGATAAACCAACACATTGTTTGTTATAAATAACTAAGTTAACTAATTTCCTTTAGTTAGTTATCTAACTCTTGTAATAAAAATTAGTTAACTAAGCTAACAAGCTGTTGGTACATATGGTAAATAGTCTGACCCCACAAGGAATAAAACATAAATTTGAATCCTGAGAAGCGCATTTATTGGGAAGGATTTTGTCTTAACGCTTCCCACCCAACAAAGATTAATCTTAAGTCCAAATTGACTTTTGGACACTCTGAGTTTTTTTTAAAAAAATAGTTAACTAAAACTTATATCAAGGACTTGAGGTAGTATGTTATAGTGGAATACAGTAGCTGCTAGCCAGGATCTTTCTTGTGTGAGCAGAAACACACAGATGAGCAATTCAAATTTACAGGCGGCACCCCTCAAAACACAACTGGAGTATTTCAAGAATGTGGAGAAGCAATTAAGGAAAAAACTTGGTGATGCAGAAGGCAGAGCATTGGTCTCAAGATCTGTATATCTAGTGAATATAGGAAGCAAAGACAACATGTAGCCTTTCATTATAAATTCCAGCTTCATCAAATTATACCCTCAAAAATATGTCGGAATGGTGATCGGAAAACTCACTACTGCGATCAAAGTAAGAATATATACACTCTTGGAAAGCTGTGACATAATTAAATATTAGAATATATTAAGAGTCTCACATGCATTGACTAATCTGACAATAAATTGAAAGTATATAAGAAGTACCAAATAGGCTTCAGTTATTTTGATACTAATTGTTCTAATTCTAAAAATGTATTAGAACCATAATGCTTGTGAAAAGATACTAACTTGAATATGTCTGAGTTGCTGACATAACAGGATGTATATGAGAAATGAGGAAGGAAGTTCTGGGTCCCAAATTTGGCTCCTATTGGCTGCGTACCATTATTGAGAGTGAGCTATAATAGCTATAATAGTTGCTGGGATGAAGCCAATGCACTAGCAAAATTACACAACCGAGAACTTCTTAAAATGCTTCAGAAGCTAGAAACTTTACTTGAAGGCTTCAAATACTCAACAACCGATTTCTATAGCTTTCTCTTAGAGATGATTAATTTCCCTTCTAGACATGGTGAGTGTGAAGGGAAACATTGTTTGATCGGAACATACAAGTAATTTCACTTGATTTGGAGATGAACTGATTGGATATATATATATATATGTATATTTGCATTGATAGGTTTGAAGGAAGGCAGGAAGGCATGCTGTGGAAGTGGTCCGTTCGGAGGAAACAGACTAAGAATGGATTTCGAGGCCTGTGAAGATCCAAGTGATTATGTGTTCTTTGATGCTGCTCATCCCACAGAAGCAGTGAACCAGGAGTTTGCAAGAATAGTGTGGAATGGAACTCGTGACCAAACATAGCCTTACAATCTCAAAGAGCTATTTGAGGCAACTTAGGGTTTTGAGTCTCCGGTTCAACTCATCAATCAGCATCAACACCTTGCAGATTCTTCGGAAATCTTTAGAACTTCTCTTAAATGTTTGTGTGTTTGTGTGTTTATGTGTTTGTGGGAAGACCTCTAGCCCACACATTGTCAACTTGACCAGCTCTCTCCAAGTAACTCTTCCTACTACTCTCTCTGGTTCTTAATATAAGAGTAAGATGACTTTTTTTAAATAATTAAGGAAGCTGAATAAATTACATTATGTTATAAATAAAAGGGAAAAATATGAGAGGAAGAGTTGACAAAATCTTATTCACTATTCAAGATGTAACCAGTAAGTAATACATACTGTCTACTTATAGGCATAACCATACAATCTCAATAGAACTGACATCTACAGATTTAATGACAATAAGAGATAATTGTGGGATACTAGAGATAATAGAGATAATGGGAGATTCTGTGAGATAATGGGGAGATATGGACATTCATACAAATAGTATATTTATAACACTCCCTCTTGGATGTTTATTATATACAAACGTTCCTCATTAAAAATTTCAACTAGGAAAAACCTAGCAGTCATTCATTGATACGCTATCCGGTGCTGCCTCATTAAAAACCTTGCTAGGAAAACCTAATGGGACAAAATCATAAATAAGGGAAAAAGAGTATAGCACGTATCAGCTCCCTATCTTATCAATGTGGGTTGAAGTCCTTGAATCTGTGAAGTCTGATATCATGAACAAGCTTTCCAAATATTGCCACCAGACGAGAATTGGTGAACAAATCTGCTGAATTTTGTTACTGGATGCTAATTTCACTCTCTTTTGTTTATGTAATCCATTGTAATGTCTTTGTATTGCTAAATAATTAATCATGCTAATAAGAAAATAATATAGCTAATCATGTATGACTAGCTAGATACACATAAGTGCTTTAATTACACTAATAAATGATACTTCAGGGCCAAGTATTTCTTCATCACCTTTTCAAGGTCTAAAGACATGGTACTTCTAGGCCAAGCATTTCTCCATAAAACAACGCTTTATTCTTCTTAAGTCATTTATTTCAAATGCTTTCTTTAAGTAATTTATGGCTTTAGCAAGCTCTTTAGGAATTCAAGCAAATCATAGTTTTTATGAACTCTTCAAGAGTTCCAAAATATTTAAACTATTCAACATAAACTAAAATTATAGTAAACTCAGCTTCAGATCTTTTCATAAAAATGCATGGGCATAATAGATATTTTATGTCCTTCTTCAATAGACATTTATCGAGTCAGTATTGTCATATAAACCCTAGTTGCTTCAAACCATATAAAGATCTTGATTGAATTGTGTGCTTCTGGCAACTTCAAGCCTTTTTGGAGTTCCATATAATTTGACCATATACTTCAGGAAACTTGAATCCTTCAAGGACTATCATATGTTTATATCTAAGTTTATATATGTATTTAATCATTCAGGGATTTTATAAGTATAACAACTGTCTAGATATATACTCATTTTAAATCATGCTGGGAATCACACATAAATCATAATATAGTGAGTAATTTATAATCATATTCTCTAGACGCATATCAAAATTTCATATACTACTAGACTTCCAACTTAACAAGACATGAAAACTTAATCCACTATAAGATAATGTCTATAAACATTGAACATTTTGTGAAGAGCATTGTGACTGTATTTCCACCTTTTTATACAAGAATGCCCATTTGCACAATACTAATATTGCACTTGGGTGCTCGGGCAAGAAATGCACATTTTTAGGTTATGATATTGTATGTTGAGCCTTTTCTTTTTTGTTGGCCAACTATCTTTATGTCTATATCTCCTGATATATTTGCATATAAGATCATCATTTGATCACGTGATAATTATCATCAAAACCGTTGTTGACAACTTGATCTTTTCAGTTCCTTTTTCTTTTATGACATAACTGATTGAGATATCTTTATTGCTTTTTAGGTATGTGAACCTCTTCTGGGGTCTTACAAACAATTATGTCTCAATTCTTGCTTCCTCAATATGATCATCTTGATTATTTTCTCCATTTTCTTTTCTTTTGGAACCGATCACTTTCTTATACTTCAAGCATGTATCATTTTTCATTTATAATGATTAGAGCATTTTTCAGTTGTTATAAGAATTCTCACTTAGGTCAGTGACTATATTTGACATATATGGTAATAAATTAAGAATGCAATTTCCAATGAACTTCTTGTTTATAATGTACATTTGAGGATCTACATTTGATGCGTTCAATATATTCTCTCTTCCAAATATTCATTTTCTCTCCCTCATGTTGGGAAAACTTTGTCGCATGACAATCAACTAATCATATAGTATAAGTCTCCTAAATTCATTTGTTCTCTTTAGAAATATCATTTTGTTTCATTTGGAAACAAATAAGGTGAAAGAGGTTCTTACCCAAGATTTTTCTCAACTTTCTTTGAATATCCATATCTGTGCAATATTATGGTAGAATAATAAGAATGGATATTATACATTCAAAATTCTAAGATGGAAAATATATGGCTTTTGACCAAAAGCCAATTATAATGAGAGAATTTACAATACTATGTTGGCTTGATCGATTTATGTACTACAATATATAAAATCAATAATCTCAATACTAAGATGGGAATTTTGTTCTCATAAATTTTGATCTAGCTACATATGGAGGCTTTGATAAATAATTTTACTAGATCATTTTATGGATGATATAGTTTGGAAATTGTGTGCTATAATAATTTATTCAAACAACATTGTAAACTTCACTACAAAAAAAAAAGTATTTTGTAGCGGTGACATTCTAGCTGTTATAATTACCCGCTACAAATATTAACATTTCACTACTACAAATAGATGATTCAACGACACCAAACAACGACCTTTTTGAGAAACCAGTAGTAAAAAAGCAACTCCGGGAACCGGTGGCATTGAACTGAAGTTTCAACGACTATTTTCAAGGAAAACAGTTGTTGAAACTTTCTTTTCAACGACTGGTTTTAAAACCAGTCGTTGAAACCTTGTTTTCAACGAATGGTTTAAAAACCAGTCGTTGAAACTAGATTCAACGACTGGTTTTATAAACCAGTCGTTGAAACTGATCTAATTTTCCCCAAATCAGTGCGCGTTTCTGTCATTGTCTTCCCCGCGCTAATTGAACCCTCATTTTCGTGTCTCCCGTGAGCTGCATTCCCCAAATTTCTTGGCCTATCTCTTTCTCCTGCATTCTGTCCTCTGTCCCTCTCCGATGTCCACCGTCTTCATAGTCCTTCCATTCCCTCTCGGTCGCATGCAGGTCTGATCTTTGCTTTCCCTCTTCGCAGTTCGAGTAGCAAGCAATGCAAGTAGGTAGCCCTGTTTCCTTGCTCTGGTTTTTTTGCTTTTGGTTTTCTCTTCTTAGCCTCTATTTTTCGCTCTTGTAGTTCATACTGGGTCTTCTCATAAAGAAGACAACGTTGGTGGTTCTGATCTTGGTCTATTCCGGTGTGTGTGTAAGTTTCCCTTTTCTGTTTCTAGTTGTTTTGTTTATTTGGATGTCAATTTGTGCTGTTCTGGAAAAAAAGTTGGCATCTTGAACTTCGGTTGTGACTGAATCTAGGCATCTTGAACTTCGGTTGTGCTGTTCTGGAAAAAAAGTATGTCATTGAGATTGGTTGTGCTTGTTAAATATCTCATAGAAATCAGAAATATTCCAAATGCAGAGTAGGTATTAGGTAATTCTTTACCATTGTAAAATGATTATTTGCATCACCCAATTGATTCAACCCAATCGAATTTCATATCACGAATTAAGTTAGCACAACTTGCCATTAGCTAAACAACACGCTTGTTTGGACTAACTTTCTTTTGGTCACATTATTCAATCTCTTATTATCATGAATAATGATATATATATATATATATTTAGACACTATACATTATTTTATTTTATATAATTTGGGTATGTTATATACAGCATGGGAGAGGAGAAGAGAGGGGAAACAATGATGCACAATATAAAGAAAACAAATCAACGAGAACAAAACATGGCTGTCTAATAAAATTAAATTTGAAAATTAGGAGGTTGCGTGTTTGATATTCCTTAGATATATGGAATACATGAGTTCCGTCCGTTTTTGGTAAAGAATAATTAAAAATAAGACATCATTTCTATTTATACAAGTAAATTAGTCTAGTTTGCTTCGTGTTTGGATTTAATTTTAATTTATTATATTATCATGGACAAATAATAGTAATTTCATCTAATTAATTACTTTTGAGGTAATGATATCTCGAGAAGCACATGCACCCTACTCTGTATTTCATTTCCTTCGCGTTGGATCATATAGAGACAAAATCCACTGGATTCCTATTTTCTAATTCTATTGAAGTTGTAATGCAATGATTCCAAAACATGAACGTTTTTTTTAAAAAAATTAATTGTTTATTGTTCTATTTTGAAAATTTAAATTTATATTACCAGGTCAAAAAGAGAATGATTCTACAACTTGAGGATTTTTTTTTTATTTTTTATGTCCTTTTAAATATTTTTATACAACTTTGTAAATGCAAAATTGAAAAATCTAAATATTTTATATATGAGACTACAGTTAAATGCTTTTCCTTAAAAAAAGGAAAAAACTCAGTGTACTTTTTCTTCTTTTATTAAAAGTATTTTAAGAATATAAATATACTCTATAATTCTAATCTAATCAAGTTATTTTATAATGTTCATAGAAATGTTTTAAATAAACAATTCATGTATCAGTATATAAATTGAAATTTACACTAAATATAGTAAGCTAGTGACACAAAACATGGAGGGTCATTATAAATCAAAGAAATTATATGATAATTTTTTATATATATAAGAAACACTGAATCAAGGTCATTTGACCTGAAATGTTCTAAATATTACTCCTTCATGTCTAAATTACTCTCTCATAAACCTGCAGGTATCACTACTGCCATCATTTTCCCTTGGGTTGCCGGCCTACTACATCCTTGCCTCTGTAGAATCTTCTTCCAAATCCTCAATCACAAACATAGTGTCCTTGGAAGCTAAGGATTAGCTGGTAAGTTATGTTATTGCTTGTTGATGAAAGTTTTTGAAACCTGAGGATATCATGGTGCTACTATTTGTTGTAAGCGTGATAAATTTGAACTGTTAGTTTTTACAGTGTGTCATGAGTGTTTCATATAGCTGTTCTAAACTTGAGTGTCTGTGAAAATGGATTAGGTGGTAATAAAATGGATCACCGTTGGATGAATGCTTCGAGAATTAGTGAAGAATATGAGAATATGGTAGAAAACTTTATTGAATTTGCTAAAATGAATGCGCCTAGTAAAAATGGGAAGTATTTTTGTCCATGTATCAACTGTTTAAATGAGAGTCTACGGGATGTTGATGATATAAGGGATCACTTACTTTGTGATGGAATAAATCTTCGGTACACAAGGTGGATATGGCATGGTGAGGAAGGAACCGCTTGGGCGTCACATGAGAAGGAAGTTTTAGAGGTTGGAGATGATAATAGAATAGAGAACATGATTCACGATGTTGAGGTAGAATGTTTTGCACAAACGCCTGTATATGATAGCATACGGAGTGATGCAGAGACACCTTTGTACCCTGGGTGTATAAAGTATACACGCTTGTCAGGCATTTTGCACTTGGTCAACTTAAAGGCAACTTGTGGGTGGACCGACAGTAGTTTCACATTGTTACTAGAATTGTTGTGTGATATGTTTCCAGAGGATAATGTACTTCCAAATCGTATGTATGAGGCCAAGAAAATATTATCTACGATGGGTATGGAGTATAAAAAGATACATGCTTGCCCTAATGATTGTGTATTATACAGAAATGAGTATGAAGGCTTAAGTGAGTGCCTGAAATGTAAAACTTCTAGATACAAAGTGAAGAAAGGCAATAGGTGTGGTGATGAGACAAATGAAAAGCAACCTTTAAAGGTTTTGTGGTATCTTCCAATCATACCGCGGTTCAAACGAATGTTTGCTAATGCGAAAGAAGCAAAGAAGTTGAGATGGCATTATGATGACAGAGTTTATGATGGAAAATTCCTTCGGCACTCGGCTGACTCTCCACAATGGAAGAAAGTAGATGAAATGTATCCCGGATTTGGCAGCTAGCCAAGAAACCTTCGGCTTGGCCTTTGCACAGACGGGATCAATCCCTATGGTACTTTTAGCAGTACACATAGTGCATAGCCCGTTCTGTTGGTAATTTACAACTTACCTCCCTGGTTGTGTATGAAACGCAAGTATATGATGCTTTCTATGATGATTTCGGGACCAAAACAACCAGGGAACGATATCGATGTCTACTTGGCATCTTTGATAGAGGACTTAAAGAAGTTGTGGGAGGATGGTGTAGATGTGTTTGATGCATATAAACAACCAGGGAACGATATCGATGTCTACTTGGCATCTTTGATAGAGGACTTAAAGAAGTTGTGGGAGGATGGTGTAGATGTGTTTGATGCATATAAGCAACAGTCGTTTAAGCTACGTGCAATGATTTTTACCACAATTAACGACTTCCCTGCATATGGTAACTTGTCAGGTTATAGTGTCAGGGGTCATAAAGCATGTCCGATATGTGAATCGAGCACACAGTTCCATCAACTCAAGAACGGTAGAAAAATGGTCTACCTTGGTCATAGACGATTTCTTCCTCGATTCCACCCGTACCGTAGGCTAAAGAAGGCTTTTAATAGTTTGCCAGAGAATGAAATGGCTCCGAAGCCATTAACTGGAGATGAGGTTTATAGTCGGGTGGAAAGAATCAATGTCACTTTTGGTAAAAATCAAAAGACTACGGGTGAGAAGAACATATGGAAGAAGAGGTCAATTTTCTTTGATCTTCCATATTGCCGTAGTCTTGATGTGAGACATAGTATTGATGTGATGCATGTGGAAAAAAAATGTATGTGATAGCCTTGTTGGTACGCTTTTGCACATACCAAGGAAAACAAAAGATGGGATTAGTGCAAGACTAGACTTGGTTAAATGGGAATAAGAGAATGACTGCATCCACAACTAAGAGATGATGGTAAGAGAGCGTATATGGAGCCAGCAGCGCATACATTGTCAAAAGCCGAGAGAAGAAGTTTGTGTGGGTGTTTGCACGGCATTAAGGTGCCACAAAGGTATTCTTCTAATGTGAGCCGACTTGTGTCAATGGAAGATTTGAAGTTAGTTGGAATGAAGTCTCATGATTGTCATGTCTTGATGCAACAACTATTACCAGTAGCTGTTAGAGGCATTATGAAAGATGATGTGCGAAGGACGATAACAAGGTTGTGCAGTTTCTTCAATGCTATTTGTAGCAAAGTTGTTGACATTGCAAGGTTAGACGAATTAGAAAATGAGGGTTATACTATTCTATCCCAACTAGAGATGCATTTTCCTCCCGCATTCTTTGATATAATGGTGCATTTAATAGTTCATCTGGTAAGGGAGGTAAGACTATGCGGCCCATTTTATCTAAGGTGAATGTACCCTTTCGAGCGATACATAAAGAACTTAAAAGGGTATTCTAAAAATTCTTATCGACCTAAAGCCTCAATTGTGGAAAGATATGTCGTTGAAGAGGCTATGGACTTTTGTAAAGAATATCTATCAAGGTCAAAGGTCCAATCTCTTTAT
The DNA here is from genome assembly GCA_963210345.1 of Inga oerstediana. Lineage (NCBI taxonomy): Eukaryota > Viridiplantae > Streptophyta > Magnoliopsida > Fabales > Fabaceae > Inga > Inga oerstediana. The sequence goes on along the minus strand of OY723404.1, from coordinate 70,948,147 downwards.
GAAAAGGGTACAAGTAAGGGAACACGAGGGCTCAAAGTGAAAAGTATGCGTCGTGAAGAGGTGTTGCAAGCACACCTGTATATCTTGAATAATACGGAAGAAGTTCAGCCGTACTTAGCCGAACACAGAAAGAGTTTAAAGGAGATCTATCCAAGGAAAAATGACATGCAGATAGCTAATTAGCAAAACAAGACTTTCATAGAGTGGTTCAAGGATAAGGTAGCGCACGAGACCAATGTATCTGAGACAATCAAATGGTTAGCTTGGGGGCCTTTTTTTGAGGTCATAACTTGGAGTGGCTTCGATATAAACAGGTATTCTTTCTATACAAATGGCCAGGATAACAGAAGTACTACGCAAAACAGTGGGGTGATGGTGGTAGCCGAATCAATGCACTTTTCTAGTTCAAAAGACAAAAATCCCATTTTGGCATCCATGGTCTATTATAGAGTTATTGAAGACATATGGGAGATAAGCTACACTAAGTTGAGAGTTCCTTTATTCAAATGTAAGTGGGTTAACAATAATGCTGTTGAAATAGATCAATTTGGATTCACCTCAGTTGATCTTGAAAGAGTCGGTTATAAAGATGAGCCATTCATTCTAGCAAGTCAGGCAAAACAAGTGTTTTATGTCATTGATCCAGCAAATAAAAAATTGTCTATTGTACTCCAAAGTAAAAAACAGAAGGATGGTGATCCGAGTTTGAATCTTCATATATAACGACTACTATATATTTTGTTTTGTAGCAAACCTACGATGTTCCTAATACGAAGGACATGTACAAGCATTGGATGGGGGAAGTTCGTGAGTGGTGGAAAGATTTCAAGTCTACGCTCACAACCAAGTACGTTCGAGGGCCAAGGAGTCATGAGGATCCTTGTAAAGAGTATCCGTTTCTTTCTCCAAATGACTGGAGGTTGTTTGTCGCATCGCGGCAGGATCCCAATTTCCTAGTACATTGTGTTCATCTTAGTGTTAAGCATTTTAGTTGAACTTACTTGACATCGCTAACTCAGTTATCATTATTCTTTATTTATATAGAAATTGAGTCAAGCAAATAAAGAGAGGCGAGCGAAAAATAATTATCCTCATTATATGTCGCATGGGGGTTATCGGAAGCTCGAAAAGAAGATGATACAGGCTGAATTGCAAAAATTGGAGGAAGCAACCCAAGCAGATTCTAGTATAGTCGTGCAGGTGCCACCTCCTCCCCTGCGTCACAAAAAATGGAAAGCAGGGAGGATAAAGGGAGATAAATATATAAATCCAGTCGTTGCTGATGTCGCTAAAAGGATTGTGAGTATTTAATAACAAGTATATTTAAATGTGTTTCATTTTTCTAACGTTGGTGGCATGTAATTACTTTCTATTTATCCATTGTATGCCACAGGATGAACTTGAAGAGCAGAGCAGCCAGGGTTCCTTCACTCAAACTGGAAGGATGGACATCTTAGCCATGGCGCTTGGTAATCTAGATCACCCTAGTCAAGTTAGAGGGGAGTCAAGGGGAGTTGGTCTCTCTAAATACTTTGGATGAGGTTCACAAGCTTATGGACAAGGTGAAATGAGTCAGGAGTTTATGGACAGGGTTCGAGAGGAAATCCGAGCAGAGCTACGTCACTCACTTCGAGACGAGCTTAAAGAAGAGTTATTGAGTGAGCTACATGGTAAGATGAGTACGATGGTGTTGTCTCACATGCAAGGCGGGATGTGTAATGTGGCGTCTAGATCTGAGGTTTGTAACTAATTTCATTTAACATTATATTGAGTTTTTCCTTACGTTATTTTAATTAATTCTTTCATTTCTCTTACTCAGGAATCCCCGGCCTTTCCCAACACCAAAGGTAGTTACAATCCGCCAGAGGTTGGACATGGCGACCCTGGTCCTTCACTAGAGCCTGGAGAACCCTGCACTTTGTATTTGGAAGTCCCGTACCTGCGTGCTGTTGCTGATGCTATTGTATACAGCCGTGCCACCACCCACCATAATAACCAAATCTGGTACGATCAACTTAAGGTCAATGTGACAAGTGTTTGACTGGGGGAGGAAGGTGCAGATGTCCCATTCCCTGATGGTGAGGTTGCCAATCTAGGTCACGCAACAGGATCTTTCATCTTGTGGCCTAGACATCTTGTTCAGACTGTGCCAGTCCCTCCAATGGTAGGAAACACCTTACTGTTACTTGATCATTAACATTATACTTATAATCTTTTTGTGTGTTACTAGGAACAAGATGATGCGACAAAATTTCCCTTTTTAGCACGACTGCAAAATATTCATCAAGGCATAAGTAAGGTCGACTTGCAGATGCCTTGTGAGATTGTGGGTCACACAATCTCATATAATTATGGACTTGATAACAAAGATATTAGAGAGTTCCTATCTTTGGAGGAGATTGACGTAGGATGGGTCACATTTGCAATCATGTGAGTTTAGTTATAATTTTTAATTGTAATTAATGCACTGATATTTAGGGGTTTTAGGTTTCTACATTTACTGTGTCATTTCTCATTTCATTTATGTGGTAGCTGCTTCCACAAACTGTGTGCCGAACGAGGGCTCGACAGTACATATGGCTTCTTATGTCCTGGCAATATGTCACGGCGTAATAGCCAGAGGTTGGAAGATCGGATGAGCTATGTAGGCTATACAATAGGCCAGACTCAACTGCGTTGTTATCTGGCACCAATTGTTGAAGGGCAAGTAACTTTATTTGATATATTTATACACGTTTACTTTGCTAAACAGTATCATGTTATCTAACCTCATTTTAATCTATATATGCATGTGATTATAGTTATCATTGGAGTTTCTGTGTTCCTTGTCCCTCGATCAACGTCATCTTTTGGTTTGACTCATTGAGTCGCAAGCCAGATGCAGATATCAGAAACATTTTTAACATGTAAGTAAATTTATTTGTCCGTCATTGATTTTTGATTTTACTCAATTGTTTTAATGTCTTTTGTTTATCATTTTAATTATTACATTGCATTGAAGACATATTATATAATGGGTGGGAAGCGTGAAGGTAAAGCTGGTCATACAAAGTGGTTCCAGCCAAACGTAAGTTCTTTACATTCAAGTTCTTCAATTGACGATTGCTTTACATATGCCTTTATTCTTTTTTACCGTTTGCTTTTGATGTATAATGTCCACGGCAAGCAAGGAAAATTGAGTGCGGCTTCTATGTTATACTATATATGTATAACATCATTTTCTCTTGCCTTACTACAAATTTTGAACAGGTGATCATTTCTTGATTCTCAATTGAATTTCAGTTCTTTTCATGTGATTCAATTGTTAGTTATTTCATTCAATTTATTTATTTATGTTAACATATTCTCCATTTTGCGCACAGATTTTTGGTGATCAGGACCCCTACACAATCGAGGACATTAATTTGATCTGAGACCTGTTGTCAGGACATCTTCTACAACACATAGAGGGGTGATGATGTGTAGAGGTTTTTTTTACATAGTGCAGTGGTTTTGTACAGTGCTATATAAGTTTGCATATTCGAATACTTTTCCTAGTTTCTTATTTATGAGTACTTTGAATTTGTTAAGGCATTATGCTTTCAGAGAACACTTTGGAAAATGATGATGAAAAATAGGGATTTTCATGGAAGCATGTCATCATCTCTTTGGCCATATGCATGTCATGATTTACATTGAAAGTTGAAGTCTGCACATTGAAATGATGTTATGATGATATATGCGCTATATGTCATGATAGAAAAATTAACATGTGATTTTCACTTCTATGAGTATTAGGGGAAGCTAGAGAGTTAATCATGAGAGAATGGGAGGACGTGGGGACTTGTAGACACATATGGTGGAGGAGCAGAGGGGGATGATGTAGGGAGTTAAAAAAAAAGGATACAACAACTGTTTTATGGAAAACAGTCGTTGTATCTCCCATACAACGATTGTTTTTTAACGGTCGTCTTTTCCCGAATTTTCAACGACACTAAGATAGATGTCCCCCTAAAAACAGTAGTCTAAAGGGCCAAAAAACGGTCGTTAAAAGTCCCTTCTGTAGTAGTGTTTGTAGCGGTTTTACCCTAAACCGCTACACATTTGTAGCGACAAGCTACGCGCCAAGTGGCATGCCAGATTGGCTGCATTTTTTGTAGCGGTTACCTAGATAAAACTGCTACAAATATGGCGCGAATTTCTTGCCAAAAATTGTAGCTGTTAATAAATAAAAACCGCTACAGTTTTCACGCCACATAGCGCGCGAACAGTGTAGCGGTTATTTGTAGCGGTTTGATCAATAAAACCACATCAAAATTCCAAACGTCGCATATTTTGTAGCGATTACTAGGTTGTAACCGTTACAGAATTTCAAAGGTCCCAAATTTGTAGCGGTTATATACCTTAACCGCTACAGAACTCCAAAGGTTTTTGTGATTTGTAGCGGTTATATTAGAACTGCTACAAAGTTTAGCTGCGCCTAAGTTATTTATAGCGGTTTATGTAGCGGTTATTTGAATAACCGCTACAAACGTTCCGCCTATATTAAACTCTCCTCCCCCCTTCATTTCTCCGTTTGCTCATTTTGTTTCCTGAAGTTTCTCTGAGTGTTTTCTTTAGATTTGAGCATTCAAATGGTTGTGAAAGAGTTTTTGTTGCAGTATTTCTTGGTATTTGTACTTGAGATAAGGAGATAAGACGTATTTTATTTATATTTATATTTTTATTATATTTTTGCATAATAATGTGACTAAAATTTTTTTTTTTGAATTTTCACAATTGATATGGCTTCGAGAGAGGATAGGGGGAAGGCGCCTGAGGTCGCTAGACCGATTTTACGGGGTGGCAGTAGCAGAGCAGGGGGCAGAGGGAGGGAGCAGCGCGGAGGGAGGGCGACCTCAGCATTTCAGCCCATCCCCCTACAGGAATTGCCCCTACCACAGGCACTGCAGACGATCCCACAGGAGACGACTGCACCAGAGGTGCCTGAGTTTGGGGGGAGATATCAGCGTCGAGGACTATGACGAGGAGGACTTCGAGATCCTGATTGGGCTCAGGGAGATGGAGCAGTTCCTCGATGAGGAGGAGGCTCGGGAGCAGAACAGCCCACGAGGGTCGTCTTCGTGGTCCACTAGGTTTGAGGTGCAGGTCCAAGGTAAATAATTTTTTTTATTTAATAAATTATTTATTTAAATTCAAAATATTAAATTTGAATTATAATTTATGTAACGTGCGGTAAATTGTGCAGATGAGCAGGGGAACGTGTCGACGAGGAGGCTGGACGTGGCCGGTATGAACAGCATGGACCGGACACTGTGAGTTATAGTGCCGTGGAATGAGGGCACGGACGAACCCATCGACAATGGGGGTCACCTAATCAACCACTTCCTGAATGACCTGGGCGTAAATTGGATGCAGTTCTCCCTGCACTTCAGGACGTGGAGGCATGTTCCGAAGGGGCCGAAGGACCATGCTTGGGAGGAGGTGGTTCAGGTAATTAATGGTATTTAATTAATATTTTTTGTAATTAATTATATTGAATTAATATTTTTTAATAGGATTTTTGTAATTATTGATATTTAAATAACTTTTTTGTAGCTGCGGTTTGCCGTCCGGGCCAACTGGAAGAGGTACACCCTCGTGAAGATGGGTGATGGCTGGAGGAACAGGAGGAACCGTCTTTTCCACAGGTTGGATAAGGACGGGACGATGCCTTTGGAGCAGCTGATCGAGAGCGTCCCGGACGGCATGCCGCAGAACGACTGGGCGAGTTTCGTCCAGTTCAGGAGGAGCGCTAACGGGCAGGTAATGTATTTATTAGATTATTTATATATAATTTTGTAATTGTTAATTATTAAATTATAATTTAAATGTAATTAATTTTAAATGTTTTATATTGTTTTAATACATTTAATATTATTTTTTTAGGCGCTTTCTCAGAGGAACACCAGGATCCATGGGCAGCAGACGATCCACCAAATAGCAAGATCGAAGACCTTTGCTGTCACCTACAGTGAGTTGGTAACTTTTCAAAATATCACTGACTTTTAGCTGGTTATTTCATAATAGTAATTGAATTATGTAATTGTTTTAGGAGAGGAAGGCACAGCAGGAGAACCGTCAAACGAACTATGGGGAGTAGTATGCGATCACACACTGACACCGTGACGGGACTCCTACCTCTCAGCAGGTAGAGGCGGCCATTGTAAATAATTTTATTATTATAATTTTTATAAAACCAACATAATAATGAAAAATGTTAATTAGTAATTGTTTCATAAAATGTCAGGAGCGGATGCAGCAGTCGCAAGCTGAGCTGCGAGAGACCCAAGCCGAGGAGTCACAGGAGTTAGTAGACCCGACTGCTCCTTTGAAGGCGGGTCTGGCTTAGGCTGAGCACCCCGGACACGTTCGGGGGATGGGGATAGGCGCCAGACCTAGCATGGTCTACGATAGGAGAGCCGCCTCTGAGGCTGTCAGCTCGAGAGGGGTCAGACGTCCGAGGGACGAGTCTGCTGAGCAGCTGTGGTTAGATTTGGAGCAGACACAGGCTGTAGTGGCTCAGCAGCAGTAGCAAATGCGGCAGCTGCATCTGCAGCAGATACGGCAGATGCAGGAGCATACTGATATGATCTACGCTCAGCAGACGCAATGGCGTGATATCACGAACAGCATGTTCGAGCGCGGATGGAGTCGCCTGTTCCTGGACGAGCAGTATCCACAGGTTCCGCATGTCCCTCGGTTCGTCGTGCAGCCGCCTCCTCCTCCTGCTGATGATGATGATGGTGTGGTTTACTCTGTCCAACGGTTTGATCCAGCAGCACCTAATGGAGCCCCACTTGAGGGAGCACCAGATGATCAGCCTCTAGCTACTTAGTTTAGGACATTTTTTTTATTTGTTGTTGAAACATTTGTAAATAAATATATATAATTTTGTATTTCAGAACTTAAATTCTTATTGTGTTTACCATAATTATATTTATATTCTTAGACCGCGTTGTTGAATTTATGAATTAATTGCAACAATATTATTTATATTACTAAACCTAAAAAAATTTTTTAACATTAATTGTAGCGGTTTTACAATAAATAACTGCTACCAATGAAATTGTTTTTATATTTGTAGCGGTTTACATGGAAAAACCGCTACAAACATATATAATTTATTTTTTTTATATTTATAAATAACGTTCCATATTTGTAGCGGTTTAACAATAAAAACTGCTACAAATATATATAATTTATTTTTTTTATATTTATAAATAACGTTCCATATTTGTAGCGGTTTAACAATAAAAACCGCTATAAATATATATAATTTATTTTTTTATATTTATAAATAACGTTCCATATTTGTAGCGGTTTAACAATAAAAACCGCTGCAAACACTCAACATTTGAATTTTGAAATTTGCCGCCTTTGTGCAAATTTGTAGCGGTTATTTATGTTTAATCTCTACAAATTTAGAACTAACTTTTCCACCACTTTGTGCAAAATTCCAATATCTTGAACATTAATAGCGGTTTTATACATATAACCGCTACAAATTTGTAGTACTATAGTGGTTAGTGTAGCGGTTTATTAACCGTTACAAAATTGTAAACGTTGGAATTTCAGAATATAAGGTTCCAGGCATTCGTCATTCTCTATTAACTCATCTTCTTCTCTATACTTTCTTCTCTCTCACTAGTAGCTATGGATAAGTCATGGATCAGGTTGCCGCGCAATTCTCCAGAATATTTGTACGGATTAAACAATTTCTTGGATTTCACATTCACTCACACTAACTATAACGGCAAGATTGTCTGGCCGTGTCGGAGATACAAGTTCAAGAAGTGGCATGCACGAAATGTTATGAAGGAACATTTGCTTCTGAAGCCTTTCCCTGAGGACTATACGTTCTGGGCAGTTCATGGTGAGAAGGCCGGCATTAGATATGATGATGCTCTTCCTTGAAGTTCTCAAGTTGGCGTTCAACTAGATGAAGATGATCTTGTGAATGATGCTATGCGTGATGCATTTGGATTTCAAGGCGACAACTTCAACGAAGAAGTGCACGGTTCTGAGTCGGTGTTCATAAGGAATGAAGCAACTCGGGATTTTTTCAGCTTGATGGATGAAGCAGATCGTCCTTTATATCAAGGTTGTCGAAAATATTCTAAATTATCTTTCTTGATCAAATTGTATCATATCAAGTGCTTGTGTGGAATCACAGATAAGGGAATGTCGATGTTGCTCGAATTATTACAAGATGTATTCCCTGACACTGAGATTCCCATAACGTTCTACGAGGTCAAAAAGATTTTCAACAGGTTGGGGTTGAACTATCAAAAGATTGATGCATGTCCCAACGATTGTATGTTGTATTGGGGAGATGATTCCAGTAGGGAGACTTGTAAGAGATGTCACACATTGAGGTACAAGACAATTCGGAAGGGGAAAAAGCAGAAGAAGAAACCTGTAAAGATTCTCAGGTACTTCCCTTTCAAACCTCACCTACAAAGATTATTTATGTTGTCTAAAACTGCGGAGCACATGAGGTGGTATGCCGTTGATAAGAATAAAGACGGTAAATTAAGACATTCTCGGGATGCAGATGCTTGGAAAATGTTTGACAACAACTTTCTAGATTTCGCGACTGATCCCAGAAATGTTCGGCTTGCGTTGGTGACCGACGGTTTCAATCCTTTCGAGAATCTTAGCACAAGTTACAGTATTTGGCCGGTAGTCTTAGTTCCCTACAACTTACCCCCTGGATGTGTATGAAACAAAGCTCGTTCATTATGTCTATGATCAATCCAGGCAAAAAGGCACTGGGCAATGACATCGATGTGTATCTCTAACCGCTTATTGCAGAATTGCTTGAGCTGTGGAATGTCGGCATGGAGACGTACGATGCTTACGGCAAGACTTTGTTCAACTTGCGTGCAACTTTGATGTGGATGATTAGTGACTTTCCTGGCCTTGGCACATTATCTGATTGGAATGTGCATACTGGGTTGGCTTGTCCAGCTTGTAATTTTGACTCTGACACAGTGTGCCTTCCCCATAGTCGAAAGTGGTGCTTTATGGGGCATCGGAGGTTTCTTGATGGAACACATAAATTCATATTTCAACGGAATCGCTTTAATGGCAAACCAGAAAAAAGAGGATCACCTCAGACTTTGTCCGGTACCGATATCTTACAGCAGCTTGAGCATGTTGACTTCGTGTTTGGAAAAAGCGACAATTCAGCACAAACTCGCCAAAAGACGCACAGGACTTCGGCGCCGCAACAGTGGAAGAAGATAAGTATTTTATTCACTCTTCCATATTGCAGATCTAATTTACTTAGCCACAGTCTTGATGTCATGCACATTGAAAAGAATGTTTGCGACAATGTGCTATATACGTTGCTTAATGAACCCGGCAAGACAAAAGATCTCCTTCAATTGAGGAAAGATTTACGCCACATGGGAGTTCGTGCAGACGCTTGGCCAAATGAGCATGACAAATTTCAGCCGGCAAAGTTTACCCTTACAAAACAGAACAAGGAAGTCTTCCTCACGACGTTGAAGAAATTAAAATTTCCTGATGGGTATTCAAGCAACATTTCTCGATGTGTTGACTTGCAGGCTTGAAAGGTTGCTGGCTTGAAGAGTCATGACTCACATGTTCTTATGCAGCAGTTACTCCCTCTGCCTATAAAGAATGCACTTCCTCCCGATGTTTCCATCGTTTTGGTGGAACTTTGTTCTTTTTTTCGGAAGTTGTGTTCTAAGGTTTTGATCGTTGAGGAGCTCGATTAGCTGTAGTCCAAAATCATTCCTACGCTTTGTCATTTGGAGATAATTTTTCCTCCGTCCTTTTTTACTGTGATGGTTCACCTTATAGTCTACCTCGTTCATGAAACAAAGCTCGCTGGACCAGTACAATATCGATGGATGTATCCGATTGAGAGGTACTCATTTTAAATATATGCTTTATTCTCCTTATTTAATGTTTGCTAGTTGTCCATTTCAGTATTTAGTATCAATTTTCTCTTCTTTACTTCGTAGGTTCCTTGGTAAATTAAAATCTTACATAAGGAATAAGGTGTGGCCAAAAGGTTCTATAGCTGAAGGCTATATAGGGGATGAGGTGTTGTATTTTTGTTCAAGGTACTTTGATGATCTTAAGACGGCTTTCAATGGCCCACCTCGTGTTGACGATTGTCCCGAACCTGAGCCGACATCAAGAGAATTTATCCCTCGTGTTGGTAAACCAGTTGGAGCAACTGAGAACTTCAAACTAATGGCAACTAAGAAGTTGCAAGCACATAGATATGTCTTGATTAATTGCACTCAAGTTGAACCTTTCATACAGTAAGAATTGTACACTCACATGTTATTCTATATCTTTCGTAACATTTCTCACTTTCATTTCACTATCGCCTTTCCATTATTAATTGCAGGGAATTCAGAAGTTATGTTAAGCGTCAACTCAGGATCCGTACACAAATATCCTTGAAAGTTGATAGGAGGGTCCACAGAGAATTCTCGAACTGGTTTTCGCGCAGAATACTAAATGACCACAACCCACACTCACCAGATTTCAGAGCTCTCGCAATCGGCCCTCTTGATCATGCAAAAAGATTTACAGCATATAATGTCAATGGTTTTAAGTTTTGCACGGTTTCATGGGATCAAGGATTGCAAACTCAAAATTCGGGTGTTTATGGCACATTTGGGACAAGGAGTTATGCGAGCAGCAGTGACACCAACATGCAGTTCGGAGGCGTCCCTTACTATGGAAAGCTTCTTGATGTGGTCGAACTTAATTATCAAGGCCGTTTCACCGCGACGCTGTTCAAGTGTTTGTGGGCAAATACCACTACTTCTCGGGGACTAACAACTGACGACTTAGGGATCACATCAGTCAATTTCTCACGGCTGATTCATACTGGTATTTCTCAAGATGATGAGCCGTATATTCTTGCTTCAGAGGCATATCGGGTTTATTATGTCGAGGACGAGAGCTACATGGATTGGCATATGGTCGTTCATTTAAAGCCACGAGACCTTTATGACATGGGTGAAGGCGATAACATCACCTACGAGAGTGAGCCATTTTAGCTAGCCGATTTTGAAAACTACTTCCCTGATGGGGATGACAATTTACCTCTACTACGGTGAGTTTTTTTAAGTCCGCATCATTTAAATTAAATTTTTTAAATTTAATAATACATCCCTAACAATAATTTTTCTACATAATTTCTGTAGGGATGGCGACGATGAGTGATCAAATTCAAATTAAGCTTTTGTCTTTAAAAAAAACTGGAAAAAAATTTAAAAAAAGAATTAATATTTGTAGCGGTTAAATAAAAAATAACCACTATTAATTAAAAACCGCTACAAAAATAAAAATAACCGCTACTAAATGAAAACTGCTACAAAATGGATACATTAACCGCTGCAAATGGTACGTGGATCCCTATAAATACCCTTACCACAACTCATTTCAAACACTCCCCCCTTTCTTTTCACCTTACCTTTCTTTCATTTTCTCTCATTTACAACTTCTTTTGTATGAGTTGAGGAGCTGAACAATACGATCAAATATGATAATAAGTTTTTTAATTTTTTTTCAATACTTCTTTCCTTTGTATAAAATTTATTCTCACCATTTTTTTTCTAGATATTTTACAACTTTATTTCTTTTTCATCTATTTTTCATACACAATTACATTGTAGTAAACAACATAATAGTTCCTTATTACCTACATATCCTTAATAATATTATCAATACAATTTTTATACTAATTAAATTAAATTAAATTATTCCTTTTAATTTATAAATAAGTTAAACTATTGAATAATAAGCTAATTAAATTAGATAAAATAATAAAAAAAATAAAATATTTAATTTAATATTAAAAAAACAGAAACAAATGATCGTATTTTTTTTAAAAAATTTTTTAATTTTTTGTAGCGGTTGATAAACCGCTACTAATTAACGCGCCTTTTTTAAACTGAAATTAATTTTTTGGCGCGAATTTTGAATTTTCATGAAATTAGTAGCAGTTGGATAACCGCTACAAATTTCATCAAAAATTCAAAAGTAGTAGCGGTTTTATTAACCGCTACAAAATAGAAAAAAATTTCATTTCTCTTTTCCGCCTTCAAAATTTTAGTTTTTTATTTTTGTAGCGGTTATATAACCGCTACAAATATCTTTGAAAAAAATTTCACTCATGAAGATTTGGTAGCGGTTGGGTTGAACCACTACAAATTATGTAACGGTTATTTTCCTTGAGTAGCGGTTTTAGATAACCGCTACAAAACCTCTTACAACATACGATTTAGTAGCGGTTTGGCTAACCGCTACTAATATTGTTTGTAGCAGTTAAAACGCTACTAATACCCATTTTTAACCGCTACCAAATCACGTTTTTTTGTAGTGCTTTAGGTTGCAAACATGTAACCATCTTATAAATACATTTTTCAAATTTATTGACTATTTGTAAGGGTTACATGCTATTTGAATGACCCTATATAAGAGTTTAATATATTTCTAGGAATTCATAGATCCATCCCAAATCACAATTGGTGATATTCTCATAGTTAATATTCTGTGAGAACAAAAAGCATATAACAATATGTTTGTTTTCGTAGAGAATCTTTTGGTTCTTTTAATGGATGTTAACACATAATATATAATAATTTGTTGCATCATACATGTGACTTGGATGATCAAACTAGTCATGTCAACAATATATTTGTTAGGATTAGTAAACTTCTGGTTTATTGGTTTATTGTAACAACTTTTCAATTTATATAACGTATGCATAATTGAAATCTTTATCTAACATGACTCACACTTGTATTCCAACAATATACCCCTCAAGTATGAGTTATACAAACATATTTTTCTTATTTCTATGTTAGTTCTTCATGAACTATATCAATTTTGTTATTCATTCTTCAGGAATAATACTTCTTCAAGAAGTCTCTATATAGTTCTTTAGGAACTGTTATCTCTGTGTATTCAATATCTCTTTATTAAAAAACCATTGTTCGGGAATTGACCATATATGATCACAGCACAAGCGAACATCACAAGTTTGGAGAACCTCTATTACTTTCCCCATGATATAAATCTTCATAAACATCAATTATTCTTTAGGACCATTACAAGAATGTCTTCAGATATATTGTGTTATGGTTGAACTACTAGTAGTTTAGTATGAACTATTAGCCTTCAAGGCTATATTATTCGTAATTTATATGTGGTTGTTATATTCCTAATAAACATATTAAATTTATAGATTTTGTCTCTTCTTTTTTGCAACACAACAAATATTGGTCTGCAAGACCATAATAAAGATATTATCCAAGACCTTTTGTGCCATGAGACATTGTAACATTTGGTGTTCAGGCTATGTCATTTTATGATTAACAAAGCATATACCATAGCGTCACAAAATTTCTACAAATACATCTCGTTCATTGAAATCATGAAGTGATCTTTTTCAAAATAGATGGAATTTAAAGTGATATGGCTTCTAGCCATTTACTCACAAAATCATGAAGTGGCATAATGAAATTAAAATAGCTGCTGGCTATTTTATTATTTTAACCATTGCCTTCTGGGCTATATTATTTATGGCTTTCCAATGGTAATTGTCCCATATAAATTCGGTAGAGACCCTTGAGTATGTTAATTAGTGTTTAGAACTCTTAACTTTTAGTGGCATAATTCTCTATGAGTATTTAGTCTTCAGGACATTACATATAACGCAAACATTTTTCAAATTTGCAAAGTTCTTTTATGTCATTTGATATTTTAATAAACATTCAGGACTTTAATCAAAGTGCCATAATTTTCCTTCCCATGCTTTGGTTTAAAATCGTAAGGTAGACTTTTACAAAAGAACCATTACCAAAAGTGATAAGGCTTCTGGACATCTAATCATAATATTAATAAATATCCAAATCGAATATTATAAACATATAAGAATAAGATAAGAATGAGACTTGACATTTAACACAAAATGTAAGATATGAGTATAGCATAAAATAAGGGGAAAAAGGTCCCTCAATAAATTGGAGTTATAATAAGGCTCATAGTCATTGCCATTTAATCAAGATAAAAAAATATAGAAGTCATACAGCTTCTGGCTATATAATGAGAAAATAAAAGCTATATATGGCTTTTGACCACCAAATAGATGAAAATAAAAGTTATATGGCTTTGAGACATTTAAAAAGATAGAAAAATAAAAGTTGCATGACTTTTGGTCATTCAATAAGATAGAAAACAAAAATTGAATTTATTATATCTTGTAAAGGTTAAATTTCTTATACCTTACAACCATAAAAGATAAGATAAAAGGGTTTACAAGACAGCTTAATTGTTCAAATTCTAAATTGAGTTGTTAAATTCAACAAATCCTAAATTAGGTTATATGTCCTAAAATAGGATTTTAGAATTTGATAATTTTATCTTACCATCCTTCATTTGATTCTCTCCCCTACTCACTGAGCTTAATCTCCCAATGTCTTCTGATATTCTTGCTTCCTTCCAATTCCATGGTACGTGCCCACTCTGGTTCATGTTGGTTTTCTTCTCTGCCTCATTAGCCAGATACCTCGCATGGATGACTCTACATTTCTCCTTTAAACCTGACACTACTTCCTTCGATCATCAATCTCCCTCCGAAACCAAACATCTTGATTTCAAAAAGGTTTGACTACGCTACATTGACATTTTTCCTCTCTTAAATGGATTTAATGCCCTAAACCGTCTGAAGCCAATGTTTCAGATGATTCGAAATGGATTATGGACATTGGTGGACATGGCTAGCAGCAAGTATCTATGGTGGAATTTGAGGTCCCTTAACACAGATATCCAAGTGCATCGCTCTTAGCAACTCAACACTTCTCATTCTTGTTTTCATTGTTTGTATCGGGTTTGGGAGAAATATTGTTACAGACATAGATTAACCTCCACATTCAGTTTGATTTTTTAATATGGTTAGAATCTGACTTTTTCCCCCGATATCCTTTGGCCTTGATCATCTCTATTGTAATAGAAATGGATGGATGAGTGACACGTAGGTTGCACATAGGATTATTTTTTAGTTGAGTTGGAATCAAATAAGGGGTATTAAGGTAAAATTACCGAATTCTAAAATCTTAGTTTAGGTCATACGACCTAATTTAGAGTTTGTTAAATTTACCAACCTAACTTAGAATTTGAATAAGTTAGCTGTCTTTTAAAGGAATTTTCCCTAAGATAATAGAATACCTTGGTTAGAACCTAGCAGTAGTGCTGGGAAAACGGGCCGGCCCGTGACGGGCTCGGGCCTAAAGGCCCGAGTTCAAATCCGTACACGTTTGAAGCGGCCCGGCCCGTTTAAGGTAGGCCCGCGGGCCGGCCCGACGGGCTTTAGGCCCGTTTATGTTTTTTCCTTTTTTTTTTTTTGCCATTCCTTTTTTATTTCTTATTCTTATAAAAATTAAAATACCTAATTTAAAACATAAATATCATCAACACTAATTTAAAACATAAATATTATCCAAGTTTAATAGAATACAAACACTAAAACTTATATCCAAACCATAATTAATGTTCATAACTAATTAAATAAGTTCACAGCCACAATCAAACAAGCCTACAAGCTTCAAATGTGAGTAATAATATAACACCTAATTTGGATTTTGGCGTATACATGCAAAAAAAGAAAAAAGAAAATCAAAGAAAAGAAGCTTCAAATGAGGTCTAAGTTAGTGTGAGAGTATTTCTAATATGAGGGTTAGGTTAGGTTAACTCTACCCTCTAACTAATGCTTGTTGCCCATTGCCTTGTGCCCATTTTTTTTTTTTTTTTTAAAAAAGGTTAAACGGGCCTAAAAGGGCCGGCCCTACAGGGCTTGCGGCCCTACAGGGCCGGCCCTTTTAGGCCCGCTTCCATTTTCAGCCCCTAAATCATAGGCCCGGCCCTTGACGGGCTCGGGCCTAAACGGGCCGGCCCGACGAGCTCGGCCCGAATTCCCGGCTCTACCTAGCAGCAAGAGGCAAGTGGAAGTATTAAATTGATTCTCATAATGATAGAAGACTAGAATAAGAACAATAGCTTTTTAGAAATTGCAATCCCAACCTTCCCTCAAAGGAGAAATTTCCATCTCATTCGAAATAATTAATCAAGAACGCCATAATATTATTTTCCAAAAAATAAAAATCTATCTTTAATCTCTAAAAGAGCAGCAATAATATATCGGCATATCATACGAAGAAAGTTTCCTAACTATGTAACAATTAAAATCACAAAGAAGAAAGGATAAATACCTGTGCCCATGGTTTTTTTTAGGGCGATACCTTCCTTTGAGCAGGATGAAAGACGAGTTTTTTTGGGGGGGGGAAAAATTATGCAGAGCCGAAGACGATAAGAAGAACAAGGAGCCAGATATTTTTGGATATTCTCTCCGGTGGCTTCTTTAAGTATGGTTTCTTCGAACATGAACTTGTAGAAACAAGAAAAAACGGAGAGGATGTGCTTGGCTTTTAGCTGCAGCCAACGCCGGGAGAATCCACCCAAACGTCTCCCAGGAAAGTCAAATCCTTGCCACAAAAATAAATAAGTAAAATCAATAATTCTTGCACAAAAAATAAATAAAAATCAATAAATGTAAAAGGATGTAATAAACTCATTTAATAGAGTTTTGTGGTGATAACGTGTTATAAATAAAAAGAAAAAATATGAGAGGAAGAGTGAATAAATCTTGTTCATTATTCAAGATGTAACCATTAAGTAATACATACTATCTACTTATAGGCATAACTATACAATCCCAGAAGAATTGACATCTATAGATTTAATGACAATAAGAGATAATTGTGGGATACCGGAGATAATAGAGACAATAGGAGATTCTGTGAGATAATGGTAAGATATGGACATCCATACAAATAGTATATTCATAACACATTAAGGTATTTATGTTTTTCGTTTTTTTCTCAACTAATTTGCTTAACTTATAAATTGATATATAATCTAATGATACATAATATATGCTATAATTAAATAATTTATTTGGCTTCTTCAATATCTTCAAAAAAAAAAAGTCAACTAACTCTTGTATTAATCACCAGATGTAGTATTATATACTAACTTATCCTTAATATAAGATCTGCTTAACTAATTTGGATATGTTAGGAAAGTTAGTTAAATTAGTTATATGTAAAACTGTGGGTTGGTTTTCCTAAAATACCCAATTAAATTATTTGTATTAGAACTATCATTGATTTAAACTTTCTTAACTAGTGCAATCAATAGGGATAGTTTAAAGGAAAAAATTATAACCGTAAGGAATAAAGGCGATTGAGGTCTTATATTTAAGACCGAACTTAACCCTAACTGGCTCTCTTAGTAGGGATAGGCACGTGGTAGTGTGCTTGTGCGTGCGTGTCACTTTACCTTACATTATAGGTTTCATATTCTTGTGGACAACACGAATCCAAGTAGTGGCTGTGTTGAATTCTTCCTGGCAATGGCAAGACGACTCAACAGGGCTCTGCCTGTAGCATCACACAAGTTAGAGAGAGAAGGTTGCCAGGATTCAAGTATTCCATATTGGATTACTACAATGCCATGTTAGACATCGGCAACAATCCTTCCAAATATGGTAAACCCATCAAATAATGCCGAAAGAGAATATTGAATATATGTATATATATACACAGAGAGAGAGCAAGAGAGAGAGGAAGAGAAAAAGCGAATATTCTTCGTACGATGCAAGCAAACATGGCACACGCCCATAAGTCATGCAAGCAAACAGTGGGTCGTGTCCTGGAAAAATAATTATTAGAGAAGCCAAATAATAATGATCCCTCTAACCTAAATTATAAGAGCTCATAAATAGGATACTTTGATATTAAATATAAGATACCAATCCAATTTATCTTTTAAATTTAAAATTATATATATTTTTTATTACGACAATGCCATATTCCATTTGCCGTCTTCTCATATTGCCGCCTGAAGAAGAAGGAAGCCAATATTTGGCACATATGGAGATTTATTGCTTGTCGAGGTGGACCTACAGTTTTGTTTTGTTATGAAAACGCCAGGGCTGAGAAGGCTGAGAATGATGGAGGAAACGTGTACGCAAACCAAGGTGCAGAGCATTGACTATACTAACACAAACTGAGGTGGGATCCACCCAATTAAAGTAACGAACGCTTACGGCTGGCCGTTGACGGAATTGTTATTTTTACTCCTATCAGAAAAGTTATGTATAATTTTGCCCCGAACAAACCTTATAGTGTCAGATGCACCCTTCTAAGAACTTTATTGTTTAATTCGCACCTTAACTCTTCTTTCTGTTGATTATATATACATATATATATAATTTTGCCCCGAACAAACCTTATAGTGTCAGATGCACCCTTCTAAGAACTTTATTGTTTAATTCGCACCTTAACTCTTCTTTCTGTTGATTATATATACATATATATATATATATATATATTAAATATTTTTTTTCATAATTTTTTTGAACAAAAAGTTTTTTCATAATTGAGTAGTTCTTAAAATAAATACCAGTAATTAAAGACGGTATTTTAAAAAAATTAAGGCAATTTTTTACAAATAATTAAATTAATTATTTTTTTAATCTCTTCGAATTAATTAAATATAGATTTCGTTTTATATGAGATAGGAATAATGAAATGGAGAAAAGAAAAGTAGAAGAAACTGTGATGAGGTATAGGGAAGTGAGATTGGGTGCCTGAAGGTGATGATGACTTGATGAGGACCCACGCGGCTTCTCTCCTATTCTTTTGCAGTTTGCTGCCGACCTTTTTCTTCAAAGCTGCGCCGTCTTGGTGCAATATCGACTCTGGTCTTTTTATTATTTTTCAAAAATTGTATTCAATATCATAAAGTGTTTTTTACTACCACCTAATATCCTGAAATATTTTTTTAATGGCACTCAATATCCTAAAATAATTTTTAGTCCACTCATCACTCTAAAATGTTTTTAATATTACCCAATATCTAGAATCCAACCTCATAAAATATTTTTTCAGTCATACTATTCAGTATTCTAAGCTGATTTTTATTGCATCTAGCCCCCAAAATGTTTTTTTAGTAACACTACTTAGTATTTTAAACTAATTTTGGTACAACTTTTGAGGGTGTAAAATGTACTAAAAATTAGTTTATGATACTGGATAATACCGAGAAAATATTTGGATGCTAGATATTGGGTGTGCTAAAAAATATTTTAGGGTAATGAGCAAATAAAAAATTATTTTAGGATACCTAGTGCTATTGAAAAAATATTCCAAGGAATGTTATGTTATAGCTCAAGCAATTTAACTCAAATGATTCAGACATATTTTTTAATAACTATATGGAAGGATGAATCCAATCATATAAATTGACATGTAAGAATGTCAGAAGTAGATTTTACTTCGGGGGCAAATTTACATTGCTTTTTATGTTGAGAGAGAGAGAGCGGGGGAGAGGGAGAGAGAGAGAGTGGCCTGGGGGGGGGTTTAATAGGATGGTTATGTTTTTTTTCCAGGTGATAGACCTAAAAACTCAACTAAGTTATTTCAAGAGAGTGGTCAAGGTTCTGAGGCAGGAACTAGGAGATGCAGAAACCAAAAGCTTGCTGGCAAGAGTGGTCTACTTCAAAAGCATTGGAAGCAGTGATGATTTCGGTCCTTTGTCTCAAAACTCATCAAGCATCATAGCTTCATACTCTCCGGAAAAATATGTGGACATGGTCATTGGAAATCTCACAACTGTGATCAAAGTGTGCAAAAAAAAAAAAAAAAAAAAAAAAACAAAGAAAGAAAACTTCTGAAATGCTCAATGTTCAGAGTTCTCTTATGCTGTGCTTGATGTTTGAATTTTTCTAATTGCTTTTTGAACCCTGTGATTACTAGGAAATGCACAATCAAGGAGGGAGGAAATTTGGGCTTGTTAACTTGCGGAATGGAAGTGAAGGTCTCAGCAGAGAAGAAAATTTTATTGGCTAGAAGGGTCTGAATTTGAGTAGTGCTACTTTCTGTATATAAAATGATGTAGATTACCGGTACTTTTTGTTTATAAAACATATCAGGTCTTTCTAAATAATAAAATTTCTGAACATGAATTTTTCACTGATTTTCCCCATTGAATTTCAAGTTACAAATTAAAACCAAATTTTGTAACTGTAATGTTTATGGGTTACTTTGCTGTGAAGGTTTCAGAGAAGCAAGCGAGTGAGGCGTGTTTGTGGAAGTGGGCCTTACTGGGGATATTATAATTGTGGAGGCAAAGGTTATGAATTGTGTAAGAATGCAAGTTAATATGTCTTCTTTGATGCAATCCATCCAATTGAAAGGGCATATAATTTGTTTTCACGATTCATATGGAATGGGAATCACACTATCACTGAGCCTTACAATCTGAATGCACTTTTTCAACCATGATCCTACCATTTAGAGTTTTCACTTGTAATGTTGATGATAAAAACAACAGTAGAAAAAATGATATGGAAATGTTTGTTCCTGAAATGAAATAAAGAGTGTATTTGAATTGATGAATAAAAGTCTCAAGGTTTATATCTTGTTTAGAATAAAGAAAATCAGTTTTAAACTTTAAAGAAACATGAGCAATACCTTTGAGAAGTGCTTACTAGCTTGTAGTAACCTACGTTGAGAAGAATTTTAATTATTATAATTTTTAAGTATCAATTTTACGATAGCTTGTAGTAACTTAAATTGGAGTAAAGCGGCATTAAGCCAAGTGACTTACTTCTTTTTCTTTATTCCCACCATGCTCCTTCCCACTCACACCAACGCAAATTTTATTGTAGATCTGTGATTATTTTATTTGGCATGATGTTTTATCAGATCGCGTGCACAGCAAAAAAAAAAAAAAAAAAAAAGGAAAGAAAAGAAAAGAAAAGAAATGAAAAGAAAAAGAAAAAAGACCTCGTGCAAAAGGCAACATAAAAAATTGCGTTGGTTGGTCTTAGCTCTCTTTAATCTGTCTCCATTTTGGTTTACAGTACTCTATCTCATTATATTTTCTTTTTGCCAAAAAAACATAATAAACATTAGGTGATTTAGTTTGGATGCATTAATCAACAAATATAATTTATTGATGACTATTTTATAATTATCTTTTTTTATACTCCCTTATAACTGAATTTTTTATCACCACGTTAATCAATAAAAATAATTTATTAATAATTATTTTCTAATTTGTTTTTGCCAAAAACATAATATATACTATGGGATTCAATCAGGTAACATTACTACAGAATTGCATATATTTGACGCTCCACACTTAATGGTTTTTATGAAACTGTTAAATATAAATAGGCAGAATTATGGGAAAGGAATATATAACGGTCATTTAAAACAACCATTAAGTATATGAGACAATATTTGATGATTTTATATGACTACCATGATATATAAGTTTGGTTTTTTTTGAAAAAAATAAATCGTTTACTTGACGGTTGTATCTAACCAACCGTTATATATATATATATATATATATTCTATCAATATATGACGGTTATTTATCAAAACATTGTAAAACTTGTATATTTGATGGTTTTTTAAAATAAACCGGCAATTATGTCTTTAAAATCTCTTTCTGAACCCTATTCTCATGATTTCAAAATTCCCACTATTCCTTCATGCGCTCATCAAACAGCTTCGACCACTCTTTTCCAGCATCCCTATCATTATTTCCCTCTCTATTGTTGCCCAAATCATGATTCTCCTCCTTTCCATGTCCATGGTTGTCTGTGAAGGTGTTTGTGGTTTGTTTTGGTTCTAGATTTGGTGTTCTTTGAAGCTCTGCAAGTTTCGCATAAATGTGAGAATTTTCTGCCCTTAACTAGACAATTTTCTGCCCTTAACTAGACTTAATAATACAAAATTGATGCTCTATGCTTGTTAGATGGGTTCTTGGTTTAGGGTTCTTCAAAACTGAATATTCATATCATTTTTCATTTATGTGATCTTGAGCTGGTATGATTTGAGTGAAGTTGTGTCAATAAGGACATGTTACCCTACAAACTGAATGTTAGAGCAATGAATTTGATTAATAATTTTTCCTTCTCTCCCTTGTTTTTGAAAGTCAAGGTTTACAAAGGAAAAGTTATGGTTTTGATGAAATTAAGCTTTCCAAAGTGCTTAGAAGGAAGAGTTACGTTTTGATGAATTTAAGCTTTATGGGTTTGAATTTTAAGGCTGAAGATTGAAGAGGAACTCATTGCTTTATACTTTCACATTTTAGATAAATGTCTTGGATTATTTTGATTTACCAATGCATGTATTAGTCGGGCTAAAGTTTTGATGAAAAGGACTACTATGAATTAATTTTGAGTGTCTTTAAGTTGTGAAATCTAACAAATTTATTAGCTACCCCGGGTATGGGGAAAAAAGCAATATGCTTATCACTTTGAACAACTAAAAGAAGGCAACCGAGTTAATGAGGAAGGTTGTTTGGGATGAAATGACGGTAAGACATGATGCTATATAGTTAATAGTATCTTGTTAATTGGTATACCTAACACTAACAATGATTTGTGTATTTTGTAGTCTAGATTCCACATAGATAACGAGATGAAGGATTATGTGCTCAGGAAGGCTGGCAAGGTACTGTGCTCGTTTTGAGCATTTGTGATGAAGAAATATTTGTTAGAATCCGACTGTGTAGATGAGTCAATGGTTTTGATGCCGTTAAAGGAAGTTGTCAAATAGCCTGAATGGATTGCTTTTGTACGGTCACAACGCTCCAAAGTGTTCCACATAAATTAAATTTAAAGGAATAAAAAGTAAATGGTAGTTCTCTATTAATGTGTAACTCTGACATCTTTGTTATTTCTTTTCACAGGAATTAAGTGTGGCAACCTGTGAGAGGGTGAAGAACAACAAATACCCATATTGTAGAGGCCACATGAGTATGTGAACATTGAGCAACAATTGATAATAAAGAAGGGGTTAGGGTCGGATGTCACTATCTAGCGCATTGGGTGCTGCCATACTCGCAAGCACATCCCTAACACTAGGGGTGTTCAAAGTGTCCCAATCCCAATTGTTCGGGCCCGATCCCAGACATTTTGATTCCGAGAATTTCCTGTCTCGGCCTGGACAGGGACCGGGAAAACCGGGACTGGGATCTATTGGACCTGGGACCGGGACCAGGACTGGGCACACACCTTGTGATCCCGGTCCCGGTTTTTTTATTTTTTTAAAAAATTTTTTCTTTAAAAACTAAGTTATTATTTTATTTTTGTATTTTTTATCCCATAATTTAAGTTATCATTTGATAAAGTGTATATCACATATTTAGTTAGAGTTAAACTGTATATATCGTGATACTAATCCAAATTATATAATGTATAAAAATAATAACAAAAATGATGAAGGTGATAATAATAATAATAATAAAATGTTATTCTTCAATTCTAGATCAATTTGTGGGATTATTATAGCTTTATTAGGTGTTAAATAATTACTTCAAATACTAGATTATAAAAAATTTAACTAATATAATAATATATTTTAAATTTAATTTTTTTAAAAAAAAACGGGATTTCCCATTTTGATCTCGGTCCCGCTCGGGATTACCGAGACTGGGACCAAACTAGGACCGGTACCGGGATGCAATTTGCATCCTGGCAAAAAACCGGGACCAGGACCGGGAGTGGGGGATCCCGGTTCCGGTCCCGGTCCCAGATTTGAACACCCCTACCCAACACAAATCCATGGTGGAGCCTTTCTTTATACAAATCTATGTATGTATGCATGCATGCCTGCGTGCGTGCGTGCGTGCGTGTGATTGCTTGACATTAGAAAAACAAAAGGTTTTGCAGATGATTGTAAAATAAAGATTATGGCAAGACTCGTGTATCACCTTATCAACTTCTTCTTCAGCACGGTACTCTATACACTGTGCTATGCTGATTCATGATCTCCATGTCTGTAATAAAATCCAACTCCATTGTTTGTCTTCGGAGACTCACTGTCGGATCCAGGAGACAACAACTACCTCAACTATACTTCTTTCATTAAGGCCAATCATAGCCCTTATGGCATGACCTTCTTCAAATTTCCTACTGGCAGATTCACTAATGGACGTACCGTCCCTGATTTTAATGGTAAGAAGCGATGTTGAATCATGTTCTTGAGCTTGAACTTATATAAAGTGCAGGTGTAAAAATACTCATGAATTTTAACTCAAAGTGAGTCCAACACCATATACATTTCGGAAGTGCAAATATACCCATGAATAATTGAACATTAAAAAACGGGGGCAAAAATGCCAACACCGTTAAATTTAATCTAAAACTGTTACTTTTTGCAGTGGGAACTACAGTCTTTTTGCATATGAACATGTAACGGTGTTAAGTCATATTTTATAGTTTTGACATTTTTGCTTTCATTTTTAATGTTTATGGCCATTTTTGCATCTCCGAAATGTATATGATGCTAGACGTACTATTGATAAAAGTTCATAGGTATTATTACTTCTTAATCCATTTATATGATATGTTTAATAAAGAACTTACATATATCTCCATCAACTGAGTATGCAAGAGATTCCTCTGATTCCGCCATATCTACAACCGAGATATCATCGATTTACTGATGGAGCAAATTTTGCATCAGTTGGAGCTGGTATTCTAGCTGAGACTAATCAAGAAGTGGTATGTTGTTTGTTTCTTTTCACAATTTCATTAACATCAAAACATTAGATCTAGTGTTAGTAGACTAAGTCTAAGGGGCTCTCTCCCAATATGTTAATCTTTTGTGATTAAACTTTCTTTTTAGACTTTTGTGTTTTATAACAAAGGTGATTGTGAGTCTCTCCCTCCCAATAGGTTAATCTTTTGAGATTGAACTTTCCTTTTAGACTTATGCGTTTTATAACAAAGGTGCTTGTGAGTCCTACATCGGGAACATTGCAAGTGAAGTTGGCTTTTCCTCCTAATAGATTAGCTAGTTTTTTGCGACTGGACTTTCCCTTTATCTTGTGTTCATAAAAGCTTGTTGCCAAGGATATATTGAACTTGGACCTTTTAATTATTCCCTCAAGTCCTAGATATAGGAGATAAGCAAGGGATTTATTTTGTTATTAAATATAAGAGCTCAAATCCATTTGTCTTCCCAATTTTTTTGTAAACAATTACCCAAAGTTTCCCTATTAATTGAATATCTGAGGGAGATTGCGATAAGAGTAGTTTTAGTGCACATTATAAACGAGGATATTTTAGATAAACTAACACACTGATTGTTACAAATAACTAAATTAACTAATTTCCTGAATTTAGTTATCTAACTATTATAATATTAGTTAACTAAACCAACAAGTTGTTGGTATATATATATGGTAAAAAGTCTCACCCATAAGGAAAAGAATATAAGTTCGAATCTTGGGAAGTACATTTATTGAGAGGGATTTTACCTTAACTTTCCCAGCCCAACAAAGATTAGTCTTCAGTCCAGAGTGACTTAGGGATACTTTGAGTTTTTAAGAAAAAATAGTTAACTAAAACTTATATCAAGGACTTGAGAGGTAGTATGTTATATGTTACAGTGGAATACAATAGCCGCTAGCCAGGATCTTTCTTGTGTAAGCAAAAACACATGCCAATGAATAATTCAAATTTGCAGGCGGTACCCCTCAAAACTCAACTTGAGTATTCAAGAATGTGGAGAAGCAATTAAGGAAGAAGCTTGGTGATGCAGAAGGCAGAGCATTGGTCTCAAGAGCTGTATATCTGATGAATATAGCTAGGAAGCAATGACAACATGTTGCCTTTCATTATAAACTCCAGCTTCATCAAATCTTACCCTCAGAAATATGTCGGAATGGTGATCAGAAACCTCAGTACTGTGATCAAAGTAAGAATATATACACTCCTAGGACGAAACGTCCATCACTGAATCTGCCACTAGGATATTTGAAGAAGGTCATGCCATAAGGGCTGTGATTGGCCTTATTCAAAAAAGCATTTTAGAGGTAGTTGTTGTTTCCTGGATCCGACACTGAGTCTCCGAAGATAAACAATGGAGTTTGCTTTTGTTGCAGACATGGAGATGATGAATCAGCATAGCACTGTGTATAGAGTACTGTGCTCAAGAAGAAGAAGAAGCTGATAGGGTGATACACAAGTCTTGTCATAATGTTTATTTTATTATAATCTGCTAAGACTTTTGTTTTTATAATGTCTAACAGTCATATATATATATAGGTCTTGTATAAAGTAAGGCTCCATCATGGATTTGTGTTGGCGTGACCGCTTGCAGATATGAGGGCACCCAATGTGATGCTGTCATTCCCACTGCTTTTTCAACGAATTATCATGTACTTAATATAAGACTTGGTTAAATAATGTTGGGAGATTAATGAAATTAAATGAATTACTTAATTATAGTATATATTATATGATCTTTTCAAATATTTATGTGTATTATTAAGTTACGTATAAGTTTATAAGTCAAGAAAAAGAATTTTGGAGAAAAATGATAAATATAAACACTTTAATGAAATAACTTTTTTAATCTTTTCAAATAAGTCAATTGAGTCTAATATATTAAGAAATAGAGGTAGTATTTTGTGGTGTCACACTTTCCCATTGTTTAACAATATACAATGACAAGTTCTCATGTAAGAAAAACAACAAGTTCATATTGTTCACTTATCATTGAGATGTCTAAGTAATTAAATTTTTTTTCTTGACACCAGCTGGCCATCTACTATATTGCTATTTGAAAATAATGTATTAAACAGAGGGCACAAGATTGATAAAGCTTGGTGGGTAGTACTATGTTTTTTTTGGACATAAAATATTTTTTTTGTGGGCATAAATAACTAGGAATACAAAGTTAGTCTGAAGATTCGATGAGCAGGGAAGCTGCCAGTCAAAAAGAAGACAAACAAAAAAAGAGTTCCTGGGACCAACCAATTCAATTTTTATGTTACATTTTATGCACGAAATCTGAAAGAACATCATGTAAAATAAAATAATCATGAATCTGTCGTCGTAAAATTTTTGTTGGAGAACGAGTATGTTGAGGGTAAAGAAAAAGAAGCAAGTCACTTTGCTTTATGCTGCTTTTGTCCAATCTGAAGTTGAATTCATTCTCACACAAACGTTAGATTTCATTAACTGCGACTTAGAATTCAATAATTTTCTAATTTTATTTATACCTAATATATATTATATTCGTGAAAATAAAGTCAATATGATAATAAATGAATAATAAAATTGTATATTTTTATGAAAAATTTTTCTCTTTGGGCCAAATATGTCTTCTCTCTCTGTCATGTAAATACTAAATAGGACCAGGTACATTGGAATCCAACCTACTTCAATAATTCGGACCTTCAAATATAGCACTTTATGAGAAAAGACTCGGTGGTCGAGATTAGACGAAAGAAGATGACGATATATGAGTGAAATAATAGAATTGGAGACTTAAAATTAATAAAATTGATACTTAAAAATTCTAAGAATTAAAATTCTTCTCAATATAAGCTACTTCAAGCTAGTAAGCACTTGTCGGAGTTATATTCTTGTTTCATTAATTTAAAAACTGATTTTCTTTATTCTAAGCAATATATAAACCTTGAAACTCTTATTTCATCAATTTAAAAATGGGGAGGTTTTGCTTTCGATACCCCCTGCATACACATTTATACAGAATGAATCACAATATTCATTTACATTTATTCATATACAGAACAACAAATCATAATATGTTTACAGTCATTTATGTACATGTATATAATATTAAAACCAAAAATTTAAAACAAACAAATCATCAGTATTTGTAAATTTACAGTCATTCTATATGTATTTACTCTCTTGCTAATGTTGCACAGATGTCGCCAGCTCTTCAGCAACTTCTTCCATTTGTGAGTTGCTAAACATTGTGCAGAAGGCATCAAAATACTATGCGCAGAAGGAAACAAGATGAAAGTTAGATATTGTAATATATAACTGACCGAATATATATATAGACGAATTAAGCATATAATATATCTTAGATGTCATGCCCAAAAAATCAAGAGGTGCCTGGCACAGAAATGTGAGAGAACTCATCCCTTAAGCCTTCTAACATATAAATGAATAACTATAATGACAGCTATGATGATAGCATTCATAATGTCATAATTAATATAACCATCTTAGACATAAATAGATCATTTATAATTTATATACATGTGTGTGTAATCGTATTATCATTTTTTTATAATGAAGATAGTAAACATTTTAGTAGAAATTTCTGCTAGTCACTTCTAGAAGTTGGACCTCTCGAAAATTTCTCAATAGCGAGGGAGTTCGTACAATGTATCCACAACAACATATAGATATACATATATCCAAAAGCATCAATAGAGAGCAAGATCCTGCCTATAGACTTCGTGAAGCATCTAAAGTACATAATTAAATACATAAATATAAACTTATATTTACAACAACTAGCAACTCTTCCAAAATGTATCCATAAACTTTGATCAGCAGCAATGAGCATCTTTGCTATTCAGCTGGAGGTGCAAGGTTAGTGGTTCTATTTGAGATTAAAATATTTTTTTGGTGAATAACGTCTCATTAATGAAAATAACTAAAATACAGAAAGAAATAACTTGATAGGAAGAAAATAAGGAGATAATAGTTAATTTCAACTTCCAAGTATGAATCATAACCATAAACAGATTTATATTAAAAAAACTATTAATAAGCATAACTAAAGCGGTATAAAAGATCATTAAATGAACAAATACCAAATAGGTAATAAAACAATATGTTTTCAAAACCATCTTAAAAACAATAAATCTCAAATTTCATCATTCCGCAGGACTTCAACAAAACATATAACAAACATGGACACACAGTCCATGAGGGAAAGTAACCAAGCACAGATGGAGGCCACAAAAATAACGATAACTCATATCAAATACAACATAATAGAATGCTCCAGCATGAAAGTTCACAAATAATATTTCAAAACATTCCTTCAAATTCAATATGTCGACAAAACCCTTCCCAAATAATTAATGAAACTTGCGTACAAGCATTCTAAAATACAAGACTATGTTAGCATGAAAGATTGTGCAAGAAAATTGAAAGTTTCCTTAGCATTTTGTACATAATCATGAATTATACTATAAAGTAATAGGAGAAGAATAAATAACAATAAATAAAACCATCAATCTATACTCATTTCAATATCAATTAGGACATGAAACAAATCCGATAAACTTTCATTGGCAAAATCATACTTGTAAAGATAGTAATTAGCATAAAAATATGGCAAGTAATAAAAACATCATTAATAAAGATTATAATGGGACGATATTCACTCACCTATTAAGTTTCCAAATACTACCTACAATTCACTTTACTAGCAGCTTTCATGTGGGGTCCACTCCTTACATATCCTGATTCCCAAAACAAAACTATTATAATTCCACTTTCACAACCTTTATAGAAATTCAAAGAACCCATTTAATAAAATCTGTACTACTACTTATTTCGCAATACCCATCCTATTATTATTATCACCAAAGTTCAAGCATCAATCCAACTTCATTAAATTATTTGGTATTAACTTTCAATGACCCAATGGGCACATCCACCATTTTAAGCTCATGTCAATTCAATAGATCACATAAAGAATGATACATATACGTATATACACACGTGTATGAGTTTTTCAAACTTCCTCACGCAGGATAAAACTTTGAATTTCATAACTAATAGTCTAATATATCATCATAACCAATAGCAAGTTCAACACTGACCCACTAAAGCATAAAAGAAAAATCTGTCATTCCTCTTTTTAAACAATTATCAACATTCAAACAGTTGCATCAAACTTCAATCCCAAATCTCTTGCATGTTTCCACCATATTCCTTTTTTATATAGTTGCAACAAACTTCAATCCCTAATGTCTTGGCCAATACGTCTTCATACGTAGAAAGGCAGGCCCCTGTGTTGCAACTTCCTAGAACATGACTTGCTTCGCATTTAACAATAATGTTAATATTGATAGTTAATTGAATACATTACTTCCATGAATCAGAGACTAATATTAATATTTACCGTTTTACCGATGACCTCCTTCACCTGAGGATTGTCATAAGAGCCATCTTTATTTTGTCTTACCACCGACCAAAGTTCATGATGCAGAGGTTGACTACTGTCCCCACTCTCAGCAGCCAACTTTTTAGCAATCCAAGCATACCTTGTTTGCCCTCTCTTGTAGGGATACTTATTGTTCTTTACCCTCCTCCTATTCACCCAACTTAATTTCTACAAAATCACAGAACACTTGAGTTATTATTAAACAGATATACAAGTCTTATGAATTACGAATAACAACACTCGAGTTGTTATTAACAACGTGAGATGACAAATTTCTCCAATCATCCAGTTTGATAGTGGACTAAAGATCCACAGGAACTTCTGTCTCACCAATCTCTTTAGGATTTTGAAAATATGCCTTCCTTAATACATGATGGAATGTGCGTAGTGCTTAGCCATCCTTCTTAATGATAAAATCCTTGACGTAATCTCTATCTACATGATTTGTAGACTGCAAAGCACACAATTGAAGTTAATATTTTCTACGAGTATATAGCAAGTAATTAGTAGGCATATATGCCTTACCCTAACATTGTCTTAAATAACTTCTGGGTAACCTTCCTATACCTGATGCCAGTCAACTGCCAAGATAAGAAATTGCCTTTAAGCCGATGTAGCTGATTAAGCGTGATAGATGAAGAGGTTGATTGTCATTGTTCCATGTCACCTCAAATATTCTCCCTATAGCCTTTGCTTTATTCACAGAAGCGGCCCCTCCTTATAATATCCTGCACTCGTTCTAACGCCTATTGTAAGGTTTCATTTCTGGGTTGCCTAGTGACAACATCGGTACCAATAGGAACATTATCAAAACTTGAGGCACTATTAGAACTAAGGGCATTATTAGTGCTGTGGGAAGTAGAACTAAGCCATTTTAACTGGAAAACAAAACTCATTCAGTAAGCCACAGGGAACAGAGCAATGGATTTTCTAAAAAAAACACGATGCATGACTAAGGTCAAAACCTACTTAAGCAAGACAAAGTGAAAAATAAGGAGAATGAAGAATGCATAAGAGAGATCATACCTTAAAATAAGAATAATAGAGCATATAAAGGAATGCAACTTAGCTAGGGTTCCAAAACCAAAAAGTGAGTTAGGGCAATCAAAGCGACTCGTGCGGCTGTCAGACCAAAGTTCAAAGAAAGTTGTGGATGATGTGGTTATCCTGGATGCAACTGTCGATGGCTGAAAAACTTAACTGGAGTTGTAGGGTTCTAAGGATGGTAGGTAACATTCAACCAAAGACAGGCATGTTAAGTGTAATAACTTGGAAAATTGAAGAGACATGAGATAGCGGGTACATTTTTTAAAAGACTATGAAACTTGCTCACAGTTATGAGTTTAGAACCGTTATGAAAGGTGACCTTTTTTTTACGATTCTTAATTTACAACAGTAATGAACCTTTGAACAAAAGTTCATAGTTTTGACATCACAGTCATTAGGTTTTATAAATGGTGATGGTGATTTCTTAATAATTGTTAGGTATTTGACACAATATTCTGAAAAGTGATAGGTTTTACATAATAACCGTAACTTATTTGATTTTTTTTAGTAATTTTTAAAGTTGATTATTCAACCTCATAGTATAATAAAAAATTAAAAAAAGAAAACAAGAGTGTGAATAAACGAGAGTGTGCACGAGGGAGTAATATCTAAGATCACATATACTTCTAGCACAATATATATATATATATTTATATATATATATATATATCACATATACATATGATTTTTACCTACCTCAAACTTGTAACTATTGTCTTAGATTCAATCGGATTTGAGAGTTTTTTTTTTAAAAAAAAAAAATATCCACAAAACAAAGAGCTGCCTTATAGCGATTAGATTCTATACACCTAGTTTGACCCCTCCACTCCTACCTTTTTTTTTTAATCTCGTGTTTTTTAAAGTCTTCTCATCCTTTTATTTATCACTAGTCAATATGGATAAAATCAATCTAAATCAATTCAGTAGACCAAATTATTGCACAGAAATATTAGCATTTGAGTTATCTAAGTTCATATAATTTTATTTTATTGTTTATACCAATTTGGTTGTTCGTTCAATTGAATGACTGAATGAAAGAATAATTCGTTTTATACAACATCTTTTTAATGACACTTTGTAAACGTAAGTAGATATACCAGACAAATTCTTATTCAAATTATTTTAAATTTTGGATCTAATACTAATATATATAATACTAATATTATTATATATATATATATATATATATTATATTTCAATTTAATTATTATGTATAATTAATATTTTATAATGAATGAAGAAAAGAAAAGTAGAAAAAAGTGCGATGAGATATATGGATGAGGTTGGGAGTATGAAGGTGATGATGACTTGATGAGGACCCACGCGACTTCTCTTCTTGTTTTTTTTTTTTTTTTGGACAAGACTTCTCTTCTTTTACGGCGCCCTCCCTTTCCTTGAAGCTGCGCCATTTTGGTGCAACATAATGACGCTGGTCAATTTTGTTTTTTGAAAAATAACATTCAATAATCAATATTCTCAAATATTTTTTTAATGACATCCAGTATCTTATAATATTTTTTTTAATAGTACTCAATATCCTAAAATAGTTTTTAGTCCACTCACCACCTTAAAATGTTTTCTAATATTATCCAGTATTTGGCTTCTAACACTATAAAATATTTTTTCAGTAACACTAACTCAGTATCCTAAACCAATTTTTATTACATCTAGCCCCCAAAATATTTTTCAGTAACAGCTAGTGTTTTAAACTAATTTTTGGCACAATATTTTAGGGTGCTAGATGTACTAAAAATTAGTTTAAGATATTGGATAATACTGAAAAAAAATCTTTGGATGCTAGATATAAGGTGCACTAAAAAAATATTTTAGGATGATGAGTGGCCCTAAAATTATTTTAGGACGCTGAGTGCTATCAAAAATTATTTTAAGGTATAGGGTGGTACTAAAAAAATATTTGAGGATGTTAATTTCTTTTTTATTTTTTTTAAAAAAAGTGACTCATGTCATTATTTTGCACTAAAACGGCGCAATTTCAAAGAAAAGGAGAGCAGCGAACTGTAAAAGGCTAGAAGAGAAGCCATGTTGGATAAGGACTCGGAAGCAAGATGAGGAGGCAGCTAGAAGAGAGAAGTGAAAGCAATAAAACTTGAGGGCTGCGAGCATCAACTTTCTATGGGGCACGCCTTACTCCTCACCTGTCTTCAATAATTCACACTTTATTTCTTCCCCCATAAATCCCCCTCTTGTACTCTATCAATGGTTGTGTGTTATGACCTTTCCCTTCTCTCTGTTTTTCTTTTTTAAAATTAGAAGGGCAGCGTTAAGATTTGAAATCACAAACGAAATTGAATATGCAACTTTCCATTTATACACTAAAAAAAAAAGGGATTTTGTAGCGGTGCATTTGTAGCGGTTAATACAAATTGTGACATTTGTAGCGGTTATAACTAAACAACAAATTGTGACATTTGTAGTGGTTATAACCTAAACCGCTACCAATGTGTAGCGATAAGCTACGAGCCAAGTGGTGCGACTGATTGGGAACATTTTTTATAGCGGTTAAAAGTGTACAACCACTACAAACATGGCACGAGATTCTTGTCAAAATTTATCGTGGTTAATTTGTAGCGGTTACAACAAATAAACTGCTACAAAGTTTGTGCCACTTGGCACCACCAAGTCGCGCCAATAGTGTAGCAGTTACAACAAATTAAACTGCTACAAAATGCCAAAGGTTACCTGCTTGTAGCGGTTAGTTATTCATAACTGCTATAGAATTTCAAAGGTCGTCACATTTGTAGCAGTTAGGTTTTCATAACCTCTATAAAACTTCAAAGGTTTGCACATTTGTGGCGGTTTGTTTATAACCGCTACAAAGTTTTGCCGCCCTAGCTTGTTTGTAGTGGTTTTTTGAAGAACCGCTACAAATTCCAAACCTATAAAAGAGCGTCACACGTTTGGCCATTTTGTTTTCTGACGTTTCTCTGAGAGTTTTCCTTCAGATCTGAGCGTTCTAATGTCTATCGGAGATTTTTCGCTACATCATTTCTCTTTATTCTCAGTTGAGGTACGGAAAATACATATTTTATTTTTATTTTCATTATAATTTTACATATAAATGTGACTAATTGATTTTTTTTTTTGCAGTTGATATGGCTTCAGGGATGGATAAGGTGAAGGAGCCTGAGGTCCAAGACTGATTCTACAGGGTGGAAGCAGCAGATGAGGGGGCAGTAGGAGAGGGCAACGCAGTGGGAGAGCGATCACGCCATTTCAACCCATCTCCCCACAGTAGCCACAGGAGTCAGCCCTACCACAGCCACCGCAGACGGTCCCACAGGAGACGACTGTACTAGATGTGCTTGATATGGGAGAGGGAGATATCAGTGTCGATGACTATGACGTGAATGAGGACTTCGACATCCCGATCTCTATCAGAGAGATGGGGCAGTTTCTCAATGAGGAGGAGGCACGGGACTAGAACAACTCACTAGGTTCGTCTTCTCGGTCTACTGGGTTTGAGGTACAGGTCCAAGATAAATATGTTTTTTTATTTAATAAATTATATATTTAAATTCGAAATGTTAAATTTAAATTACAATTTATCTAACGTGCGATAAATTGTGCAGATGAGCAGGAGAACGTGTCCACGAGGAGGCTGGACATGGCCGGTCTAAACAGCATGGATCAGACACTACGAGTTGTAGTTTCGTGGAATGAGGCCACAGACCAACCCATCGACAATGGGGGTTACCTGTTCAATCCCTTCCTGAACGAGCTGGGCTCGAATTGGATGTGGTTCCCCTTTCACTTCAAGACGTGGAGGAACGTTTGAAGGAGCCAAAAGACTTAGGGTGGGAGGAGGCGGTGCAGGTAATTAGTAGTATTTAATTATATTAATTTTTTGTAATTAATTCTATTTAATTAATATTTTTTAATTGTCTTATTTGTAATTAGTCATATTTAAATATTTTTTTTCAATGGTGTTACAGCTTAGGTTTGCCATCCGGGACAACCGGAAGAGGTAAACACTGATGAAGATGGGCGACAGCTAGAGGAACAGAAGGAATAGTCTCTTCCACAGTATGGATAAGGATGGGACGATTCCTCTATGGCAGCTGATCGAGAACATCCTGGACGGTGTCCTGCTGAATGATTGGGCAAGTTTCGTCTAGTTCAGGAGCGCTGAGGGGCAGGTAATGTATTTATTAGATTATTTCGATTATTAGATTTAAATTAGATTATATAAAAAATTATTAATTATATAAAAAAATTAGATTTAGATTAGATTATATAAATATTAATATGAATTATAAAATATTAATTAATTATATATAATTTTTTAATTTATAATTATTAAATTATAATTTCAATTTAAATTTAATTAATTTTATGATTTTATTAATTATAAATGTTTTATATTGTTTTTATACTTTTAATATTGTTTTTTTCCAGGCGCTTTCTCAGAGGAACACAAGGTGCCGCTGGCAGCAAATGATCCACCACACAGCAGGATCGAAGACCTTTGTTGTCACTTATAGTTAGATGGTAACTTTTCACAATATCAATTACTTTTAGCTGGTTATTTCATATTATAAATCTAGTATTTTGCTGTGATAATCTAATTTAATTTTGTAATTATTTTAGGAGAGGAAAGCACAGCAGGAGAACCGTTAGGCAGACTACGGGGAGTTGTTCGCTATCACACATAGACACCGTGACGGGACTCTAACCTCTCAGCAAGCAGAGGCGGCCATTATAAGTGATTTCACTATTATGTTGTTTATAAAACCAACTTTATTATGAAAAATAATAATAAGTAATTGTTTCATAAAATGGCAGGAGCGAATGCAGCAGTCGCAAGTTGAGCTGTGAGAGACCTAAGCTGAGGAGTCACAATGGTCTGTGGACCCCACGGCTCATTTGAAGGCCAGTCTGGGTCAGGTTGAGCACCCCGGACGCGTGTAGGGGATGGGGATAGACGCCAGATCTAGCATGGTCTACGGCAGGAGCAACGCCTCTGAGGCTAGCATATCTAGAGCACAGTCATCTGGGGTCAGATGTCTGAGGGATGAGTCTGTTAAGGAGCTGCACTTAGATTTGGCCAGGACACAGGCTGCAGTGGCTCAATAGCAGTAACAGTAGCAGATATAGCAGCAGGCCAATTTTTACTACGCTCAGCATGCGTAGTGGCAAGATATCACTAACTTTATGCTTGAGCGGTTGTGGAGTCGCCTGTTCCCAGACAAGCAGCATCCACAGATTCCCCCTGTCCCTTAGTTTGTCATCCAGCCTCCTCCTGCTGATGATGATGGTGCTGCCAACTCTGCCTAGCGCCTCGATCCAACCCTACCTGAGGGAGGACCAGATGATCGGTCTCCTGCTAGTTAATTTAGGACATTTATATTTTTTTTGTTTTGAAACATTTGTAAATAAACTTGGATATGAGTAACGGTTTTATTGTAAAACTTTTGCTGACAAGACATTTAAATTTTTGTTGCATTTACGACAGTTTTATTTATATTTCTAAAACTAAATACAAAAAAATAATAACACATATATTTATAGTGATTTTATTGTAAAACCACTACAAATATTTTAAAAAAATATTTTGTACATTATTTGTAGCGGTTATTGTCAAAAACCGCTACAAATTGGGTTTTCAATTTGTAGCGGTTATATGTATAAACCGCTACAAATTTAAAGCACCGTGGGAGGGAATTTCAAAAATCAAATTTTTTTTTTTTTGTAGTGGTTACACTAATAACCGCTACAAATATTCAACATTTGAAATTTGAATTTACCCTCATTGTGTTCTAAATTTGTAGCGGTTTAGCCAATAATCGCTACAAATTGAAAACCCAATTTGTTTAAAATTGTCCAATAGTCATGAATATTTGTAGAGTTCTTTTTCTTATGACCGCTACAAAGTTAAAATATTTGAAATTTGAAATTCTTCTTCCGCCAGAACTTTGTAGCGGTTACGAATTTATAACTACTACAAATATTTATTAGTATCGGTTACGTTGTAAAACCGCTACAAGTTTAAAATAAATTCTTCTAATTTATTCCAACGGGTAG
This sequence comes from Inga oerstediana, assembly GCA_963210345.1. NCBI lineage: Eukaryota > Viridiplantae > Streptophyta > Magnoliopsida > Fabales > Fabaceae > Inga > Inga oerstediana. The sequence continues at coordinate 70,910,945 of OY723404.1, read as the reverse complement.
AACATTGGTAGCGGTTTTACTCATATAACCGCTACAAACTTGGAACACAGTAGCGGTCAAGGTAGCGGTTTCTGAACCGCTACAAAATATTAAATGTTGGAAATTTAGAATATAAGCTTCCAGAAATTCGTAATTCTCTTTTCATTCATCCTTTTCACTATACTTTCTTCTCTCTCACTAGTAGCTATAGATAAGCCATGGATCAGGTTGCCACGCAATTCTCCGGAATATTTGTATAGATTAATCAATTTCTTGGATTTTGCATTCACTCACGCCAACTATAACTGCAAGATCATCTGTTCGTGTCGAAGATGCAAGTTCAAGAAGTAGCATGCACGACAAGTTGTTAAGAAACATTTGTTTTTAAAGCCTTTCCCGGAAGATTATACGTTCTGGCCAGTTCATGGTGAGAAAGTCAGTATAAGATATGATGATTCTCTTCCTCGAAGTTCACTAGTAGGAGTTCAACTAGATGAAGATGATCTTGTTAATGATGTTGTGCGTGATGCATTTGGTTTTCATGACGACAATTTCAATGAAGAAGTACATGCCTTAGAGCCGGTGTTCATGAGGAATGAAGCCGCTCGGGATTTTTTCAGCTTGATAGATGAAGCAGATCGTCCTTTATATTAAGGTTGTAAAAAATACTCTAAATTATGTTTTTTAATCAAGTTGTATCATATCAAGTGCTTGTGTGAAATCATAGATAAGGGAATGTAGATGTTGCTGGAATTATTACAAGATGTATTCCCCGACACAGAGATTCCCACAACGTTCTACGAGGCTAAGAAGATTATTAACAGATTGGACTTAAACTACCAAAGAATTGATGCATGCCCCAATGACTGTATGCTATATTGGGGAGACGATGACAGCAAGGAGACTTGTAAGCGATGTCACACATCGAGGTATAAGACAATTTGGAAGGGGAAAAACAGAAGAAGAAACCTGCAAAGATTCTCGATACTTCCCTTTGAAGCCACGCTTATAAAGATTGTTTATGTCGTCTAAAACGATGGAGCACATGAGGTAGCATGAGGTTGATAAGAATAAATATAGTAAATTATGACATCCTCGAGATACAGACGCTTGGCAAACATTCGACAAAGACTTTCCATCTTTCACTGCTGACCCCAGAAATGTTAGACTTACTTTGGCAATTGACGGTTTCAATCTATTTGGGAATCTTAGCACAAGTTATAGTATTTGGCCAGTAGTTTTAGTTCTCTACAATTTACCCCCTGGATGTGTATGAAACAAAGCTCCTTTATTTTGTCTATAATTATTCTAGGCAAAAAGGCACTAAGTAATGACATCGATGTGTATCTCCAACTGCTTATTATGGAATTGCTTGACCTGTGGAATGTCGGCATCGAGACATATGACGCCTACGAGAAGACATTGTTCAACTTGCGTGCAGCCTTGATGTGGATGACTAGTGACTTTCCCGGCCTTGGAATAATATCTAGGTGGAATGTGCATACTGGCTCGGCGTGTCCAACTTGCAATTCTAACTCTGACATAGTGGGCCTTCCCCACAGTCAGAAGTGGTTCTTTATAGGGCATCGGAGGTTTCTCGATGGAAGGAACAAGTTTATATTGCAACGGAATCGCTTCAATGGGAAACTAGAAACAAGAGAGCCACCTCTGACTTTATCATGCAGACATCTTACTGTTAGATATGATTAGTTTTGATGAAGTCAAATATAGATGTGAAATGATAAGAGCAAAAAGTTTATATAATATATTTCTTTGACTAACTACTATATTTAATGTTACATATTTTGTAGATTAGTCAGGCAAAGAATGAAGAAGATTGAATTAATGAAAATGAACAAGAGGAAGAAGAAGAAAGAAATTGAAGATAGTCAAGGAGATGCTTACTTAGGTTATGGAGAATTATTATCAAGAGGAAAATCAAGAAGAAAGATATGGAAGAAAGAAGAACTTGTAAGATCTTATGAGAATATCAAGGTTCAAGCTGTTAGAAGTGATACTGGAGGTTTCTATGATGATACCAGAGGCTTCTATGATCAAATGATGGTTGGAATAAGTTTATACGAAGCTAAGATGACTTATATGTGAGTTACGGAACTTCTAGGGGAGTTTTACTTGAGTAAGAGCTCAATACTCGAGTGCCAGAGGTGTTTCACTCGAGCACAGGATGAACTCACTCAAGCACGAGGTGAAAACTCTGTTCTACTTTGTTTTACATTCAGCCTGACAAAGGTCCGGTATTTTGGTCATATCTCTCAAACCACAAGTCAAATTGACCTGAAACCAGTGGCATATGAACGAAGACTCACAACACGTAAAATGTGCACCAAGATCACATTGAAAGAAGCTCAAATGAAGGAGATATGATCCATGGAAGATGACAGTGAAATCACCATCACTTTTCAACACAGGTTCGGTATTTTGAGCATAACTCAAAAAGGACACATTGGATTGAGACGAGACTAGTGCCAAATGAAACTAGACTTAAAGAGCTTTCCATGGATAGGTAATTTGCCTAATTTGAACATATATTCTAGGAGCTATGCCTTCTGGAAGTTGATGCTTGTGCAGTCTAGCGAACTAGACACTCTTTCGATCATAACTTGCAGAATACAACGAGTTTGGAGCTGATTCTTTTTGCATTGGAATGCATATGGCAAGAGCTTTCTTATGATACATCATTAGAATCAAATAAATAATTTTTTTCTAAAGTGGCCCCACATTACCCGCAAGTGCAAAAACAAACTCTTTGAAAAAGTTGTGCAAGTAATGTCCAGAAGCAACTGATTCGTGAAAAAATGTACAACACTCGAGCACTAGGATCCATACTCGAGCATTAGACTATTTCTCACTCGAGCACATGCAAGTTTTGACATGAGAGTGTTAACCCGAGAAGAAGCATGTACGTGAAAACAAGAGGCGCACTCGAGCAGGATGTGTTGTGCTCGAGTGATGTCTAGAATTCACTTGAGCAGATGCGAGTGAAGAGCAGAAAGTGTTTGCCCGAGAGGAAGCCAGAATGTGAAATTCTACATGCACTCGAGTGAGGCTTCTTTGCACTCGAGTGAGGTCCTGACAGAAGCAACGTAGAAGTTCAGACTCTCACGACCATCAATCCAAACGTGGTTAAATGTTATACAATCATTATGTTTTCACTTGTTATTGTTCCTAAACATTAACTAACATATATTTCAAGTGTAAAACAAGAGATTAAATATTTGGATTGCATCTTCAAGAACGGAGGTCACGTATGGCAAATATCATCACTCAACGAACAATCCGAATATGGTTACATGTTATTGAATCATTGTGTTCTCACTTGTTATTGTTTCTAAATGTTAGCTAACATATATTTCAAGTGTGAAACAGGATATTAAACGTTTGGATTGCATATTCAAATAAAAGTCAATTACGGTGAACTTCATCATTACACACCGAATGGCGGCTACCTACCACGACAAGCAACTGACACACCACGAAAGACTGTCGAATATTCAAACATCTTCATACTGCTCCACAACGTAAAGTACAGCTCACAATGAAACATCCCACTCTTCAACGGGATGCTCTGCTCTACAACGGACAGTAGCTTGTTTTTCAAAAATGCTCAACGGTCAAAATGACTCCAACGGACGAATGCTCACAACGGTCATCATCTTCATCAACTATAAATGAGAGAGCATTCAACGTCGATGGGGAACGGAGAAAAACAGAGACAGCGAGCAACTACGTGAAAATGATAGAAATATGAATCCTCTGCTTCTACCCAAACACTCTCTGTTTTCCAGTTTCTATATTACTTATCGTTGAGAGAGTGATTATTTGTATTGTACTTCAATGAGTATTATACGCGCTCTGTAAGAGAGTTTGTAAACACTTTCAACTATATTTCTGAGTTGATCTCAAGGTAGAGGGACCTTGAGAGGGTTGATTTTCTTACGGAGAAGCTATAGAGAGAATTGCCAGTAAGACATTCTGCTCGTAAGACTTACAAGGTGCAAGCAGTAGAGAACGTTGCTGCTCATAAGACTTACAGGGGTGTAAGCAAGAGAGAACATTGCTGCTCGTAAGACTTGCATGAGTAAGCAAGAGAGGAAGATCTTCGGGATTGCTCTGCTCGTAAGACTTGCCGTAAGGGGGAGTATTTCAGTAAGAGATTTGTAAAAAGTTTCACAAGTACCCGGCTAAACTTGTGGATTGTAAAGGCTTCTCTTGTGCCCGGATTAAACAAGAAGATAGTGGATTTGAAAATCTCAGGAGGAGCCTGGGGATTGGACGAAGGCCATCACAGATTGGACCGAACCAGGATAAATCACAATTTGCATATTCTCTTCCCTAAGCTCTTATATTTCCAGCATATATTATTTAATCTAACTGTTGATTTATAAACCTTTATACTTACCGCTTTCGTTAAGATGCAAAAAGATTTTCAAAGTTCTTAAGTTTTTATTATACACCCAATTCACCCCCCCTCTTGGGTGATAGCCGGTTCTAACACTTACAACAGCTTGAGGATGTTGAATTTGAGTTTGGAAAAAGCGACGATGCAGCACAAGCAGGCCAAAAGAAGGGCAAGACTTCTGTGCCTCAGTAATGAAGGAAGATAAGCATTTTCTTCACTGTTCCATATTAGAATTCTAATTTACTTCGCTACAGTCTTGATGTCATGCACATTAAAAAAATGTATGCGACAATGTGCTATATACGCTACTTAACAAACTGGGAAAGTCAAAAGATCATCTTCAAGCGAGGAAAGATTTATGCGCTATGGGAGTTCATGAAGACGTGTGGCAAGATGAGCATAACAAATTTTAGCCAGCAAAGTTCACCCTCACAAAACCAAACAAGGAAGTCTTCCTCGCAACGTTGAAGAAAATAAAAGTTCCAAATGGGTATTCAAGCGACATTTCATGATGTATTGACATACAGACTCAAAAGGTTGCTGGCCTGAAAAATCATAACTCACATGTGCTTATGCAATAATTACTTCTTCTGGCTATAAAGAATACACTTCCTCTCGATGTGTCAATCATTTTGGTGGAGCTTTGTTCTTTCTTTCGGAAGTTGTGTTCCAAGGTTTTGATAGTTAAGGAGCTCGATCAGCTGCAGTTTAAAATCATTCTTACGCTTTCTCATTTAGAGATGATATTTCCTCTGTCCTTTTTCATTGTGATGGTTCACTTTATAGTCCACCTTGTTCATGAAACAAAGCTCGCTAGCCTAGTTCAATATCGATGAATATATCCTATTGAGAGGTACTCATTTTATATATATGCGTCATTATTAGTTCTTATGTTTGTTAGTTGCTCTTTTGAGCATTTTGTATCATTTTGCCCTTCTTCACTTTGTAGGTTTCTTGGGAAAATGAAATCTTACGTAAAGAATAAAGCTTGACCAGAAGGTTCTATAACTGAAGGTTATAAGGGGATGAGGTGCTGTATTTTTGTTCAAGATACTTTGATGACATTGAGACCGCCTTCAACCGACTGCCTCGTGTAGACGATTGTCCTGAACCTGCGCCAATATCAGGAGAATATATCCCTCTTGTTGGTAAACTAGTTAGAGGAACTGAGAACTTCAAACTAAAGGTAATTGAGAAGTTGCAAGCACATAGACATGTCTTGATTAACTGCACGTACTCAAGTTGAACCCTTCCTTTAGTAAGAATCATACACGTATATGTTATTCCATATCTTTCGTAACATTTTGTGCTTACATTTTATGATCGGTGGCTTTCCATGATTAATTGCAGGGAATTCAGCAGTCATGTCAAACGCTAACTCAGGATCCATACACAAACATCATTCAAAGTTGACAAAAAGGTCCATAGAGAATTCCCAAGCTGGTTTGTGCGCAGAATACTAAATGACCACAACCCACACTCACCAGATTTCAGAGCTCTCGCAATCGGCCCTCTTGACCATGCAAAAAGGTTTACAGCTTACAATGTTAAAGGTTTCAAGTTTTGCACGATTTCATGAGATCAAGGATTGCAAACTCAAAATTTGGGTGTTTATGGCACCTTTAGGACAAGGAGTTATGCAAGCAGCAGTGACACCAACATGCAGTTCGGAGGCGTCCCTTACTATGGAAAGCTTCTTGATGTCGTGAAACTTAATTACCAAGGTCGTTTCACCGTTACGTTATTCAAGTGTTTGTGGGCAAATACTATTACTTCTCAGGGACTCACAACTAACGACTTAGGCATCACATCGATAAATTTCTCGCGGCCAATTCACACTGGTTATTCTCAAGATGATAAGCCGTATATTCTTGCCTCAGAGGCACATCGGGTTTATTATGTTGAGGACGAGAGGCATAGGGATTGGCATATGGTTGTTCATTTAAAGCCTCGAGACCTTTACGACATGGGTGATGGTGATAACATCGCCTACAAGAGTGAGCCGTTTCAACTTGCCAATTTTGAAAACTTCTTCCCTGAAGGCGATCACAATTTACTTATATAGTTTGGTGCATTTTTTAAATTCACGTCATTTTAATTAATTTTTTTAACAAAAAAATACATCGCTAACAATTTTTCTATACAATTTCTGTAGGGATGCATGAGGATGACTGATCAAACAAATTATGCTTCTGTTTTAAAACAAATTATGTTTTTGTTTTTTTTAAAAAATATTTTTTAAAAAAATCAATAAAATATTTGTAGCGGTTACAAAAACCGCTACAAAAACATAAAATAACTGCTACAAAACCATGGCACTAACTGGTACTAGTTCCATGCAGATCCCTATAACCACCCCAACGACATCTCATTTCAAACACTCTCCCATTTCTTTCCACCTTACCTTTCTTTCATCTTCTCCCATTTTCACTTTTTTTTTAGTCGAGGAACTTAACAAGGTGATCAAATATAGTAATAAATTTTTTAAATTTTTATTTGCATACTTTTTTTTTACATAATATTTATTCTCACTATTTTTTTTCCAGATATTTAAGAACATTTTTTCATTGTTTCCTATTTTCCTTACATAATCATAATAACATTGTAGCAGACAACATAATAGTTCCTTATTACCTAGGTATCCCCAATAATATTATCAATATAATCTTCAAACTTATCTAATTTCCCGCCATCCAAAATTCATTTTGTGCTAATTGTAGCGGTTATATAACCACTATAAATTACCCAGAAAAGGATTGATAGATTGGAAATGTTGTAGCGGTGCTGATGAACCGTTACAAATATGGTAGCGGTTTTTTCGTTTGAGTAGCAGTTCAAAATAATTGCTACAAATACACTTACAACAGTGATTTAGTAGCGGTTCAAGAAGTATGTTTGTAGCGGTTAAAGCCGCTACAAATACACACTTTTAACCACTACTAAACCACAATTTTTTGTAGTGATAACTGTAGTTTGTATGACACTAAATTGTAAGGCCATTCACACCTTCCATTTCTCTTCAATATGCTACCTATATTATCATCATCCGACACATGTGCGCATATATATACATGTGTGTGCATTTTTAGTACTATATCTAGTCCCTAATATAAGGGTTAGTTGAGGATTGGATTTAGCTTTAAATATAAGAACCCAATCCACTTTGTCCCCCCATATTTATTTTTTTCAAATTATTTCTATTGATTACACATGTTAAGATAGTTTTCATTAAGAGTAGTTTTAATGTAAATGATTTAAAAGGGTATTCTAGGGAAACCAATACACATTTTTAACAATTAACTAATTTAATTAATTTTCTTAATCTACCTAAATTAATTAAATAGCTTTTCTATTAAGGACAGGAGGTGGTATATTTTTAGAGAAAAATACTCTTACCACCCTCCAGTTTGCCCAATTTTCTCAATTAAATTTCAAGTTCCATATATTAAAACCAAATATTATAATTTTAATGTTTGGGGGTTAAATTTGTTATGAAGGTTTGAGAGAAACAAGTGAGGCATCCTGGATAAGTGAACCTTACGTGGGGATATTATGTCTTCTTTGACGCAATCCATCCAACTGAAAGGGCTCGTGAGATTTTTTCCCAATTCATATGGAATGGGAATCAGACTGTCACTGGCCTCACAATCTGAAAGCACTATTTCAACTATGACCTACCATTTTGGAGTAGTTCTCACTTGTAATACTGATGATTAGAAGAGAAGAAAAAATAAAAGAGATGGAGATGTTTCTGAAAGGAAAAAGAGTGTATGTAAATTGATGAAATAAAAATTTCAAGGTTTATATATTGATTAGAATAAGGAAAATCAGTTTTTAACTTGAAGAAACATGAGTAATAACTTTGAGAAGTGCTTACTAGCTTGTAGAAACTTATATTGAGAAGAATTTTAATTCTTAGAATTTTTAAGTATCAATTTAAGTCCCCGATGCTATTATTCCGTGCATGCATCATCATTTTCTTTCATCTAATCTCTAGGAGTACTGAGTTTTTTCTCTTATGGTGCTATATATTGAAGATCAAAATTATTGAAGAAGGTTGGATTCTAATGTACTTCTCTGGTCCTATTTATATGCCAGAGAAAGAAGAAATTTTTGGTTTTATTTATAGGGCAGAGGGAGAAATGTTTCATATGGATTTATAATATTACCTTTCATTTATTATTATATTGACTTTGTTTTCATGATGTATAATGTATATTTAATATGAGTAAAATTGAAAAATTTGTTTAATTTTATGGCGGGTTAATGAATTTTAAGATCTGTGTGAAATATGCTAGAAGTGCGTCGAATAATATTTTTGTGAGAAAGGATTCAACATCAAAATGGAATAAAGGAGCATAAAGCAAAGTGGCTTGCTTCTTTTTCTTTATTCCCACGGTACTCCTTCCCGCTCACACCAACACAAATTTTACCATAGCTTAGTGATGGTTTGGCATTATGATTTATCATATAGCTTGCAAAAACCAACAGAAAAAATTGAATTGGTTGGTCCCAGGAAGTTTCTTTCTTTGGAGTGAAGTCACAGGAAGTTTCTTTTGTTTGTCGTCTTCTTTTTTTAAAAAAAAGAAAAGACAGTACTACATATCCTCTTCGGACTCACTTTGGACGGCAGTGTTCATTACGTTGCGTGCGATCAAATCCATGATGGAGCCTTACTCTATACAAGACCTATATATATATATATGTGTGTGTGTGTGTGAGAGAGAGAGAGACTGTAATACCAGATTATAATAAAACAAACATTATGGCAAGACTTGTGTATCACCCTGTCAGCTTCTTCTTCTTCTTCTTGAGCACAGTACTCTATACACTGTGCTATGCTGATTCATCATCTCCATGTCTGCAACAAAATCAAACTCCATTGTTTATCTTCGGAGACTCCCTGTCGGATCCAGGAAACAACAACTACCTCAACAGTACTTCTGCCTTGAAGGCCAATTTTAGCCCTTATGGCATGACCTTCTTCAAATATCCTACTGGCAGATTCAGTGATGGACGTATAGTCCCTGATTTTGTCGGTAAGCAGCGTTGATGAATTATGTTCTTGAGCTTGAATTTATATAATATGTTTCATAAAGAACTTACATATATCTCAATTTCAGCTGAGTATGCAGAAATTCCTCTGATTCCCCCATATCTACAACCTGGATATCATCGATTTACTGATGGAGCAAATTTTGCATCTGGTGGAGCTGGTGTTCTACTTGAGACTGGTCATGGATCCGTATGTTATTTGTCTCTTTTCACTATCTCATTGATATCAATACATCAACAAATTCTGGTGTTAGTTAGTGGACTAAGCCTTTTTGTTAACAGTGCTGCGAGTGAAGTTTGGTTTATAAGTTTAAAGGGTTCATCTTCCCAATAGAGTAGTCTTTTGCTAGTGAACTTTCTCTTTATACTTGTATCCATAAAAACTAGTCACTAAGGATGTACTAAACTTGGACCTTTTAATTATTCCCTCTGATCCTAAGTGTAGCAGACGACCAAGGGATTTATTTTAATATCAAATATAAGAGCTCAAATCCACTTTGTCTTCTAAACTTTTAATTGTTTACCTAAAATATCCCTATTAATTGCATATATTATGGAGATTTCCATAAGGGTAGTTTCAATGCACATTTTTAAAGAGGATATTTTAGAGAAACCAACATATGCTTAGTACAAATAATTAAGTTAACAAATTTCCTTAAATTAGTTATCTAACTCTTATATTAAAAGTTAATTAACTAAACAACAAGCTATTGATCTAGTAAGTAGTCTTACCCCATAAGAAGGAAAACATCAGTTCAAATCCCAAAAACCACATTTGGTGGGAAGGCTTTAACCTTAACACTCTCAGCCTAATAAAGATTAGTCTCAGGTCCAAATTGACTTGGGTACACTATGAGTTTACAAAAAAATAGTTAACTAAACTTTTTATCAAGGACTTGAGGTAATGTGTGATAGTGGAACACAGTAGTTGTTAGCAAGGATTTCTTTCTTGTGAAAGCAGAAACACGCACTGATGAGTAATTCAAATTTGCAGGTGGTACCCCTCAAAACTCAACTGGAGTATTTTAAGAATGTCGAGAAGCAATTACGGAAGAAACTTGGTGATGCCGAAGGCAGAGCATTGGTCTCTAGAGCTGTATATATGATGAATATTGGAAGCAATGACTACATTTTCGCTATGGCTACAAACTCCAGCTTTATCAAATTATACCCTCAACATTTCGTCAGAATGGTGATCGGAAACCTCACTGCTGCCATCAAAGTAAGAATGTATACACTTTTGGAAACCCATAACAGGTCCAAATATTAGAATGTATTAAGAGTCCCATGTTGACTAATCAAACAATAAATTGAATGTATATAAGACCAATCAAATAGACTTAAGCTATCTTAACACTAATTATTGCAACTCAAAATGTTTCAGAAGCATAATGCTTGTGAAAAGATACTAACTTGAGTTGCTGGTCCATAACAGGATGTATATGAGAAAGGAGGAAGGAAATTCTGGGTCCCAAATTTGGCTTTCTATCAAGCCAATGCACTAGGAAAATTACACAACCAAGAACTTCTTAAAATGCTTCAGAAGCTAGAAACTCAACTTGAAGGCTTCAAATACTCAACAAGCGATTTCTACAGCTTTCTCTTAGACGTGATTAATTTCCCTTCTAGACATGGTGAGTGTGAAGGCCAATGTTGTTTTATTGGAACATATTAGTAATTTCAATTTTTGGAGATGAACTGATCAGATTTCTTTTTTTTATTTTTTATTTTTTATTTTTTTTTTGATAGGTTTGAAGGAAGGGAAGAAGGCATGCTGTGGGAGAAGTCCATTCGAAGGGAACAAACAAGGAACAAATTTTGAGGTCTGTGAAGACCCAAGTGATTATGTGTTCTTTGATGGTGTTCATCCCACAGAAGCAGTGAACCAGAAGTTTGCAAGCATAGCGTGGAATGGAAGTCACCGCGAAACATGGCCTTACAATCTCAAAGAGCTATTTGAGTCTCGTGGCTCAATTCATCAGTCATCATCAACACCTTGCAGATTCTATGGAAATCTTTAGAACTTCTCCTAACATGAGTGTGTGTGTATATAATATGTGTGTCTGTGTGTTTGTGGGAAGACCTCTAGCCCGCCACACAATCATTAGTGAAGATCCAGAACTAATTTAAAATTGAAGATTCTGATTTGTATGCTTCGGTCATGATTTGTCTCTGTGTTTTGAATGGTTTCTTTCCTTGTGACGTTTATATCAGCCACCTAATGCCTATGAAAATGAGATTAAATGCATAGATTTAATTCGGTGCCTAGGGTCATCTTCTTTTAGTAGAATAAGTCGAAATAGGGAGTTAGTTAGTCGGGTTCCTATCTCCCAAAATTACTTCTTTTTTTTGGTATTATAAGGGGCTAAAAGCCCAAAATCACAAAATCAAACAAAAAGGAAAGAAACTAATTTAGTTATTTATCACAAATAAATTGCCTTATAGCCTAATTGGCAAAATAATCAGCACCATTGTTGCCCACACCCGTCAATGGCCTTATAGCCTATAATACTCTCTATGATCTTTAATATAAGAACTAGACAATATGTAAATGTGAAGAAAATTAGTTAAGTTAGTTATTTGTAACAAATTTATGTTGATTTTTTGAAATGCCTTTTTTAATTATGTGTATTGTAATTGTTCCTTAATGGAAACCCCTTACTATGTACAATTCACAAAGATACTTGGTGGGAAAAATTATAAATTTGGGAGATAAATTGAATTATATTTCGGATGAAAATGAACCCCTTGTTGACGTTCTTGGTACCAGAATTTCAGTTGTATTTTGCCCTTACGACTGTTCCATAACTCCGGCACCCCATGCTAACCGAACATGTTGTGTTTCTTTCACATCTATAATTACAAAACATTACCAACCCTAAACCGATTACCGAACCTTAACATTATTGTGTTTGTCTTTACTTCATCCTGTGGCAACAATATAAATAAGGGCCCTAATGGCACACGGCTAGCAGGAGAAGGAAAAAGAGTGTATGTAATTTGATGACATAAAAATTTCAAGGTTTATATCTAGTTTGGAATAAAAGGCAAATAAAATGACCTGTCCAAGTTAGTTTTGATTCACTAGTTAGTCCACAGCAAGATGAAATGTTGTCCAAAGATCATGACTTTTTATAGGCCAAAAACATAAGAGACAACTAAAGACTTGAAGAATTAAAATATCTCTTGAAAAAATCACAATAACAAGTTGGTATAGACGCTTCTTCTTAAAGCCACTTTATTTTTCTTTTATTACAAAAATGTGGCTCGTTTACTGGTAACAACTAGTTCAAGATTCTCTTGTAGCATCAAGAAAATCAGTTGTTAATTAAAAGAAACATGATTAATAACTTTGATCGAGATGTTGTAGCTTGTGAGAAGTTGTGATTATTGAGAAGAATTTTAACTCTTAGAATTTTTAAGTATCAATTTTATTAATCCCAAGTCCTCAATGCTATTATTCCACGCATCCATAATGCTATATATTTGAATATCCGAATTTTTTAACAAGGTTGGATTCCAATATAATATATTTTGGTGAGAATAAATTCAACTTCAAATTTGAGTAAAGCATAAAAAAGAGGCTTTCTTTTTTTTTATTTATCTTTCCCTACATATAGGTGATTTCCGCTTAGAAGCCTTCTTCTTCCCCTTCCATCCTTTTCTTTATTCTTTGTTTCTTAACCATAAGATCAACATTTGGATGGTTTAGATTTAATATTATACAAAATATTATTTTTATTTTATTATTGTAGTATTAAATTATTCATATCAAAATTTAGCAATTTTTATCTAATTAATTACTTTTCTTTTTATAATTTAACATTTTATTAATAATTTATAAAAGATCGAATCTAAACCATTCCCAAATGTTGATCTTACAGTTAATAAAAAGAGGATGGAAAGGGAAGAAGAGGGGTTCTAAACCGATATAGATTTCAACATATTCAGTACTGTGCTACCATACTCTTTTGTGCGCTTCTTTTTTGGGATGACAGTACTCTTCAGCACAGTACTCTATCTCATCTTGAGGCTCACTTTGTTCTTGGTAATGGATGCCCACAAAACAAATAGTGCTACCCCTAAGCTTTGTAGATTAAATAATATAAGTAGATTAAGGATGTTAGTTTAATTAATATAATATGTTAAATATCTTAATCATCTTCCTTAATTCCTCCTTTCTTTCTTCTACTTGATTATTGTTGAAGGAATATTAATGGGATTAACTTCGGAAAAAAATTGATAAACATGTGAAATAAATTTTATATTTAAGACCAAAATCAACTCTCCCATTAGGTCTTACATGAAGGACCGTAGGAGTATATATCACTCTGCCTATAGTGAGTTTACCTTTGGAGCAACGGTAAAGGTTGTTGCCATATGACCAAAAGATTATGGGTTCAAATCTTGGAAATAGCCTTTCCGCTGGCAAAGGCACTAGTGGAAAAAAGACTTTTTAGATCAGTTGTGGATTGGATCTTGTTACAACCGGTCTAAAAAGTCTGTTACTTTTGACAATCGATCTTAAAAAGATCGGTTGTATCCACAACCGGTCTAAAAGTATCACCTTTTAGACCGTTTGTAGGTACAACCGGTCTTAAAGGTCATACCTTTAAGACCGGTTGTACCTACAAACGGTCTAAAAGGTGATACTTTTAAGACCTTTTGTTGCTACAACCGGTCTTAAAAGTTCTATTTTTGTTAAAACATCCCTCTTACAATTAGCCCTACCCAGCAAGCCATTTCAACATCTATCCCAGATTCCACAGAAGCAACGTAACACAGATTTCACAGAAGCAATAACAACAACAAGATCAACAACAAGCAGAAATGAAGGTGTGTAGGTGACTTTAAATCAACTTCCAACAAATGGCAAGTGTAGAACACTTAATTTTGAGCCAGAAATCAGATTTTTGCAAATTGCAACAATATTAATTCATATATATGAGTTGACAATCATTTCAATGTGGACAATTTAAGCAACAAGCTTAAATCAAATTCTAGGAACTCCATAACAACATCTATCTAAAACTAAAACACAGCTTATGAATCAATTTCAAAATGCAATATGAAGAAATGTCCAAACAAACGAATTTGCTCAGAAATGGATGCAAAACTTTGAATGACAATGGCAGCAATAAAATTCAAGGATTGATACAAGCAACAACAGAAATTCCTCAGCTTGACATAATACAAAGGAAAGAAAAAGTACAGAGGTCAATCCCTCAAATCCCTTGCCTGTATCACCCATATCCCATAAATTGTCCTACACATATACATAAACCCAGTTAGAAATTCATACAGCAAGAGCCATACGTATGAGAACAATGTACAATGTAATGTTGGATTCAAAAACTCACTATTTTTGTGAAATCTCATAGATGAATTCAGCACAACATTTGCGGATAAAATCAATATCTTCTTCAGAAAAAGGATCAGCAAGATCGAACATCTGTAACACCAAAATTAGACAAAACATTAAATTGGTAACTTAAAAACAATAAAGTAATACAAAATTTTTGAAATATAAATTACCTCTTTAGTAAAATCAGTCATGCCTAGAATGATAATATTGTAAATGTGTCTCAAGACATAAAAATCACATAAGTTGGACCCCTGTGGTTGCCTATGGCTCGGAAAAAGAATATGATATTATTAAAACAAGTATAAAGGCATGGCTTATTACATTCTTTAAACAAACCAATATGTACTAACCTTTGGCATGATCCATGTAGGGTCTTTTAAGTCACGAACATGCTTACCACAAGCAGTGTGTAGGAATGTCCACATAGCCCTATCATCATCAAAATCATAACGGTTACTTATTTTACACAAATTCCATACACTTTTCACACAAATGGTAATAATGCAAGGAAACTTACGAGTTCATGGTCTTTTTCAAATCATTCCCTGGTTTGAAGTGGAGGGAGCATAAGAGAATTATAGTGTAAATACTCTTCCATAGAAGAACCAACTGCCAATGATAACTGAAAAAAAGAGAAGAATATTAAATAAACATAAAAAATTATATATATTATAAAATATACATTATAATTACCCATGCACATATGGAGCCAAGAAACACCCAGTTGTGGTTTCACTAAGCCTCTCTGATAAGTATGTATGTTTGATAACAGCAGTAGTCCCTTTCTCTTGGATTTAAGCTGGGCATAAGAATCCAAATTTTTTTACTTTTTCCAAAGGAGATTAACCTACGATGCATGCACCTACAATAATGCAAGCACACAAATCAAAGACAAATGGTGAAAATTTTAAAATATTTACTTTGAATTGAAAAAGATACTTATATTAAGAACAGTTGGACAATCCCAATCGTAAGATTTTGTCTAGGAGCTACCAAGGACATTAAATCATCCCTCTCAAGAAAGCATGTCACCCTTGACTTGCCAATAACTGAATTTGTAGGCCAATCTCTTGTTTGAAAGGATGTATCATATGCCATCAAAATCACTTGTTGCATGATATTCAGTGGAGCCTGTGAAACTTCTTGAGTGAAGCGAGCTGGACTTAGTGGGGCTGTGATCGAGGTTTCCTCAGCTTGAACACAAACAAGGTTCTTTGGCTACAAGATAAATGTACCCGGGACATCGCTTACGATCTTGAAATCATCAGAAGGGATAAGGACAGGTGCATCTGTAATGATCACTTCTTCAACTGACACTCTGACTTGATCATCTTTCATTTGTTGGTAGTGGACAGTTGATCCCAGGTTATGCACTTATGCTTATGCATACTTCCCCGTGCAACTAATCGTCTCAGAGGATCCTAGACAAAAATGTCACAAGTCTCAGCAATTTCTCCTACAAGACCCTTTGATGACTGCCCGATGTTGCAATAACTCCCTTTAGTGCTTTGCTTATTAGGATCAAGCGATTGTGGCTGGGGAGCACTAGTATCTTGTCTTGAGCTCATAACCACTATCATTTGCTCTTTCATCTTGCTTAACCAGGTTTCTAGTATGCATCAAATGATGCTTCAGCCTCGGCCCTTACTTCTGCTCTTACAGTGGCGAACATAGTCTCCAATTCCTCCCTAGTCACGATGCTTGAGGAATGGCGTACGGGGGCTCCAAAATAATCCCTTATCCTTGGCCCTCCTCCAACTCCCCTAACACGGCCTATATGCTCATGTTTGCTAGTAGCAATAGTCAAAATATCATTCCTGCCCTCTAACCTAAAAGATCCCTCAGCTTGTTTTTTTCTAAATTCCTCCTGTAAGATAATACAAAATAACAAACATAAGTAACAAAATATGTTTCTTATGTAATTAATAATAACAATAATATATATTTACAATTTTTTCACCTACTATACGAGATTGTTTACTCGTATAAGACCCACTCCTCTTTTGGTGAACAAACAACCATTTTTCTTCACAACGAATCAAAGATGGTGGAGAAAGAAGAACAGAAGGATCAAATTGAGATGCTTCTTTCAATCTCTTCTGCTTGGCCATCAACAAGTCTTTTTCAACCTTTGCATAACCCCCACGAGACATTATATGAGGGCAATCATTTTTTCTACCACTCTCTTGTGCTTTTTGCCTGTGAATAAGAAATTAAACAAAAGAAAAAGGTTACAATCAATTAAGATAATTGATAAGTAAAAAATGAAAAATAAGTCAACTAACCAACGATTCTGGAGTTGTCCGAAGCCTAACAAATTCTTGCCAAGTCGCTTCATCAATATATGTATACTTGTTGCACGGATCAGGATGAGGCTGACCATCTTTCACCTCTATATGAATGTAATTGTTGGCCAAATTTGTCTTAAACTTGCTACAGCGCTCATAACAATACGTTATTGTCTTATTATACAATATCTCACTCTAAGGAACGTCATAAGTGAGCTGTAATGTATGCATTGAAGGAGTAAGTGACAAATTTGTGACATATTTGATAATCTTTACATGAATAAGATAATTGTATACCTGGATAGTGTCCCAAATATGTTGCTTCACCTTTTCATCGATATTTCTCCACTCCTCTATCAAGATGCTAGGTTGTTGCAGGCAAGAAGGCCAACGAAACTGCTATATCGGCTTGCATTAGGCCTGATTGGTTTCCAATAGCTATCAAACTCAAACGGTATCTTTTGCCCCACACTCCAACTGAGGGAAATGTCTGGCAACCGTGTGCCATATCTACCCCTCCGTACAGACTAGTTACTGGGCTCACTGTGATCCCAACTCGGAGCATTGCTAGGTTCGCTCTGATTAACACTAGCTGGTTAACTCTGAGGAGAACTAGGTGGCTAATCATCTACATTAGGATGCTGGGGATCCATCATTTTCCTGTAATGACAATAAAGAAAGATAAATCCTTAAGCTATAACATGAGAAGACTATATCTATAAAATATTATGGCTTTATGCATTATTCGAATATAAATCATAATCATAATTACTTTAGCTAGCTAACTTTCAAAGTAGTATCATAAAGAGAAATCCTCCTATATTTTCTCATGGTGATCATTTCTTGTGTCGTGCTCATTATCTGCCTCATCTTCTTCGTTCAATTCTGGTAGACCCCTGGAAAAATAAGGAGTCTCAAGAATATCATAATTTGAGTGACTTTTCTCATCAATATCAATTACCCTTTTTCTTTGGAGAGCTACAAACTACATTTTATTCGTCTGATCGGTAATATAGAATACTTGTTTCACCTGATCTGTCATAATAAAAGGTTCATCCCCAAAACTTCTACTATTCAGATCTACTAATGTAAATCCTAACATATCAATCTTCACACCATTATTGACATCAACCCACTTACATTTAAAAATGGGAAATCTAATTTTAACGTAGTCAACCACCCAAATCTCTTCAATAACCCGATAATAAGGTATGCCAGCCAATTTAGTATTCTTATCTTTTGAACTAGAAAAGTGCATAGATTCAGCCACTAACACAACACCACTATTCTGGACGGTGCTCTTATCATCTAGGGACTTTGTGTAAAAGGTATAACCATTGATCACAAATGAAGTCCAACTTATGACATCAACCTCAGGACCACGTGCTAACCAATTTGTCGTATCTGAAACACTTTCTTCTTTGTTAACCTTTTGTTTGAACCAATATGTGAAAGTTATGTTATGCTCCCTAATTAACCTTTGTTCAGACATTTGACTATTTTGTTTTCGTGCAATTTCTTTATGAGCATTTATGTAAGATTAAACTTTATCAACATTATTCAATTTGTACAAGTAGACTTATTGTAGTTCATCAGGATCCACACTCTTTACTATTACCCTGTGTCTACCCCCTTCTTGATCATAACGTTTAGGAAGCCCAATATGTCCTACCACTGGTGGAAAAATGACTTTTTAGACCGGTTTTAGATCAAGTCTTCATACAGCTGGTCTAAAAAGTCTGTAACTTTTTAGACCAGTTGTAAAAGTGTCACTTTTTAGATACAACCGGTCTAAAAATTCCATTTTTTTTAAAAAAAATCCCAGAATGAATCCAGAAATTGCCCAAAACACAACAGTGGGGATGAACTGCCGCAGTTGAAGCATTGGATCGAAGTCACCGAAATTGTCAATGGCTCTGTTTGTTTCAGCCTCGACGACTTCGTCTGCCCCTTCGGCAACCTCGATGGCCTCGATGACATCGTCTGCCCCTTGGACAACCTCGATGGCCTCGACCAAGATGACAACAGGGAAACCACCTATGAG
The DNA here is from genome assembly GCA_963210345.1 of Inga oerstediana. Classification (NCBI taxonomy): domain Eukaryota; kingdom Viridiplantae; phylum Streptophyta; class Magnoliopsida; order Fabales; family Fabaceae; genus Inga; species Inga oerstediana. The sequence goes on along the minus strand of OY723404.1, from coordinate 70,891,794 downwards.
ATCTTTTTCATCGTGTGTCAATCGTCGCCTGGCTTTGGAGGAGGATGGAAAGCTTTCACCTTTCATTCGAACCACGAGAATGGGGATGGTGGCGGTGGGTCGAAGCCGAACCAGGTGGTGAATCACCCAAGCAGCTGGATGAAGAGGGACCTTGGGTTGAAGATGTTGAAGATGTCACCGTCGAGGAGGATGGTGGCGGGTTGAAGATGTTGAAGAGGTCACCGTCGAGGGAGCAGTGGAGTGTCGTCGATGCCATCTTCACCTTTAGGGTAGGGCGGAGGTAGCCCTTTGTCATACTCAACGCCTTCATTGAGGTTTGGGTATCATCAAAGAGTGGAAACGTATCAGATTTAGGTAAATAACTTATACGGAAAAGCAAATAGTGAAAAAGTTGAGATTTGGGGATATCTTTTAAGCACAGAGGAGTTCAATTAAAGTGCAGGAAGAGAGATTTGGGAATATATTTTAGACCGGCTATGAATCATAACCGGTCTTAAAATGGAAAAAACATATATTTTAGATTGGTTGTGAATCATAACCTGGTCTTAAAATGAGAAAAAAATATATTTTAGATTGGTTTAAAAAACAACCAGTCTAAAAAATTTCATCTTTAAGACCGGTTATTAGTGAAAACCGGTCTAAAAACTTTAGAATTTTTTTTTAATTTTTTTTTATCTTTTTAGACCAGTTGTTTGAATAACCGGTCTAAAAACTTTCAATTTTTTTTAATTTTTTTATCTTTTAGACTGGTTGTTTTAAGAACCGGTCTAAATAATTTATTTTAGACCTCATATTTTAAAAACCGGTCTTACAGGTTCTTTATAATTACAAAATTGTCACCGGTCATCTTTTTTAGACCTTATCCGTTATAACCGGTCTAAATGAAGGCAATTTTATACTAGTGTACATATTACAAATAATGTTGACAAAATTCCATAGCTTCTTCATAAACATATTTTTGAACAATGGATGCTTCAGACTGATTAGGGTTCTTTACATACCCTTTTAAGATTTTCATAGTTCTTTCAATTGAGTACATCCACCAGAAATAGATAGGGTCACACAACTTTATCTCCTTGACTAGATGAACAATTAGATGTACCATGATGTCAAAAAAAGAAGGAAGAAAAAGCTTTTCAAGCTGGCACAAGATCAGATATCATTTATTTTCTAATTCATCCAATCTTTCCGTCTCAACAACCTTAATATAAATAGCATTGAGGAAGAAACAAAGTCTAGTCAATATGTGTTGAAGATCATATTTGACAATGCCTCGAATAGCTACTAGGAGTAGTTGTTGCATTAAGACATGATAATTATAAGACTTTAACCCTACTAACTTCACGTCTTTCATCGACACAAGCTTCTTAAAATTTGAAGAATACCCTGAGTGAACTTTGATACCATGTAAACACTCACAAAAACTTCTTTTCTCATCCTTGGACAAAGTATGAGAAGCTGGAGGATAAAAAGTTCTCTTACCATGGCCTTGGATGTAAGTCTTTTCATATTCCCATATCTTGTAAATATAATCTTACCTTCATGCCATCATTAGAACTATCTTGTATGTTAAGCAGTGTCCCAACAATACTATCACATACATTTTTCTCTACATGCATGAAATCAATACACTGCCTCACATCAAGATTGCTTCAATATGGAAGATCGAAGAAGACAGACCTCTTTTTTCATATATTTTTCTCATTTCTACTCTTTATAGTCTTACCAAAGGTTATATTGATATTTTTCACCTTTTCATAAATCTTCTCCCCAGTCAATGCCTCTGGAGCATCTTCAAACTCTTGGCCACCAAAAAATGCTTTCCTTAATCTACGATATGGGTGGCCCCATCTAAGAAATCTCCTATGGCCAAGATAAACGGTCTTTTTTCCATGTTAAAGTTGATGGTAGCATGTGCCTTCTTCACAAATCGGACATGCTTTGTGGCCTTTAACACTATATCCTGACAAGTTTTCATATGCAGGGAAGTCATTTATAGTATAAAAGATCATGGCTCGCATTTTAAAAATCTCCTTCTTGTTCACATAAAAAACATTGACACCTTCATCCCACAACTCTTTTAAGTCTTCGATCAAGGGTTCTAGGTAAACATCTATGTCATTATTAGGTTGTTTTGGTCCGAAAATCAACATATATGATGCACTCCGCAAGTATACAGGTTGTGCCAAGTAATAAAGTGATAAGTAGAGTATCGTCCCATAAGGAATCAATCAATTAATTTTTAGGTATTAAAATCTCAATTTCTTTTAAGTTAAACGAATCTAGTTATGAGAAAATTCAAAGGAAATTAAATAACGAAAACTATTAATGTCAAACACAACCTAAAGTTACTAATCCCTCACTAGCGCTCCAAATCTTATATCCATTTAATTAGTTAATCTCAAATGTTAATTTTGTTAATCTTGAGTATAAGTAGTTATAAGTGTCTGTCGATCTACTCACAACCCTCTCTTAAGTATAATTGTTATGTCTAACATAATTACTCAAGAGGCAAGTTAGCTCAAACACACTCTTCAACAATTATATGGGGCTATTAGGTGTATGTCTATCCTAATCGCAAATTAAATCATAATTTAGTCTCATATTGCTTAATCTCATAGCCTAATTAAAATCCCCTTCGTCAAGGTAAATCCTAATACCCAAATTCACATCTAATGGTGGCCAATCATCAAACGGACATAATAAAATAAGATTAAGTAAACAAAATTAACATAAATCATAACTAATAAATCATGGAAATAAAATCTTGTTCAGTAGTGAGTTCAGAGTTTCTTTAGGTCTAAAAGAAAATTAGTCACTCACGACTAAAATAAAATCCATAACAGAAATATTAAATTCAGATTTAACAGCAAGAAAAACAAAGGATGAAACAAAGAGAACAAATCTGTGGAAATCTCCCTTCCCGCGTGAATCCTCTCCACCAAGTCATCGCTGGAAACTCCACGAGAAGATGCCTCTATTTCACTACCTTTATTATTCTTGATGTTACTCAAGTCGCTGCCGTGCCTCCAGTTGCTCTCCAGCTCCGTGTATTGCTCCCTTTTAATAGATATGAGTTCGGTCTTGGGTTGCGGACGTGTTCATTCTTTATCCAAATATGTGATCTATTTTTCATTCAAAAAGATATATCATGTTACTGTGTGAATCTCTTGCATCCACCAGATCACAATCGATTTTTTCATTTTTTCCTTGCATGGGGTCCACATCTTTTTTGATAAATCTTTATCTCTTCCCCCTTGTCTTATATAATTTTCTTCTTGCTTTTTTTTATCAATATATATATTTCTTGATGAATTCCTCTAGTGCCCATTGCCGCTAATACCTCTTGCAAGATTAAAATAGGATATGTGGGTAGATTTTGTATAAAATATCTTTTTATCCTAAACTCAATTAAAGGATAGAAAAATATATAAAAAGATAATTAAATATATACAAAATATCACTAAATTTAATCAATTGTATCCTAAAATATGTACCTATTTAATTATAAAATATATATTTATTGAATTCCCCCATACTTAGACATTTGCTTGTCCTCAAGCAAAAGAAAGAAACTTTCATTATTCGAATAAGAATAACATTGCTTACGAAATTCCTAAACAAAGAACAGCACATCATCACACTGAGATCATGCTATCAATTTTTGTTCAATTTAATGTCTTATAAGAATGTGTCACTAAGCCAATAGCATTAAACAATTGTAATAATCTCTTAACGTCCCATGATCAAAGGATCAGCAAGTAATAAGTGTAACAATAAGATTAGTAAAGGAATATTATGCTACTAAACTCCTGTAGAAAAATTCAAATGCCCCCATTTAACTAAGCTTTTTATTTAATTTACTAAGGATCCTCAGGTAAAAAAAATTGCTTCATTTCTTTTTATTATTATTTTTATCTTGAGTTGTTATAAGTCCCTTTTTGATGCGACCCTGCACATGGGTGATGCAACATCGGTTACTTAGTTACTCCAACAGATAACTCAAAAAGCTTTTAGCCTAACTCATAGCCCTATTTGACTTAACCGTTTGACACGAGTGCCAACATTGGTGATAAAATGCCCCCGATTACTAAGTTAGGTCTGGAAAATTCATTGGAGTTGTGTTTATTATTCTTTGCTTCTTCTTCTTTTTCTTTTATATTTGTTTTCCACCTGAGTCATGTCCCTAAACAAAATCTTACTTTGCCAACAAAGGTCATAATCTAATTTCCTAAAGAAATCAAGTAGCAAAATATTCATAAACTAATAATTTGTTGATCATATTACAAATTACTCCCTATTCTCATAGTCCATCTCAAGATTTATATAAAAAATCAAGGCTTAAAGGCTTAATTGAAACATTCTTTTCTATTTTAATCTTTTTTTTTTCAATAACACTCTCTAAGATGGGGACGGTTCAAAGTTAAGGTCAATCCTAAGCAATGCAAAAATTTCAATTTGTGCCAAGAAAAATTCTTTTCAATTGTGTAAGGCTAAGCACAAAAAAAATCATATCCCTCCCCTACACTTAAATCAAACATTGTCCTCAATGTTGCAAAAATCAATAAAGAGGGAAAGGAACTAGTACTCCCCTGGTTTAGGTCTCTAATTCTGATGTGGAGTTTTTCGTCTAGTACCATCCATGATGTTTCAACTTTTGAGGGAGGAAAGACTGCACAAGCATGAATTTGTAGCCACAAGAGGAGCGATCATCTTTAAACCTAAATAAAAAAGAAAGAAAGAAAATAATAATAATAATAATAAATGCAAGCAAAATCATTGGGTTGCCTCCCAACAAGAGCTTGTTTTATAGTCTTCAGCCTGACTATGTCAAAAGGTCATAGAGGTTGAAACAAGCAGTGCTAATATAACACAGAGAAGGATGTAGAGGTGTTCAAAACTTGCTCACTTTGCTTATGAGCATTCTCCACCATATTTTTTTCAACAATGATAGTTGTTTTAAGAGGCTCTTTAATGGCAAATGAATCCAATTCAGCTGGATTGAGGTTAGGGATGGAAATAGGTCAAGCTCCTAACAGAGGCCTACAGCCTAGCCTAGCCTACTTAGTAAATAGGCCAAGCTCAGGTTCAGGCATATTGCTAAGCCTATTTAGATAAACAGGCCAAGCCTATTTTCATAAGGCCTACCCTACAAGCCTACAGGCTTGGCCTATTTAACTTTTTTTTTTTAAATTTGTACTATTATATAAGTATATATAATATCATCTAAATAATTTTATAAATTATTTATAAATTTACCAACTTAACTTTAATTATAAGTTTCACATCTCATCGTCATTATATTCAACCATTATTTTTGCATAAATCATTCACCCCTACCTCTCTTATCTTCCATCTTTTGAGATAGCAACACTAACTTACTCTCTTTCCCCTAATTTGCGCCCTCCACTGTAGCATAATAATTGTTATGAGTTTATTTTAGCGTCAAATAAAATATTATAATTTTAGTAATAGGAGTTTGACCCAATTTATGTGGAAAAAGTAAAAGAGATAAAATCTAGTTTTACATGTTATTTGTTTTGCTTAGTCTATTTTAGAAAATATATCTCATTAGTCAATAGACGATTAATTTTTCTTATTCATATTTGCTCGAACAATTGTTATCATTAGACATTCTTTTCTTTTCCTTACTAAGCCATAATATTACAACAAAAATGGATATTAGGCTTCTAAGACATAATGCATGATTGTTTAAAAGCGTGAAGAGTTATATATGAATTTGGAGGTATATGTTTTAAATTCTATTTAAAGGCCTATATTATCTAAGTAAGCATTTAAACAGGCTTCAGGCCTTGTGAGGCTTTTTAAAGGCCCAGGCTTAGGCCTAAAAAAAAGCCTACATGCAGGCTCAGGTCCAAGCTCAGGCTTTGAATCTCTGTTACAGGCCCAGTCTTATTGAGGCAAAGCCTAGCCTAGCCTAGCCTATTTCCACCCCTAATTGAGGTCATCTATCACAACAACCTTTGTACACTGTTTAAAGTCATTTTGATACTTTGCTGCTTTGTCCCTCTTAAACTTGACTTGCTTATCACCAAGTCATAGAATTATCTATCCTTGTTCGACATCCAACAATGATCTTGCAGTAGCCAGGAATGGTCTCCCAACAATTAGCAGAATCTCTTGATCCTCTTCCATGTCAAGGACAATGAAGTCCACAGGATAGATAAAAGAGCCAACTTTCACCAGCACATCATTAATGATACCATGTGGATAAGAAAAAATTTGATAAGCTAACTTGAGTGTAACAGTTGTTAGATTGGCAACCCCTAGTTGAAGTTTCCTAAAAAGAGATAGAGGCATAAGATTCACAGCAGATCCTAAATCATACAGTATACAACCTTCAAATTTGTCACCAATCATGCATGAAATAGTGAAAGAACCAGGATTTTTACACTTTAAAGGAGCATTAGGCTTAATGACACTAGTGATCTCCTTGGTCAGTGCTACAGTTACAAATTTAGTAAAATGCTTCTTCTTACTTAACATCTCTTTTAGGTACTTAGCATATTTAGGCATTTGCTTCAAAGCTTCTATCAATGGGATGTTAATGTGTAACTGCTTGAAGATACCCAAAAACTTCTTATATTGCTTATCACATGCCTTCTTTTGAAATCTTTTAGGAAATGGTAGAGGTGGTGTCCATTCAGGAGTCTCAGTAGTTGTCACCTTTTCCTATACCTCCTTCATTTGGGAGTCCCTGTCCTCATCTAATCCCTTAACCTTTTGAGTTGACCCTTTATCATTTTCTATAAGAACCTTGGGAGTTTCTTTGCAATTAGAACTTGAAGGCTTCGTTTTTGGTTGCTACACTTCAAGTAATTCTTTACCACTTCTAAGGGTGATGAATTTACACTCTACTTTTTCATCTCTATAAGGATTAGGCACGGTATTACTTGGCAATTCTCTTTGTTGTAATGCTTTCACAGTAGTTGCAATTTATCCCATTTGTATCTCAAAATTTTTTATAGACGATTCTAATCTTGCATTAGTAGCAGCTTGATCCTGAGTACTCTTTAATTGAGAACTTATGAGCTGAGATATCATTGCCTCTAAATCAGTTTTGGGCTCTTGAGTAGGAATGAATTCCTTTTCCAATTGATAGAAGCCAGGAGGTGAAACTTGCTTTGTATTCGAAGTTGATGCTTCGTTAAGAATTGCACCATTTTTCCAAGAGAAGTTAGGATTTTTATGCCACCCAGAATTATAGTTATTTGAATATGAATCACTTTGATTATTGCCACAGTAATTCCTTGCATAGTTTACAGGCTCTATCTGTTGAGATATAAGGCATTGTCCATTAGCATGGCTATTTCCACAGTAATCACAAGGCGCATAATGGCGTTCACTCCCATGGTCTATCATTAGATCTATTTACTTGAGTTTCTTGGTGGTCAAACCTCCTATTGATAGTATGTAACATTGCCATTAACTATGAAGAAGGGTTCTCAGTAACTTTCTTCACTAACCTTCTTTCATTGTTGTTCTGGATAAAGTCAGTGTTAACTCATAGAAATCAAGAGTATTCTAGCACATTTTCTTCTCTTTACACTTATTTTTGGGTTCAAATTGTGCATACAAAGAGATTATAGAAGAAAATGTGATAGGACATAAGATAAATCAAAATTTTGTTGAATCATGAGTTAAATGCACATAGTTTTAATTATTTGTGAAAGTTAAAAGAGCTCATAATCCCTCCTCTTTGTAGGTAGAGGATGACAAGTTGTAAAAGCTCACAAAAATCATGGAAAGATGTGGAAGGAAGGGAAGAATGCAAGAGGAAGAGGAAAATGGACATTATGGAGAAGCCTGCACTTGCTGTGGAATCTGCTGTAGCCAAAGTCATAGCGAAATCACCTGAAAAAGCGCTGGTTCTGTCTGGTTTTGTATGACAATTCGCTATGGCATTCGCTGTAGCAAACCCACGGCGAACGCGCGAAACTGATGCTGTGCGTTTTGAAAAATGAAGCAGAAAAATCAGTATAAAGGCATGGGCTAGGTCGAAAATGGGAGGAGGCTGGACTTCTTGAACATAGTGGCTGCTAGGGTTTGGCATTTTGGAGAGCTTGGAGCTTGGGATTGGATTAAGAAAGGATTTGGAGCCTCAATTCTTAAGTTTTTCTTATTTTTCTCTATTTTGCTGATATGGATTATGATTATGTGCTGAGATTTAGGCTTTTACAGACCATGAGTAGCTAAAACTCCTAGTTAGGATTACTTTTAACCATTGTATGGATTGAAATTACTAGATTATCTTGCTTTTGTTGGTTAATGAGTATTATATATTGATTTTTCTTTGAGCTTAATGCTATCTTGTGCTTGATCACCACATGATTAGAGTTGTTCAATTGGAAGATGCTTGAGAGAGCTATTTTGATTGTAGAACTTAAGAAAAGTCATGCTAGACTTGAAGTTTAGGGATTAAATGGATGGTTTGTTGTTAGAATAGAGATATATCTAACAACCTAGCATAGTCAAGTGAAGGCTTATTTTGGAAAGATGATTTTCATTAATTATAAACAAGAGATTGAATATTTTTAATGAATATTAAAAATCAATCTTGACTTGAGAGAGCTTGGTTGATGATTTTAGGATCTTCGACTAGCATATAGACTCATTTAACTAGCATAAGTGAATATTTGCATAGTTTCATGAAATACAATGGGGAATAAGTAATCCTAAGTTAATATCTCTTGAAGTTAGACCCAATTTCCCAATTTTCATTGTTTTCCTTTGTTATTTTCATCAAACTTCTTTATTTAACTTGATCAATTTCAAATGATTCCATTCAACCTAATTAAGAACATGATTAAATTAGTTAACTCGCTTTTGTCATAGTCCTCGTGGGAACGATCTTGACTTATCACTTTATTACTTGCGACCCGTGCGCTTGCGGAAGCTAAACGGCGAACAAGTTTTTGGCGCCGTTGCCAGGGACTATTGACTAAAGTCTTTTGAGTTAATTAGTGTAACTGTGTGCTTGGTTACGCTTGAATTCTTGTCTTCTTTTGTTTTACTTTCTTAATTTGCTTTGTTTTTTTTAGTATAGTTCTATTGGTTGATAAGTTTGATACTCGTTTTGGGATTCTTGACTTGTAGGTATTTGAGCTCCGTATGCAAACTGATTTGGAGATCGTTCTTGACGGTGCTCTTGAAGAATATTTTTCTGAAGACTTTGAAACTGAACCGGAGAATCCACCTCAAGTGCAACCTCTCCAAGGACCTGAACCTTTGCCCATACAAGAGCAACCGAGACCACCACCTCGTCCTCATCCATTTTACAATATGGCTAATCCTAATGATGATGACTTGGAGCGCACTTTGGATGAGTACATGGAGCAAGAAAACTCCACCTATCAATTTAGCATCCAGTTTCCTGCTATTCAAGCTCGGAATTTTGAGTTGAAGCCAATCATGCTTCAAATGCTCCAAATGATTGGTTTGTTTTCGGGAACTCAGAATGAAGACCCTACTGACCATTTGACACGCTTTGTACAAGTGTGTGAGAACTTCAAGTTTCAAGGAGTAACTGCAGATGCACTTAGATTGCGACTCTTCCCTCTATCACTTGACAAGAAGGCAAGGGCTTGGCTTACCGCTCTACCTCCTAATTCCATCACTACTTGGGATGAAATGGCATCCAAGTTCAAAGCAAGGTTCATTCCAAGGGGTAGACGGGCAGTTCAAAGAGCTGAACTCTTGGGTTTTCAACAACAACCCGGCGAACTTTTTCATGAAGCATGGGAGAGATTCAAGGAGCTATGGCGTAGTTGTCCTAACCATGAACAGAAGACCTATGTTTTGCTTGAAGCCTTTGCAGCCGGATTGGATGTGCCTACTTCCAATATGCTCAACAATGCCTCTAATGGTGGAATTGGCAAGATGAGAGTTTGTGATATATCTCAGTTATATGAGGACATTGCCTCTAGTTCCTTGCAACAATCTGAAAAATCACGTTCTAGCTATAGAACATATAAGGAACCAAGTCCTTCAAGTAGTTCAAATGTGTCTAAAGAAATTGCCGCTCAACTTAAAGTAATTGCCAAGAGGTTTGATCAACTTGAATTAAGAATGGAGAGAAACACCTCCAAGAATGTGAATGCTATCCAAGCTCCAAGTCCTTCATGTGAAATATGTGGAGAAGGCCACTCTTCTGAAGAATGTTATCATACTATGGAGTCGGTGAGTTATTTGAACAATACTCAAAGGTATCCACGTGGCAACCCTTATTCTAATACCTACAACAAGGGTATGAGGGATCACCCCAACTTCTCTTGGAGGAATGGACCTTGTGAGAATCCAATTAATCACTATGCTTCTTCTAGTAAGCCAATGCGTCCACCGGGTTTTGAGCAACCACTGAAGCCACAAGAGGGTGATTCTGAGACAAATAAACTCTTGAGGCAACTTATCAAGGGTCAAGAAGGCTTAGTTGGCACAGTTTCTCTTCATGACACGGCAATCAAAAATCTTGAGATACAAATGGGCCAAATTGCCTCACACTTGAGTGCCCAACCAAGAAATGGTCTTCCAAGTGATACTATTCCCAATCCTAAGCGAGAAGGTAAAGAAGAATGCAAGGCTCTTACTCTCCGAAGTGGTAAGAATTTACCCGATGTTCCAAGTATGAGTAAAACTACAACAAAGCCAAAAGACCATGTTGTGGAAGATCTTAACCTTGATAAAGAGGTTGTTGAAGACATTATGGTCGAAGAAGAGGACAACAAGAAGAGGAAGCAACTTGAGGTGAATCTAGATGATGTGGTGCAAAGCAAGCCCGTTGCTCCTGAAAATATGGAAGAGAAGAAGAGAAAAACCAATACTTCTCCTCCAAGATATGTCCCACCACCTCCTTTTCCACAAAGGCTCAAGAAACATCAAGACGATGGTCAATTCAAGAAATTCATTGAAATGTTCAAGCAACTTCACATTAATATACCCTTTGCTGAAGCTTTGGAGAAGATGCCTAAATATGCCAAATTTATGAAGGATTTCCTTTCTAAGAAAAGAAGGTTTAATGAATTTGAGATGGTTGCTGTGACCAAAAGCTTTACGGATGTTATCAAGAAGATTCCACCGAAGTTGAAGGATCCTGGAAGTTTCTCTATCCCTTGCCACATTGGGGATCAATTCTTAGGAAGAGGAGGCTGGACTTCTTGAACATAGTGGCTACTAGGGTTTGGCATTTTGGAGAGCTTGGAGCTTGGGATTGGATTAAGAAAGGATTTGGAGCCTCAATTCTTGAGTTTTTCTAATTCTTCTCTTATTTTTCTCTATTTTGCTGATATGGATTATGATTATGTGCTGAGATTTAGGCTTTTACAGACCATGAGTAGCTAAAACTCCTAGTTAGGATTACTTTTAACCATTGTATGGATTGAAATTACTAGATTATCTTGCTTTTGTTGGTTAATGAGTATTATATGTTGATTTTTCTTTGAGCTTAATGCTATCTTGTGCTTGATCACCACATGATTAGAGTTGTTCAATTGGAAGATGCTTGAGAGAGCTATTTTGATTGTAGAACTTAAGAAAAGTCATGCTAGACTTGAAGTTTAGGGATTAAATGGATGGTTTGTTGTTAGAATAGAGATATATCTAACAACCTAGCATAGTCAAGTGAAGGCTTGTTTTGGAAAGATGATTTTCATTAATTATAAACAAGAGATTGAATATTTTTAATGAATATTAAAAATCAATCTTGACTTGAGAGAGCTTGGTTGATGATTTTAGGATCTTCGACTAGCATATAGACTCATTTAACTAGCATAAGTGAATATTTGCATAGTTTCATGAAATACAATGGGGAATAAGTAATCCTAAGTTAATATCTCTTGAAGTTAGACCCAATTTCCCAATTTTCATTGTTTTCCTTTGTTATTTTCATCAAACTTCTTTATTTAACTTGATCAATTTCAAATGATTCCATTCAACCTAATTAAGAACATGATTAAATTAGTTAACTCACTTTTGTCATAGTCCTCGTGGGAACGATCTTGACTTATCACTTTATTACTTGCGACCCGTGCGCTTGCGGAAGCTAAACGGCGAACAAGTTTTTGGCGCCGTTGCCGGGGATTGTGTGATCTTGGCTCTAGCGTAAATCTTATGCCATTGTCTGTGTTCAACAAGTTGGGATTAGGTGATGCTAGACCTACCACGGTTACTTTGCAATTGGCCGATAGAAGCTTGTCGTATCCTAAAGGGATTATTGAAGATGTCTTAGTCAAGGTTGATAAGTTCATATTTCCGGCTGATTTTATTGTACTTGATTTTGATCCGGATAGAGAACTACCTTTGCTACTAGGAAGGCCATTTTTAGCTACTGCTAGAACTTTGATAGATGTGGAGAAAGGTGAGTTGACCTTGAGGGTGGCCGATGAGCAAGTTACCTTTAATATGAATCAATTGATGAAGACTCCTCATGTGCATGAAGACTGTTTCTTCCTTGATATGATTGGTCTGGTCATACAAGATGAATTTGAGACCTCTATGATTGAAGATCCACTTGAAGCCGCTCTTCTTGATATTGATTCTGAGGGTTTAGATGTAGTGGAATGTAAGGCTATTATGGATGCAACAACTCCTTATCCTAAAAGGAGGATACCATTTGAGTCCCTTGACTTGGGTTCTAATGAACGACCACAGTTAAAATCTTCTTTAGAGGAACCACCTTCACTTGAGTTGAAGGCATTGCCATCTCATCTACAATATGCTTATTTGAGTTCCAACAATACTCTTCCGGTGATTATTGCTTCGAATCTCACTATTCAGCAAGAGGAGCAATTAGTTGAAGTCTTAAAAGCTCACAAAAGGGCTATTGGGTGGACAATTGCTGATATCAAGGGCATTAACCCCTCTATGTGCATGCACAAGATCTTTTTGGAAGAGAATCATAAGCCTTCAATTGAACATCAAAGAAGACTCAACCCCATTATGAAGGAAGTAGTGAAGAAGGAGCTTCTCAAATGGCTCGATGCTGGCATTGTATATCCTATTTCTGATAGTTCTTGGGTGAGCCCAGTCCAATGCGTCCCCAAAAAGGGCGGTATGACTGTAGTGGCTAACACCCACAACGAACTCATTCCCACTCGCACTATGACCGGGTGGAGGGTTTGCATGGATTACCGTAAGCTCAATACGGCTACTCGTAAGGATCACTTCCCATTGCCTTTCATTGATCAAATGTTGGACAAACTGGCTGGAAGGGAATTCTTTTGTTTTCTTGATGGTTATTCGGGGTATAACCAAATAGCAATTGCTCCGGAAGACCAAGAGAAGACTACATTTACATGCCCATATGGCACATTTGCTTTCAAGCGCATGCCCTTTGGCCTTTGCAATGCACCGGCTACATTCCAACGGTGTATGATGGCTATTTTCGCTGACATGATAGAGCACACCATGGAAGTGTTCATGGACGACTTCACTGTGTTTGGTGATTCATATGAAGAGTGCTTAGCCAACTTAGCTCGAGTTTTGAAGCGGTGTGAAGACACTAATCTTGTGCTTAATTGGGAAAAATGCCATTTTATGGTGAAGGAAGGCATTGTGTTAGGCCATCGTGTCTCTAAGAAAGGTTTAGAAGTTGACCGGGCAAAGTTAGAGGTGATTGAACAACTTCCTCCACCTATCAATGTTAAGGGTGTGAGGAGTTTTTTGGGCCATGCTGGATTCTATAGAAGGTTCATAAAGGATTTCTCCAAAGTCACTAAGCCACTCTGTGCTTTACTTGAGAAGGATGTCGAGTTCAAGTTTGATGATGCATGCTTGAAAGCTTTTGAAGAGTTGAAGAGAAGACTTGTAACCGCTCCTATCATTATGGCTCCGGATTGGAGTTTACCCTTTATAGTCATGTGTGATGCTAGTGACTATGCTGTGGGAGCTGTACTTGGGCAGAAGAAGGATAAAGTCTTCCATCCTATCTACTACGCAAGCAAGACGTTAGATGATGCTCAAGAAAACTACACTACCACTGAGAAAGAACTTTTGGCCGTAGTATATGCATTTGCCAAGTTTCGGCCTTACTTGATTGGTGCCAAGGTGGTTGTTCATACTGATCATTCCGCTCTTAGGTACCTCTTTAGTAAGAAGGACTCTAAAGCAAGGTTGATTCGATGGGTTTTGCTCTTGCAATAATTTGATCTTGAGATTGTGGATAGAAAAGGTTCCGAAAATCAAGTTGCCGACCACTTGTCTAGGTTGAGTACTGAAGCTCAACATGATGGAGATTTACCGATTCATGAAACTTTTCCGGATGAGCAACTCTTTTTGGTGTGTCATTCTGAAACTCCTTGGTATGCCGACATAGTAAATTACCTTGTGAGTGGAATCATTTCTGAGGACTTGAGCTATCACCAACGGAAGAAGTTCTTACATGATGTCAAGTTCTATCATTGGGAAGAACCCTTCTTATTGCACTATTGTGCTGATCAGTTGATTAGAAGATGTGTTCCAGAAGGTGAGCAACAAGATGTATTGAAGTGTTGCCATTCCTCTGAATATGGAGGCCACTTTGGAGGTAACAAGACCGCTGCAAAAGTCTTGCAATCTGGGTTTTTCTGGCCATCCTTGTTCAAGGATGCTTATGAATTTGCTCTATCTTGTGACCGGTGTCAAAGGGTTGGTAATATCTCTAGGAGGAATGAAATGCCACTCAATAGCATGTTGGAAGTGGAATTATTTGATGTATGGGGGATTGACTTCATGGGACCATTTCCCAAATCCTTCAACAATCAATACATTCTTGTAGCGGTGGATTATGTGTCTAAATGGGTTGAGGCCATTGCTTCTCCAACGAATGATGCTAAAGTAGTGGTCAAATTCATGAAAAAGCATATCTTCACTCGTTTCGGTACCCCAAGGGCTGTTATTAGTGATGGAGGAACCCACTTTTGCAACCATCAATTTAAATCGCTTTTGAAGAAGTATGGAGTGAAGCACAAAGTGTCATTAGCCTACCATCCTCAAACAAATGGTCAAGCTGAGATTTCTAATAGAGAAATCAAGAAAATCCTTGAGAAAACTGTGGGTATCACTCGAAAGGATTGGTCCATGAAGTTAGATGATGCCTTATGGGCCTATCGCACCGCTTACAAGACACCTATCGGTATGTCTCCTTACCGGTTGGTGTTTGGGAAAGCTTGTCATCTCCCTGTGGAATTGGAACACAATGCCTACTGGGCTATCAAAAAGTTGAATTTTGATGAAAAAGAAGTGGGTGACAAGAGGCTCTTACAGCTTAATGAGCTTGAAGAATTTCGTTTCCATGCTTATGAGAGTTCAAGGCTATACAAGGAGAAAACAAAGCGGTGGCATGACAAGAAGATTGTCTCTAAGTCTTTTGAGCCGGGTCAACGAGTACTGCTCTACAATTCTAAGTTGAAGCTTTTTCCGGGAAAATTGAAGTCTAGATGGTCTGGACCTTTCACTATAGTTCAAGTCTTTAACAAGGGTGTTGTGGAGCTGGAAAGCCAAGATGGTGAGCCATTCAAAGTCAATGGTCAACGGTTGAAGCATTATTGGGGAGGAGATGTGGATAGGCGGGTATCTACTATCCACCTATCTAATGAAGAGTGACCAACATGAAGAGTCAGGCTAAAGACTATAAACTAAGCGCTTCTTGGGAGGCAACCCAAGTTCTTAACTCAATCTATGTCATTTTTGTAATTTTTGTTTTGATTTGGTAGATTTATGCTTGATCTTTGTGTTTTGTAGGTGAGAAAAGTTTCCCTCAGGAACTTTAAAGTGCACTTTGGGAGATGGAGATGGAAGAGTGACTTAGATGCCAAGAAGGGAACAAGAAAGGGGAGTATTCCTTTAATATCTATTGCATGTGGTCTGGATCTTAGAATGTAGTATTGAGTGGTGTTGAGGCTATTCTTGGATTTTGTGCTTTGTGGATGAATGAATTTTAAGTGTTTTGTGGCATGGATTAGTGTTTAATGTCTTTGAAATGCTAAAAAATTGGATTTGGGGTGAATTTGGATGAATTTGCTGCTATATTGTTTGATTAGTTCTGTCAAAATTCGCTGTGGAATTCGCTATGGCTAAAGTCATAGCGAATTGGGTGATTTGGAGTGTGTTTCTGACTTGTTTATTTCTCCCAGGATTCGCTGTGGCAAATTCCATAGCGAATTTGATCATTTGGCCTGCTCTCTGACCTATTGTTTGCTGTCAGGATTCGCTGTGGCAAATTCCATAGCGAATTTGATCATTTTGGCCTGCTCTCTGACCTATGGTTTGCTGTCAGGATTCGCTGTGGCAAATTCCATAGCGAATTGGGTCATTTTGGCATGCTCTCTGACCTGTTACTCGCTGTAGCGAATGCCACGGCAAATGGGGTCATTTTAACATGCTTTCTGACCTATGGTTTGCTGCTTGGTTTCGCTGTAGCGAGGGCCATAGCGAATTGGGTGTTTGAGTGTTCTTGATCTATTAAAAAAAAAAATTTTATTTAGGTATATAAATAGATATAATAAAATAAACAATATATATACATTATTCAAATTTTTTTTATACATACATATATCTCTAAACCAAAAAAAAAAAAATTATTTAGGTATATATAAATTACTTTTCGTTCTTTACCCTTCTTTATATATAATTTCAGAAAATCACAAAAATATACATGCACATATTAGTTTTCCTTCTTTACCCTTGTTTATCTCAATTCATTCCCACATTATCCCTTTGAACCTGAACCAAATTGTAGGCCAAATTCGTTAGCAATTTCAAAATTCCAAATGGCCAAGTGTAAATTCCTCTTTACTGAAACCCTAATTCATTTCCACATTCGATGATCACTGCATCTTAGCTCCATCTCACCCTCACCTTTGACCCTCAGCTCATCCACCGCCCTCAGCTCAAGCCCCACCTTCATCGATCGATCATCCCTGCTGGACCCCCAGATCCGTCGTCCCTGTCCTCAACCATTCTCTCTCCGCCTTCATTACCATCGCCGAAGCTCACCCTCTCCATCGCTCTTTCACTTTCGGCTCCCACCGTCGCCCACCCACTGCTCACAGCTCACAAATCTTCACTCTCAACTGAAGATTCTTCCCCACCGAAGCTTCACCGTAACACACCCACTCCATCGTCACTATTTCGCTACTCCCCGTCGGCAGCCGGAACCCTCTCCCACCGTCGGCCCAATCGTATTCACTCTCGGCCTCCACCACAAACACCCACTCCAACGCTCCGCCGTCTAACCGAAGCTGGGCTGTCACCACGCCGACAACCTCCATTGTCAAAACCCCCACCATTGCGCACCCTTGTCGGCTTCCTTATCTCCATTCGCGTTTTGTGCTTCGCTCGCTTGTCTCTCTTCTGCGATTTCTTCTTCTTCTCTGAGGTAATTTTTTGTTCTCTTCTTGTTGTCTTTGCTATTTATTATGGGTTTTGATTAAGTTAGAGTTGAGATATGGGTTCTGATTCATGGCAGTCCCTAGGTTTGAACAGATGTTGTTCTGGTTTAATAGCTTGTAGTGTGAACACATGACTACATTTAATTAGTGATAGAGTTGTCTTGAGAATTATGGATATATAGGCTGGAATTTGTAAGTGGAAATTGAGGATTAGTTGTTAGTAAGGATCCTGGGTGTTTTGTTTTCAATTATGGCTTCATTGTGGGTGCCTTGTTGACCCTGGTTTTAGAATGATTGTTGGCTTAAGCACTGTCATCTGTTGTTAGACGAGGATACTTTGAACTCTTTGGTGGCTGCTTCTAAATGAAACAAACTTGAAATTCATTTGTGCACCATGAATATACTACTTCACATACTGCTGTGTAAAGGGAAGTATACTTCTAGTTTGTGCAAAACCATGTTTGAGCCTAATTTAAAGAGATTTCCCCATATCCTTCACAGTTGCAAGCTGGAGCTTTTACTCAAATCCTTTCATTGTGGAAAACCAAATATCTATTCACCAAGTCCAAGGAACATTGTGAATCATTATGAAATTATCTTGTTTCCTGCAATTACTGATGATTGCATTTGTTGCACCTATTTTCTGCCTTGAATCATTTGATTTTGACTTGGCAATGTGTAAACGAAATCAAATTCTTTGGTTTACCACAATGAACTGGGTTTGGATTCGCTAAGTCTTTATTGTTGACGAAGGATCATTTGGGGAGTAAATAGACTTTGATGGCAGTGAGGATAGGCTTAAGTTGGAATTCTATTTTGAAGAAGTTTTGGAATTAGCTAGCCTTTAGGTTTGGGGGAAACTTTTCTATTGGTTAGGCTCTTTTCTCTTCTTTTGTAGGATTGTCTTATGGTTGTTCAGTGTGTGTTTTTGTGCTTGCTTACATCCAGGATACATGGGAAAAGCCAGATCATCTAAACGACCTTCTGCTTCTGCTAAGAAGGCCCCTGCTCCAAAGAAGCTTAAGGCTCTCCCTCCACCTCCCACTAAACAACCAAAGCCTAGTTACTATGAAATAGCTGAAGCAAAAGTTGCCAAGCGCAAATTTCAGCAAGAGCGAGCCTTTCCTCCACACAAGAGCTATAAATTCTACAAGTTGGCTCAAGAATTGGGGCTGCAGAAGTTGTTGGACCCAAGAAAAGCTGGCAATGTTGCTTTTGTCCGCCATTTCTACTTCTATGTATACTGTTTCAAGACCACCACAGTGAACTTCCGTGCTGAAATCCCGCAAGGAAAACCATCCATCACTGTTTAGCGAATCAGAAACTTTTATAACCTTCCACAGCTCACTGAGTGTAAGTATCAGCTACTGAAGGCTGCCACTGAGGATCACTTTCCTTTCCAAGAAATAGCTGACACACTGCTCCTACCGGGCACTACTGCATGGAAGTCCAAAGGTGAAGGGAAACAAGCTTATCTCAAGCAAGCTTCCCTGAATCAAGAAGCTAGAATTTGGCTACAATTTGTTGGGTTTAATGTGATACCAAGCGGCCATCTGAGTACCTTGAATAAAGAGATGGCTCTTTTGGTCTACCTCTTGATGACTAAACAACCAGTGCAGCTTGAGCATGTCATTTATGATACTATGCTCCACTCTGCATACCACATGAGCAAGAAAATTGCCTTTCCTCATCTAATCTCCGACTTGTATAAGGAGGATGAAATGAAAGAATATGAAAAAGATGAAATCTTCCTACCTGCCCCTCCTTTCAAGTATGATCAAGTCAAGAGAGATACCAACACCCCCGTGTATCGGGACGAAAAGGATAAAGTTATCACCCTCGAGAGCATTCATGAGCAATTGAGGGTGGCTGAGCTGAATCGTGCTGAGGATTCCCGTCGCCTTATGCGTATTGAAGCGATGTTAAAAGGGAAGGCTAAGAAAAAGGGGGTTGTGGTGTCATCAGATGAGGACAGTGATCATGACACTAGTGCAGCTAACATAGACGATAGTGGGGGTTCTGAGGCTGAAGATTCCCCAATTGACAGTGATGGCTCTTCTGCATCAGAATCTGATAAAGATGCCTCAGATTGATCTGGACAGATTGGCTATTGCTGTTTTGTTTTGTATATTCTGTTAGCTCATCTATTTTGTTTTGCTGCCTGTGGTTGTCCTTGAACGCTTGCATGCTTCTTTAGTTTTCTTGACTGTTAACTGCTTGAACTCTCTGTTTTGGATATGAGTACTGAGGGCTCATTGCACAGTGCATATTCTGATTTTGACATAGATTCTGATAGCCATATTGTGCTTCTGACTATATTTCATCATTGTGGCTATTCTGATTATTGATATAGGCTGTTTGTTTGGTCTTATGTTTACTGTGTATGGCACTAGCTACTGAGGGCTAGTCACATTGATTCCAAGCTTTATTTGAGCCATTGCAGTTATTGTTCCCTAGGCATTCTTGATCTTTGTGAATATTGTTGATATGGGCTATATATTGTACAGGAACTATTCAGTTACAATCCCCTCCTTTTGGGGTTAACAATGAGGACATTGTTTATCTTAAGTTTGGGGGTGCGATTGCATCACAATTTTGAAAATTTTGAAAGAAAAACAAATTTTGGAAGAGAATGAGTGCACAGAAGAAAATTTTTGAACAGGTTTTGTTAGAAAATGGTTGGAATATGTGAGATTTCACATACTTGAATTTTTGCTTGTGAAAAATTGTTAAAAATGAGCTGTTAGTTTCAGTTATTTGTCAAATATTGTTTGGATGATCCTGTGATATAAATTACTGCTCTATATGTTATATTAGATAGGAAATTTTTATTAATGTGCATGGATGAGTGCATTGTAGTGATAAAACAGGTTGTTCAAGAGTTTTTAAGTAATTTACGCACTATTGGAGTTAAATGTATTGTGGATATACTTGTTGAAGGGCTTAGTAGCAAATCAGGTTTTATACTTGTGTTTCAATTGTTGATTTTAGAATCCCCTTTGGAATTCTTCTAAACTTTTGACTCAGTTCATAAGATTTGAAAAAATGATTAGGGCAATTCAATAAATGTGGTTGAGCCTTTCAAACTTACCTAATTGATGTGATTTCCCTTTGAACCCTTATTTTGAGCCTATTTTATAAAAAAAAAAACCAATTATAGATTCTTATTGAAAAACCTCACACCTACCTATCCTAGCCAATGTGTAAAACCATGATTCCCTTGCTTTGAGATAGATGATAAGTAACTGGGTGGTGGAATGTGGTGTTGTCATGCAAAGTTACAAAAGATTTGGGAAAGGGGTGTAGAAAGCAAAAGAGTTCACATTGAAAAAAAAAAAAGAGAAGAAAGAGAAGAAGAAATATGCTTACAAAGAATGCTTGATATGAAAAATTCAATTTGGTTCAAGTTTGTGGGAGTATGCTTTATGAGAAAAGAAAGAAAACCCTTGAATGATTATCATCTATCTTAAGGTATTTGATTGATTATCCTTTATCTTTTCTTTTGAAAACCTTAACCCTTGGCCCCATTACAAGCTAAGAAAAGTCCCTTTGATTTTTAAGTCAAGTGGAGTGAATTAAAAGAAAAGAGGAAGGAATTAGGGGATGTTAAAATTGTTTATTTGAATACGAGTATATGATTTGAAGTGTTGCTTTTAACTTTAACTTGTGAAAAAGGAATATATATCGACTCCATTCACACACTCACACTTGAGAACTCTCGAAAAACATGTTTTAAATCTATGAAGCATTCATCCTTGCATATTGTCTTCATTTCTTGTTTAATATAACTTATTGAGCAGCTGATGAGGATCAATTCATTCATACATACATGATGAGTAATTGGTTCATTCAGTGAGGATAGACTTCTTTGCTTGAGGACAAGCAAAAGCTTAAGTTTGGGGGTGTGTTAACTCATAGAAATCAAGAGTATTCTAGCACATTTTCTTCTCTTTACACTTATTTTTGGGTTCAAATTGTGCATACAAAGAGATTATAGAAGAAAATGTGATAGGACATAAGATAAATCAAAATTTTGTTGAATCATGAGTTAAATGCACATAGTTTTAATTATTTGTGAAAGTTAAAAGAGCTCATAATCCCTCCTCTTTGTAGGTGGAGGATGACAAGTTGTAAAAGCTCACAAAAATCATAGAAAGATGTGGAAGGAAGGGAAGAATGCAAGAGGAAGAGGAAAATGGACATTATGGAGAAGCCTGCACTTGCTGTGGAATCTGCTGTAGCCAAAGTCATAGCGAAATCACCTGAAAAAGCGCTGGTTCTGTCTGGTTTTGTATGACAATTCGCTATGGCATTCGCTGTAGCAAACCCACGGCGAACGCGCGAAACTGATGCTGTGCGTTTTGAAAAATGAAGCAGAAAAATCAGTATAAAGGCATGGGCTAGGTCGAAAATGGGAGGAGGCTGGACTTCTTGAACATAGTGGCTGCTAGGGTTTGGCATTTTGGAGAGCTTGGAGCTTGGGATTGGATTAAGAAAGGATTTGGAGCCTCAATTCTTGAGTTTTTCTTATTCTTCTCTTATTTTTCTCTATTTTGCTGATATGGATTATGATTATGTGCTGAGATTCAGGCTTTTACAGACCATGAGTAGCTAAAACTCCTAGTTAGGATTACTTTTAACCATTGTATGGATTGAAATTACTAGATTATCTTGCTTTTGTTGGTTAATGAGTATTATATGTTGATTTTTCTTTGAGCTTAATGCTATCTTGTGCTTGATCACCACATGATTAGAGTTGTTCAATTGGAAGATGCTTGAGAGAGCTATTTTGATTGTAGAACTTAAGAAAAGTCATGCTAGACTTGAAGTTTAGGGATTAAATGGATGGTTTGTTGTTAGAATAGAGATATATCTAACAACCTAGCATAGTCAAGTGAAGGCTTGTTTTGGAAAGATGATTTTCATTAATTATAAACAAGAGATTGAATATTTTTAATGAATATTAAAAATCAATCTTGACTTGAGAGAGCTTGGTTGATGATTTTAGGATCTTCGACTAGCATATAGACTCATTTAACTAGCATAAGTGAATATTTGCATAGTTTCATGAAATACAATGGGGAATAAGTAATCCTAAGTTAATATCTCTTGAAGTTAGACCCAATTTCCCAATTTTCATTGTTTTCCTTTGTTATTTTCATCAAACTTCTTTATTTAACTTGATCAATTTCAAATGATTCCATTCAACCTAATTAAGAACATGATTAAATTAGTTAACTCGCTTTTGTCATAGTCCTCGTGGGAACGATCTTGACTTATCACTTTATTACTTGCGACCCGTGCGCTTGCGGAAGCTAAACGGCGAACAGTCAGCTGATAAGTCATTTAAACATTTCCAGACATAATTTACCTGTTGCTTTGTAATTCCTCTATTAATGACAGCGTTCAATTCAAATTTAGATTCAAGAGTCAAATGATTACAAAAGATTTGAAGTAATACCCATTTTTCTAGATTATGACCTGGACTCTGCCTGACAAGCAACTTAAATCTCTCCCAAGCTTCATACAAATGTTCACCGAATTGTTGACAGAAGTTAGTAAAAGCAGCTCTTGCATCCACCATCTTGTTGGGTAGAAAGAATCTTGATCTGAACTTTTCCTCCATTGTCTCCCAAGAGGTTATGCTACCCTCTTCTAAACCATTGACCCATTCTTTGGCTTTTCCTTATGAAGAGTATGGTAAGAGTTGAAGATGGATTACATCACTAGGAACTCCATTATGCTTGAAACAATCACAAACATCAAGAAATTATATGAGATACCGATTTGGATCTTCTATGTTGTTTCCTGCATACTGACCCTGTAGTTTAAGCATCTTAAGTATTGCTTGCTTGATTTCAAAATTGTTGGCTTGAAATGCAAGTACTTTGATTCCAGACTGATAACCTCGAGATTGCCTTCCTAGAAACTTATTGACACCCAATGTATCATTCTCATCCTCAGTCATCTCTTTGCTTATGGTTTCTTCTTCCTCGTGATTTGAATGCTGAGGTAGTATTGTCTCTAAAAGTTCACTAACCTTCTTTATCTTCTTAGATTTTTTTTTTTGTCCCTGACATATAATGTACAGCACTACAAAGACAAAGAGATAAAGATCGAGTATTAAACCTAAGAAAATAAAAAGAGAAAGAAAAAAATGCTTAAGCTTAAAATACTAAAGGTCCTCTAATACTAAAAACAATTGCCTAGATTCCCCGATAATGGCGCCAAAAACTTGATGCACTCTGCAAGTATACGGGTTGTGCCAAGTAATAAAGTGATAAGTAGAGTATTGTCTCACAAGGAATCAATCAATTAATTTTTAGGTATTAAAATCTCAATTTCTTTTAAATTAAACGAATCTAGTTATGAGAAAATTCAAAGGAAATTAAATAACGAAAACTATTAATGTCAAACACAACCTAAAGTCACTAATCCCTCACTAGCGCTCCAAATCTTAAATCCATTTAATTAGTTAATCTCAAATATTAATTTTGTTAATATCGAGTATAAGTAGTTATAAGTGTCTTTCGATCCACTCACAACCCTCTCTTAAGTATAACTGTTATGTCTAACATAATTACTCAAGAGGCAAGTTAACTCAAACACACTCTTCAACAATTATATGGGGCTATTAGGTATATGTCTATCCTAATCACAAATTAAATCATAATGTAATCCCATATTACTTAATCTTAGAGCCTAATTAAAATCCCCTTCGTCAAGGTAAATCCTAATACCCAAATTCACATCTAATGGTGGCCAATCATCAAACAGACATAATAAAACAAGATTAAGTAACCAAACTTAACATAAATCATAACTAATAAATCATAAAAATAAAATCTAGTTCACTATTGAGTTTAGAGTTTCTCTAGGTCTAAAAGAAAATTAGTCACTCACGACTAAAATAAAATCCATAACAGAAATATTAAATTCAGATTTAACAGCAAGAAAAACAAAGGATGAAACAAAGAGAACAAACCTGTGGAAATCTCCCTTCCCGCGTGAATCCTCTTCACCGAGTCGTCGCTGGAAACTCCACAAGATGATGCCTCTATTTCGCTACCTTTATTATTCTTGACTTGCTCAAGTCACTGTCGTCCCTCTAGTTGCTCTCCGGCTCCATGTGTTGCTCCCTTTTAATAGATTAGTTCGGTCTTAGGTTGCGTATGTGTTCATTCTTTATCCAAATATGTGATCTATTTTTCATTCAAAAAGATAGATCATGTTACTTAATGAATTCCAGTTTCCATTCAAAAAAAAAAAGATAGATCATGTTACTGTGTGAATCTTTTCCATCCACCAGATCACAATCGATTTTTTCAACTTTTCCTTGCGTGGGGTACACAACCTTTTTGATAAATCTTTATCTCTTCCCCCTTATCTTACGTAATTTTCTTCTTGCTTTTTTTTATCAATATATATATTTCTTGATGAATTCCTCTAGTGCCCATTGCCGCTAATACCTCTTGCAAGATTAAAATAGGATATGTGGGTAGATTTTGTATAAAATATCTTTTTATCCTGAACTCAATTAAAGGATAGAAAATATATAAAAGATAATTAAATAGATACAAAATATCACTAAATTTAATCAATTGTATCCTAAAATATGTACCTATTTAATTAAAAAATATATATTTATCAATAGACAATATATTGTACTTTCGTTTCATGCATAACAAAGGAGATAAGTTGTAAATAACCAAAAGAACAGGCCATGAACTATGTATACTGCTTAGACTACCATAAGGATTTATGCCATTTGTGCTAAGCCCAAGCCTAAGGTTCCTAGATTCTTCACCGAAGCTAGGAAATAATTATCAATTTTCTTCCTTTGAGAAGAATCAGCTGGATGTCGAAACGTTCTATCGAAAATCCTCTCATATGCATGCCATATCAAATTTTTGCATCATTTTCCTAAACAAACAAGTGTTTGGACCTTGGTATGATTGGAAGATACCACAACACTTTTGCAAGGACCTTATTTGATTTGTACCTGGGGTTTCACACATCAGACAATGTTGCTTCTCTTCATACTCTTTTCTATATAATATGCAATAATTAGGACATGCATGAATCTTTTTATACTTCATCCCTAGTGGACATAGTATTTTCTTAGCAGTATAGTATCGACAAGACAACACATTATCATCTTGAGCATATCCTTAAAGGCCTCAAGCATTTTTAAAAAACTCTTGTCGCTCCATCCATGACATGCTTTCAAGCTTACCAATTTCAATACTGCTTTCAACAATTGGTATTTTTTGCACCCCGGGTACAGCGGCTTCTCAGTATCACTACATATATTACCATATGCATGTGATTGCTCAAAAGCCTCTTCTCCTATATCATGAATAATTTCCTTTATTCAGTCATTCGCATCATCCGTGTCATTATCATCAAAGGTCACTCCCCCCTGTTGAGATGCATCACTTGGCATTTCTAATTCTTCACCATGCCATACCCATACTAAATTACTCTTACAAAATCCTTCACAAATTAGATGTGTATATATATCTGTACCAATTAGTCGCTTCTCATTTAAACATTTTACATAGAGGCAATCAAACATTCCACTATCATCATCGACATTTCTTCTAGCAAAGTCTAAAAAATCCCTCACCCCATTATCATATTCAACACTTGTCCATTTAGCTTTTATCCAACTATGATCCATATATTTCAACACTTTTTTTCTCTTTTCTATTTTTTCCCCTGGAAAAGGCAGGAGTATGATGAGAGCATGCAACAATCATTTCGCTCAAGTACCTAGTTTAACTACAACATTATGAACACGTGCATAGAAAATTTAAGATTAAAATGCATTATATATAGCAAAGATCAATTGGTAGGCATTACTTCAATTATTTAATGATAACGACTAATTGAATTACTTGTCAATCACTCAAAGAAACGCTTTGAAGAGCAAAAACTACTCAACAAAGATCAGTTTGGTATGGTAGGGTGGAATTTACATTGGAAGAAAGGCTTTAAAGACTGGAAACTACACAGCAACAATGAAATGCAAAATAAACCTCAGTAGCAACAATAAAAAACCTAAACTTTACCATTAATAAAATCCATATTCACAGACAATAATAATTGATTAAAGAGAAATGATAGTACATGTCTCATGATACAGTTGTAAAAATAATATTTAAAGTTTCAGTTTCAGTTGAAACAAGCAATGTTTCAGTTACAGCTGGATAAAATTGAAGAATTATTACCATCAATGTATTGTGATCAAGCTAATGACAATCTTTGGTTAGCTCATTATTTCAAGGTTCTCAAGCATGAATGCAGAAATCTATCCTTTATTAAAAATCTTAACTTCAAAAATATAGATGGGTTATGTAACACCCCAAATTTTATATTCACCAAATATATTGTAATTATTTGGGAAATTCAATAAAATGGTGAATATTCATGAATTTGGAATTTATGAATTTCATAAATGTTCAATTTCATGGGAAATTGGGCAAAAATAATTATGAAATTAATTTGGGTAATTTAAAAAGCCCAATATTAAGGTCCAAAAATGAAGGAATATTAGAGAAAATATTTGGTCTAAAAATATATGGAAATTGGCCAAAGAAAAATAAGAAAAGAAATTGGATTAGAAAGGTAATGGCAAAATCGTAATTTTTCCAAAATAGCACAAAATAAATTATTTTCCAATTAATTGAAGTTAATTTCAATTAATTAAGGAAAATAAAGGTTAAAAATATATTTAGAATATTTTGGTCAATTTAATATGAATTTATGAAAAATTTGAGCAAAAAGTGCAATTTTGACCAAAATTGAGACTTTACGTGTATACGTAACCGGAACAAGTTGTGAAGCCAATTGAGACCATAGAGAGGGACCCCTAGGTGTCTCCTACACATTGCAAGAGGAAGGAAATATTGGTTGGGCTTAATGAGCTTAGTTACATTTACATAGGGTTTATGTACATAAAATTGATTTTGGAATTCTTGGAAATTCCATAAATCATTAAAAATATCATATAATATAATAAAAACACTTTACCATCATCTTCCTGAGCTCATTTTCGTGCCCAACCAGATCTGAACTAGTGAGAGAAAGTGTGAAATTCTAGAGAGAGAAAGAGAAGAAAAACTTGCAAGGGTAAGTGATTTCTTCGGTAAATCGGTTCCTAATACGTATAATTCCGTTCTTAAGCTATTCTACTATGTTATTCAAGGTTTGGAAAGCTCAAATTTAGTGTTCTAAGGTTAGGGTTTTCAGCCAAGAGCAAGAAAAGCTAGTGGGAGCTTGAGGTAACTTCCAAACCTTCGTATATTAACCATTCTGGCTGCTGTGGGCAATTTAATCGGTGAAATTTTGTCGGATTGCCATTGGTTTTAAATTTTGGAAATGTGACATTATAGAGGTTATGCTGCCCAATTTTAGTTCAAATGGTAGTTATAACTCAATTAGATGGTTAATAAAGTGGTTAGGAGTAGAAAGGAACACGTTTACGGAGCTAAAATCGTAAAACCCCGATTTTTCCCGGAGAACACCATAATTTCGGCCAGGGATGTTTGAGGGCCTTAGAGTTGGATTTTCAATGATTTGATGGTTCCATTGGGTTTAGGAAGGAAAATTAGGTAGGGTTATAGTTGGGCACTTTTTCAAAAAAGGCCGAGAAAGCATAATTACGGAAACGCCCCTAAAACTCTAAAAGTTGGGCTGCCAAGGGCAATTTCGTAATTTAACATTGAATTTGGTAATTTTGAGTCCGGAAATGGATTCCTTGGATGAAAGTATGGTAGGATAGTCCTAGTCAAAATTTTGGAAAAACGTGCCATCGGGCCAGGTACAGCGGATCCCGAGGGCATTTTGGTAAATTTTCACTATAGGCTAATATAACCACAATAAACACTATGGAAGTGTCTAAAATGATACATGGATAGGTTATGACCTATTTCTTGTACATTTGATATTTTAGGACTGAGTTAAGAACATGAAGTTGGCACATTCCACGAGGCGAGCTTCTCGAGGTCAAAAAGGGTTGAGGTAGGGACTACTATCTCTCATATACTATGTAACTATTGTATGTTATGTGTTACTGTATTTTGTGATATGAATGCGTGCTAGGGGCACGGTACCTGGTTGTGATTCGGTGTCCAGCCAAGGTATATCAAAAATCCTAACTGTGGTCGATGACTCGGCTTAGATACATGTAGGGGTTCTAACTCGATGTTTGGCCCTGAAACTTGTGTACACATATGAATCGAATTGAACTTTCATTTTACCTAATAGGGTGCATTGCATATTTAATTTTCACATTTTATATGTCGATAGTATGTTTCTATTGGGATTCTTCAGAATCTCACCCCTTTTTCTAAATCAAAATGTATCAGCGGTTGCTAGCAGTTCAAAAGGAAAGGACATAGTTAAGGAAAACTGATAGGCACGTTTACCGAGATACAACCGGTGGTTATATTTAGCCTGTACTTGGAATATTTTGGGATACTCTGTGCATATTTGTAATTATTAGTGAATTTTGCTTTGTTAATGTCTGTCTGTAAACAAATACTTATTATCAGTATATATATACTTTTCTGTATGCCTGTGGACCTTGATCTTTATTACTCTGTGAATATCGAAATGGAAATGGGTGTTGACAGGTTATATGGTTTAAACTTTAAGTGCTTTAGCTTAAAATTTCTTGCGCATATTAATGAGAATAGCTTGTCAGCTTTGGCGAAAAAAATCAAGAGTTAGGAAACAAAAAGAACTACTTTGCTTCCACATATGTGAAAAAAAAACAAAAATAATGAAAAATATGTGAATTAGGAAACAAAAATGATACGTCATATTTAATGAGTACATGCCAATATTAGGATTAGTGTAACGTCACACTACCACTTTGCTTCCACATACTTACTCATATTATATATTCCTACGCATACAGGCTATATGCTCTAAAGATAAGAACTCAGCACAGAAGACACTCAAAAAGGAAGAAAATTAAAGGAGAAGGCATCATTGCGAGGCTATTGCATAGGGCAAATTCTCTTATTCCATATTGACCAAAACTCTGATCACTCTCCTATATGTATATATATGATTTGCCTAAACACCAATTTTTTTTCTCTCTAGCTACTACATACGTACGTACTAGTTTTTAAATTTTCAGACAAGGGGAGCTAAATATTCAGCCTTCCATTTTGAATCTTTTTCCGTTTAAAAGTTTCACTAAAAGGTTAAATGCTCTTTATAATAATGAGAAATGAATGAGCAGTTAAAATATGGTTAGTTCAGCCCAACAAACTTTTGGCTTATTGGTGAGAGCACTTTGCTTTCACCTATCAACTATCAAGTCATGAGTTCCAATAGCACTGTTGAATCACAAATTTTCTTAGTTCAATCAATTTACAGCTGATGCTAACATGTCTAGGAGTCAAGGAATTATGATAGAGTGTGGATGGTGTTGGCTCTATTAAACTGAATTATAAATTGTGCATATGGAAAAGCATAGGTGAAAGATACATTTTGAATGAGCTCAAAGGGAAACACTAATTAAGTGCATGAAGGCATATGTACCTAGCTGCCAACTCAGCAGAATATGAAACATAAACAGATACTAGACCCACGCCACCTATTCCCAATGTGAGGATTTGTAACTTCTTTTTCAACTGGGGACAAAAATATTTGATACTTAATCAGTGTCAAAATGGAAAAGGCAACTAGCAAACACAAACATACAATGCAATTGATTACCTTATCATACCGCTATTGAGATTGAGCAGCCAAAACTTCTGGGTTTTCGCGAGACTGCCTTATTTCTCTAAACACCACCTCCTGCACATAAATTTTGACCAATATTAGAAAAGAAGAATGCAACCACAAATTTGTGCTATAGATACAAACACTGCCAAATTACGGATTCACAAAATATCGTACCCAAATTTCACCACAAGACACAGGACTCTCGCCGAAAGACAATGCAAAAAAATGACAAGAGACTGTGTCAGGGCCGACAGAAACCTCGTCACTCCAAGAAAATTAGCAATTCAACAATCACCATAAGAACCTGGACTCTCGCCAACCGACATTGGGAAATAAATGAGAACAGAGTGTGTAAGCGTCGATGCAAATTTTTCGCAAACCCAAGAGAATTAGGGATTCAAACAATAGATGCCAGACGGGACACTCGCTAATCAATGATGCTAAAAACTGAGTAGAGTGTGTGTAAACTTCGGCAACTAGACAAAAAGAGAGAGCAAGATTGCTGCAGTGAAAGATTTCAGATTGTGACAAAGGCGCAAAGATGAGGCGAACAAATTCTTAAAGATGACTTTTAAGATCGGTTTAATGGAATAACCGGTCTTAAATATATTTAAGACCGGTTATTCTTACCAACCTGTCTCAAATCAAGGTTTTTTAAGTTTTTTTTATTTAAATAAACTTTTAGATGGGTTTCTAATTATAACCAATCTAAAAGG
Source organism: Inga oerstediana (assembly GCA_963210345.1). Taxonomy (NCBI): domain Eukaryota; kingdom Viridiplantae; phylum Streptophyta; class Magnoliopsida; order Fabales; family Fabaceae; genus Inga; species Inga oerstediana. Next base: position 70,860,950 of record OY723404.1, on the reverse strand, counting down.
TTAAACATTTAAAACCAGTTATTTCCACCAACCGGTCTTAAATCAACTTTTTTATTTTTTTTTAAATTTGGTTAACCTTTTAGACTGGTTTCTATTTATAACCAATCTAAAAAGTGAAACATATAAGACCGGTTGTCACTTACAACCGATCTTAAATATAATAGATGTATATTAATTTAGTAATTCAGTAAATATATTAGACTGATTATTTTTATAACCGGTCTAAAAAATATATTATATAGACTTTTGTTAATTATTTTATATTTTTAAGACCGGTTTGTTAGAAAACCGGTCTAGATAATATTTTTTAGACCATATATTAAGGCAGCCGGTCTCAAAAGTTATCAATAATTACAATAATGCCACCGGCCATTTCTTTTAAACCTTACCTACTATAACTGGTAGTGAGGTAATTAAGGCTATATATATATGACCCGCCTCAAACTCCATCTAGTGGGAGCATCATGCACTAAGTCGCTCTATGTATATATCACTCAACCTCACATCCAATGTTTTATATGGGGAAAAAGATAGTGATCTTTCCTACTAAAATGAGTTTTGAATTGCTATATTCTTATAGTCAATACTTGTACTCGTGTGACCAACAAAACTGATCTGAGATTTTAAAGTTCAAGTAGTATTTTCTTGTCTTTTTTCCTTTTATATTCTTTTGGACAATATGGGATGAAAAAATTCTTGACGTTGTTGTCTATGCGGGAAGTACAAAGGTTAGGAGACAGAAAAATAGCATTTCAAAACGTGCGAGCTTTGGGATGTACACATTCTAATCGAGCAACAACCACTAATCCCAGCGGTTGCTGTGTTGAATTCTTACTGGTAATGGCAAGACGACACAACAGGGCTCTTTCTGTAATACTACACAATTTAGAAAAGAATTTGATTATTATAATGCCATCTTAGACATGGGCAACAATCCTTCCAAATATGGTAACTCCATCAACTCCTAATTATAAGCTATGTCTGTCTGTGCCCCACACTGTCACAGAGGTTAAGACAACATGGTAATGTAATATATAAGGGCTTGCTTGTTTCTGTTTTCCTTTTTTTTTTAGCAAGTTCTAAAAACAAAAAAAAAATGTTTGAATAGCTGTTTTTTGGAAAAAAAAAATCTATTTTTGCAGTGACGTGGCAATGACAATTGCCAAAGGTAACACCACAATGGCTGTTATTGGTAGTGTAGTGTCAATAGTAGTTAAGTGTTGGTCTAAAAGAAAATAAGAAATTCAAAAAAAAAAAAAAAGAAAACACCTAAAAACTATTTTTATTTTTTAGTTTTTAAAAACAATTTTATGTTTTTTTTTAAAAAAAACAAGTTATTGAAAATAGTTTTCTAAACAAGTTTTAAAATTTTTTGTTTTAAAAAATAAAAAACTGTTTTTAAAACCAAGCCTTAAATAATTTTTACTCCACATACAAAATGTTTTGGTACTCGAGTTTCAAGTTTGAACTCACATATGTTGGAAGTTCTCTTACACAGTGCAATTTTCAAGGTGGACTTGTCAATATGTATGACGAATTCAATGGGAAAAATATCCTTTCAAGTCACTACCATTGGGTTTTTGTCTATAAAAAACTTGTTGAAATCCATTTGAAGGAAATCGAAATGAAAAAACTATGGAATGGTGTGCAGGTAATTATATACTAATTAATTGATGTTTCAGTCTTCAATCTATTCAAATTAAGATGGCTTTTTCAATAACTTTTCTCTTTTGATTGTCCCTCAGGATCTAATCAATTTGAAGGCAAAAAACCTCAGTCATTCCCTAAAGTTATAAAGGAGTTGCCTGATTTCTCCAACTCGTGTAACCTTGAGATAGTGGACCTCACATATTGCCGTAATTTGCGTAGTATTCATCCCTCTATCTTATCTATCCCTAAACTTGTTTCTTTGAATATAAGCTATTGCATAAAGCTAAAGAATCTTCACAGGGATAATCATTTGAAATCTCTCAAGTATCTCACGCTAAATGGATGCACAAGAGTCAAGGAATTTTTGTTATCATTAGAAGAAATGAGAAAGTTACATTTAGTTCATACTAGCATCAAAACATTGAACTTGCCAGTTGGACGGTTCAATAAACTAAAAGATCTAACTCTCGGTTGGCCTTTCAGGAGCTTTCAAATAAATGAGCTAAGTTGTTTGACATCTCTTAAAAAATTTTCTCTTTCTTATTTTAGAGGAGTACTTGACAAATCAAAATTGCACATTCTTTTTTATGCTTGTCGTCTTTAGAAGAATTGCATTTGACATACTGTGAGGTTTCAGAGATCCCCGAAAATATCAGTGCCCTGTCATTGTTAAATATTCTATCACTACGAGGATGCAACATAGAGAGTTTACCTCGTAGCATCAAGCATCTTTCAGAGCTGAAACAAATTGATTTAGGTGAATGCGGGTGGCTTGGGTCCTTACCAGAACTTCCATCTTCCATTACTCATTTTTATGTTGAGGAATGCACATCATTGGAGACCATAGATTTCACAATGATAAGATCGAGCAATATATAACAACACTGGTGAGGTTAAAGTTTGTTACCCAGGAAGCTCAATTCTGAAACGCTTCACATATTCTCAAACGAGGAAGAATTCCATTACTATTGAGCTTGCTCCACCTTCTTCTTCTGACCATTTGTTGGGTTTTGTTTGTTGTTATATTCTTTCTACATGCAACAACTTTGAGCTTGGCTATGAATTTGCGATTTGCAGAAAGTTCCACTTTGAAGATGATGAGATCAATTACAAGGAAGAAAAGGAATTCCCTGACCTCGGGAAATTGCATAGAGATCATGTTTTTGTATGGTATGATCCAATGGAACAAATACTAAAGGGAACTCAAAGATTGAGATATGATGAGGGCACCACTTATAAGTTTGCGTGTGAATTTTTTATCATTTTCTTTTATGATCGTTTGGACCATTTTGAGCACTTCATTAAAGCGTGCGGACTTTGCCCAATATATGCTTCAGAATTACAAGAGACAATTCAACAAATGGAATTAAAGCTGGAGATGGGTACAGAAACAGAGATGCCAAAATCATTCAACATTATTCAAAGATTCAGGAACTTGAGTTGGATGCCCGGCTTTTTGAGAAACGCTTGAGAGTTGAGAGAAATGCAGTGTCCACCAATATTTTATGGGTATTTTTCCTGCACTATACCATTATTTGATCTAAATATATCCTTTTTTTTTTTTTGGAAAAAAGGATATTTATTCATAATTTTGAATAGAGTGAATACTCTCCTCTAATATTTATAATCCTGCTGATATGCTTCAACCTCCTTTTTAATCTAACTCAGATATTTCTCCAGTTACAGATCTCCTGTCATGTGCAGGATGGATTAAGTTGTAGAATCTTAATTTAATCAGTCTTACTCTTAATGAGACTAATGCCGAACATACATTAAAATAATGAATAAATATAACATCTCAAATTTTAGATTTAGAAGTTGAAGAATAAATCTGAATTAAGTAGACTATTAAATTCAGTTGAGTCAAATATCTTGTTTTAAGCATATCATCTAAAAAAATCATTAAGAGATTTAATTCTCCTAAAAATGGCCTAAATAATTTTAAAGCTAAATTGTGGGAATTAAATGCCTATTTTCCTGAAAATCCAAGAAAAATAGTTAGAGATTATTGTCTGCCATTAAAATTTTAGGAAAATTACTTTGTGATTGTTTGAGTTAACGTTTAAGAAGCATGTTCAAGCAAACCGAGGTAAAACTCCTCTCATATATTTACCTCATATATTATAAATTACATAAGGAAAGCAGCTTCTACTGCTAACAAAAAAAGGCCCTTTATAGCTTAAAGAAGCTAATTAAGGAATAAATTCTTTATAATGTGACAATAACTAATTTCTAGAGATTATTTAGGGATTTTGATATATTAAACAAGGAACTAAATTGGAAATATAATGAGTTTGAGGGATAGAATGGTCCTTTGATCCACCAAACCTATGACCTTCCTCCATCAGCCCTCATTCTCATACTTGCTCGACTGAAACAGAGTGGGAGGGTGAGAGAAAAACCGAGAGAGGGAGCCGATGTTGTCGGAGAAGAAGTGGAGGAAGAAAGGCGGAACATTCACATGCAACACTAGAATCCGACCAAGGTAAGCCTCTTCATCCCCTTCCCATCTCTGATTTTTTCGATTTGTGTTTATATTGGCTGGGATGTACGGATTCTAACTTTGGGTAAGGGAAATGATAATTAAGGGCTGTAATAGTGTCGAAAGGAAGATTAAATATTATATTTGTTATTGCATGTGTGCGATTGGTGTTGGTTTATGATTTTCGAATATGATGTTTGGTATCTCTGGTGTGTGGCGTCTGATTCATCGAATAGGAGGTTCCGGAGAGTATAAACTTTCAGTAAACTATGAAATTATTGTTATAAGGTTGTGTAGGTGTTTATTAAGTGACTGTATATTGTTAGGTTTTTGAGGATGATGGTTTTTATGAACTGTGAATGTTTTCCAGAGCATAATATGCTGTTGTCTGAACCCTTTGAAGGCTAAAAGCTGATTTACATACTTAATAAATGTGAAAGAGACTTTGAATGATTTGAACATGTTTAAAACCTTAATACCCTGGCTAAGAGAATATTTTGAAGCTAGAGAAATTTCCTAGAACTAAAGGGATTCTGTCTGAAACTTTGGTAAGGCGATGTGTTTTTGTTTTAAACTATATGGCATCATTTAAGTTATTTTGGCTATGAGAAAATAGTTACAATTTGGAGTTTCAGAACTAATTTAAAGTTATGTTTTTATGCCTCAAACTGTTAAGCAATTGTTCTAGATAACTATATTATAGTTGGAGAAATTGGAATGATGATTTAAACATTGATTTAAGTTTTGGCAACAGTTTTATAAACAAATGAAGGGGCTGTTTGAAATTATGAAGGGACTAAAGTAACAAAATGCCAAAGTATTTGCATTTTATAAGTGTTGTTTTAGTGCATAAAGATGAATGGATGTTGAATTTGAGTTTAGGATCTGAAAGTGAAGAAATGCTTGCTGGTTCAAAGGGAACATATTTGTTGAAGTTTGATTGAATTGGAAAACAAAGCATGTGTGGCACTTAAAGGGTAAAGATACAAGGCATTTGGATAGTAGAATTGAATTTTGAAAATTTCTCCTTAAAGCATTTTTTTTGTACAGCAGATATTTAGATAAGAAAGAGCTGGAATTTTGTAATTCCATGCTTATAAATGAATTCCTTATGTCAAATTGTGTAGGATGGGCATGAGGAATGAATTTGCAAGAAAATAAGAAAGTTAAAAGTTAAGATAAAAAGGATCTAAGGGAAAGGCCAAATGAAATGATAGAGTTTGGGGAAGATTGAGAATGAGTTCCTCTTGCAAAACTTGTGCAGAACACAGTAGGCAAAAGAGGGGAAAAAATAATTAGACAAAGAACAAGTAGTAATATCAAGGTAAAATGACCAAGTTAAGGAGCTAAATGAATGGATTAGAAGTTGGGGCTTTGAGAGAGATGAATTATACTATGAAAGCATGCTAATATAAGTATTAATTTGTCCCTACATAAATAATCAATAGGGTTTGATATTTGCCTTCAGGACTAAAGAGGAGGCAGAGCAAAGGAAAAACAAGCAAGAGGAGCTGAGCTGGCTAAGGAAGTAAGGTTGGAAGAAGAAGCAAAAGGTAGTAAAACTTGCTCTTATATAGTTTGTGCTTGGCTTATTGCATGCTTATTTGCCATGTATGCCTTTGAATATGTAATATCCTTGCATGAGTTGTTCTTACTGGGTTATTTATATGTTTAGTTAATTACCATTGCACATTATATATTGAGTTAATGTTTTGCTACTGAAATTCCTCGAATCTCACCTCTTTTCTCTCATGTACCAATGGTAGGAGAAAGCAAGCTAGTGGAGGAAGCTCATGAGAGCTAGAGACCCTATTTGCAGCACAGATGTAGCAAGTTGTCAGAAATCCCTGACAACATCAGCTCCTTAACAGAATTAGAAACGTTGTCATTGTTAGGATCAAGTGTGGAGATATTGCCAGCTTGCATGCAGCATCTTCCAAACCTGCGAGAGATTTGCTTGAGAAATTGTAGGATGCTTAGGTCTATACTTGGACTTCCTCTCAACCTTGCTGTTTTAGAAGCCACAGACAGCACATCACTGGAGACTATATTCTGCCCGTCAAGATTTCAACAGGAACTCTTGGATCACCTATGTATGTTAGAGTTCAAAAATTGTGCAAACTTGGATGAGACTTCACTTGTGTTTATTGAGCAATTGATTCAGTGCTCAATTATTTCAGCTACTAAAAAGGTTGATTATTATAGTACTTGTTACTCTGGAAACAGAGTTCCACATTGGATCAGATATAAACATACGTAAGTGGCTTCAAATACTATTGAATTTACATGTAATGGTGAACAATCACTGATCAGCATGGTGTTTTGCTGTGTTGTTCCTCCTTCCATCGCAACGGACAACCTCAAAGTCAAGTCCCAATATCTTAATCGTTATCACCCACAACTCTTTTTTCCCCATTCAACGATTCCCTAGACTACTTCAATCTCGAGTTTCCCTTGCAATTAGGGGTGGAAATAGGCTAGGTTAGGCTAGGTTTTGTCTAAATAGGCCTGGGCCTGTAACAAAGACTCAAAGCCTGGGCCTGAGCCTGTATGTAGGTTTTTTTTTAGGCCTGAGCCTGCCCCTTTAGAAGGCCTGACACGACCTGAAGCCTGTTTAAAAACCTACTTAAAATGTAGGACTTTAAATAGCCTTTAAAGCCTATGCTGCCAAATTCATATATAACCCTTCATGCTTATATACAATCCTACATTATGTCTTAAAAGCCTAACATCTATTCTTGTAGTAATATTAAGGCTTAGTAAGGAAAAGAAAATAATGTCTAGTGACAACACTTGTTCGAGCAAATAGGAATAAGAAAAACTAATCGACCGTTGACTAATGAGATATATTTTTTAAAATCGACTAAGCATAACAAATAACATGTAAAACTAGATTTTTACCTATTTTATTCTTTCCACGTAAATTGGGACAAACTCCTCTTGTTAAAATTAAAATATTTCATTTGACACTAAAATAAACTCATAACATTTTTTATGCTTTAGAGGAGGGCACAAATTAGGGGAGAGAGTGAGTTAGTATTGCCATCTCGAGCAATCGAAGAGAAGAGATGTAGAGGTGAATGATTTATACGAAAACAAGGGATGAGTATAATGACGATGAAATATAAAACTTAGAATTTAGAATTAAGATTAAGTTGGTAAATTTATAAAATTATCTAGATGATATTATATATACTTATATAATAATATATTTTTTAAAATAAAAAATTAAATAGGCCAGGCTTGTAGGCTAGGCCTTATAAAAATAGGCCTGGCCTGTTTATCTAAATAGGCCTAGCAATATGCCTGAGTCTGAGCCTGGCCTATTTACTAAATAGGCTAGGATAGGCTTTATGTAGGCTAGACTGTAGGCCCCTGTTAGGGGCCTGGCCTATTTCCATCCCTACTTGCAATCCATAACCCTGCCAATCGTTCTTCCACTATTCCTTCAAGATGCAAAGCTTCCAATACTCTCTCACTTTCTCCCACTCTTCACTTCCTGAAACCCTCAAGAGTGTGTTTGGATTAGTTTTGGAGAATGATTTCTGAAAAAAAAAAAAAAAAAAAAGTGATAAAAGTGATTTTAGAGAATAGATTTTGGAAAAAAAAATGATTTTGATAAAATGACAGTGCTTGGGTATTGTTATTAAAATCACTTTTTTCATGGTCAAATTATTAAAAAAGATATTAACTTTTCTGACAATTACATATAATTTTCTCTCTCTATATTTTATTTTTATTTTTATTTTTTTTTTCCTTTATCATTTCCGTATATGTAAAACGTTAATTTTGAGAGAAAAATTATTTCTTTATTTCCTTTTTCCTCTTTTTCCCCCTCTCTTCAGCACAAGCATAATTCTGTTTTGGTTTTGAGGAAAAGCACAACAATTGCTGAAAAAAGGGAAGAGAGAGAAGAAGGAAAGAGAAGGGTGGTTGGGGAAAAAGAAGAGGAAAAAGTGAAAAAAAAAAAACAGAGAGAGATTTTTCAAAACCATAATTTTTAGATTCAAAACTATGGTTTTATAAAAATAAATAAGTGATTATGATATTTTTTTCATGTGTTTTGGTAGTTTTCTACCAAACCAGAGTTTTCATCCCAAAAAGTGCTTTTCTAATGATATCCAAACGCACTCGCTCATAAAACCGTTCTCTTGGGCTGGCTCAGCAGTGTCGTATCTGTCTATCGGCTGCATTGACGCTATCAAGTTGCGAGACGAAGGTTTAGTATTGGGGGTTTTGGTGATTGCTTGGTTGGTTGCAAGCCATGGGCAGCAAGCTTTTTCATGGAAAGGTGCACTGAACGGAGAGGATGGTGAAGAAAGACATGGAGACTTGGAGAGGGTGAGTGAGGGTCCATGGTCAAAGTGAAGCGTTTTTTTTTGTAAAATAACGTTAATATTCCGTTAGGCTGTGGGGCCAGAATTGCCCCAATTTAATTACTTTATCGTCAAAATTACACCCTAAATACGTGGTAATTGTCCTTTCAAAAATTATTTGGGATGTCTATTGCACATTTACCCTATATTCTAATAGGTACGCACCTACATACTAAAAATGTAGGATTTTTTTTTTAAATTTTTTACACGGAATTAATATATATAGAAAAATAGTTGTACATCTGTCAAACTCGCATAGGAAAATTATATGTGTTTGGGAAAATAAAAGCCATTTAGTCAACAAACCTTTGTTTGCAAAATTTGCATTTAAAAAAATCCGCGTTTGATTTTTCATTTTGGTGAATGCAGATAATTGCTCAGTTCGTAGTTAAATATTTGCAACATGATGAAAGGTTTTTGTTTTTTCCCTTGTCGTGTGCATAACCAATTCACCCATCTATATGATATAATTAATATGAAATCTTCCAACACATCATCAGGAACTCGTACGCGTTTCAATATATGTGAATGGTGTTTAAATATTATATATCATCTAATCAATTCATGTTTTAAAATCTCCGACCCGATCGGTACGGGTGTGTTTGGTTTGAGGTGAGCGAAGAGGGGAGGGTAGGGGGCAAATTATAATTTTGGAATAGAGAAACCTAAAATTTTCTTTTTCATTCTTTTAAATTTTAGATTTCCGCCCAAAATTTATCCTCTCATTCATTTTAAATTTTGAGTTTCTACCAAAATTTAAATACCTTCAATCTAAAGAGATAATTTAACCTCCTCTTCTTCCATCCCCTCCCCTCAAACCAAACACACCCTAAATGTGAACCTTAGCACCAATGAATCAAAAAGGGGACCGGACCGGCCGATTTGACTGGTTGAATCGGAAACAGATCAGTGGTCCAGTCTAATCTGCCATTAAACAATAAAACCAGTTGAACCGGTCTAAAACCGGTTGGACGGGTTAAAACCGGTTGGACGGGTTAAAACCGGTAAAACCGATGGTTCAACCAATTTCATTCTTTTTTTAGTTTTGAATTATTATTTTGTGTTAGTTTTTAGGGAATATTGAAGATTGAAGACCAAAATGAATGAAAAAATAGGTAAAGAAAAAAAAAATCTAAAAAAGTGAAGAAGATAATGAAAATAGTTATTTAAAAGGATATAATAATTATAGGAAAGGATATATTATTATATAAGTATAAGTATTATAATTAATACTAATAGATTTTAAGCATTTTTTTCTAAAAATCTTCATTTTTATCTATAGAAGTTTAAAAATATATTAATATATATATTGTCACTAATAAATTATAATATTTTAATATAACTGGTTCAACTACCGATTAGACCTCAGTTGACTCATTAACCCTTAAACCTATACCGTGACTCGTTGATTATCCGATTCAATTTTTCGTTCCTTGTATTGCACACTGATCAATATAAGAACCGACAACGTGGATATATTCCTACTATATTCCTTTCCTCTGTTCAATTCAAATGCCGACAAAATATGTGAAACTTAAATAATTCATATTCTCAAGACTCGAGAGACTTTTTTCTTTATTTCTTTCTAGTTTTGTTTTTTTCCCCAACAACTCACCTTCAAGCCGATCATTCTATATCCAACGCAAATCCAAGTGGAGCCTTACTGTATACAAGACCCATATATATATTCATATATATGATTGCTTGACATTATAAAAACGAAAGGGTTAGCAGATTATTGTAAGACAAACACTATGGCAAGACTCGTGTATCACCCTATCAGCTTCTTCTTCTTCCTCCTCAGCACAGTACCCTATACACTGTACTATGCTGATTCATCATCTACATGTCTGCAACAGAAGCAAACTCCATTGTTTATCTTCGGAGACTCACTGTCGGATCCAGTAAACAACAACTACCTCAACAATACTTCTTTCAATGAGGCCAATCATAGCCCTTATGGCATGACCTTCTTCAAATTTCCTACTGGCAGATTCACTAATGGACGTACCGTCCCTGATTTTATTGGTAAGCAGCGATGTTGAATCATGTTCTTGAGATTGAATTTATATAATATGATTAATGAAGAACTTATATATATATCTCCATTTCAGCTGAGTATGCAGAGATTCCTCTGATTCCGCCATATCTACAACCTGGATATCATCGATTTACTGATGGAGCAAATTTTGCATCTGGCGGAGCTGGTATTCTAGCTGAGACTAATCAAGAAGTGGTATGTTATTCGTTTCTTTTCACAATTTCATTAATATCAAAACAATAGATTATAGTGATAGTACACTACGTCTAAGGAACTTTCTCTCCCAATAGGCTAATCTTTTGAGATCGAATTTCTTTTTGATTTGTGTGTTTTATAACAAAGGTTTGCTTGTGGGTCCTACATCAGGAACCTTACAAATGAAGTTTGATTTATAAGTTTAAAGGACACCCTCTCTTAATAGATTAGTCTTTTGCAACTAGGCTTTCCTTTATAATTGGGGAGCATATTTTCTGCTCATCACTTTGATGAGCCAAAATGTATATATTGTAATATCTCAAAAATTTACTAAAGGGCACCTTTTATTGTTACACACCACTCTATTGGGCCCCAACCTTGTTGGTGTGGCTACGTATTCATAGAAATATCCCCGACCCCTGTGATATCGGGTTTCTCTCGCCTCCCCAGCCTCGAAGACATGACCAACACACTGTTAGATTGATTTTAGACAGTCCAGATTTAATTTAATTTTTATATTTTAGATAAATTTTTATTTTAATATATATAAAATTAAAAATAAAGATAATTTTATAACTATTACTTTTCATAAAAATAAATTTAATGTTTAAAAAAACACAAATTAAAATTTTTAAATTTAGATAGTTCAGATTAAATTAAACAAATGAGATCTCATCACAGTTATGAGAAATTAGGTGCTTATCAATAGGATGAGCACTAAATGGGAAGAACTTGATTTCAGTGCTAATTACTGTACTTAGCTCTCCTAACTTGTCAGATTTGGGCTATCTAGATTTGATTTTGGATGATCCAGATTTGATTTTTTCTAAAATGATGATTTTTTAAATAAAAAAATCATTTTTTTTGAAAGAATAGTAGTTAAGAGATTGTCTTTATTTTATATTATATACCCATTAAAATAATTTTTATTAAAAATAATAGACTTTTAAAAACTCATATTTGAATAGTCCAAATTAGGTCTGATGGGCTAGATCTAATAAGTTGGGAGAGCTAAACACTGAAACCAAGTCCTATACTTGTGTTCATAGAAGCTTGCTGCCAAGGATATATTGAAATTTGACCTTTTAATTATTTCCTCAGTCCTAAATATAGTTGATAAAGAAGGGATTTATTTTGATCATAAATATAAGAGCTCAAATCCACTTTGTCTTCCAAATTTTCAATTGCTTACCCAAAGTTTCCCTATTAATTGCATATCTTAGGGAGATTGCCACAAGGGTAGTTTCAATGCACATTATGAACGAGGATATTTTCGATAAACCGACACACTGTTTGTTACAAATAACTAAATTAACTAATTTTCTTAAGTTAGTTATCTAAATCTTATAATAAAAATGAGTTAACTAAACTAATAAGCTGTCAATAAATATGATAAATAGTCTCACCCTATAATGATGAAAACACAAGTTTGAATCCAGGGAAGCGCATTTGTTGGTAGAATTTTACCATTACGCTCTCTGGCTCTCTGCCCAACAACGATTAGTTTTAAATCCAAAGTGACATGGGGACATTCTAAGTTTACAAAAAAAAAATAGTTAACTAAAACTTATATCAAGGACTTGAGGTAGTATGTTATAGTGGAATATAGTAGCTGCTAGCCAGGATCATTCTTGTGAAAGTAGAAACACACACCGATGAGTAATTCAAATTTGCAGGCGGTACCCCTCAAAACTCAACTGGTGTATTTCAAGAATGTAGAGAAGCAATTAAGGAAGAAACTTGGGAATGCAGAAGGCAAAGCATTGGTTTCAAGAGCTGTATATCTGATGAATATAGGAAGCAATGACAACATGTTGCCTTTCATTATAAACTCCAGCTTCATCAAATTATATCCTCAAAAATATGTCGGAATGGTGATCGGAAACCTCACTACTGCGATCAAAGTAAGAATATACACACTCTTGGAAAGCTGTACTGTGACATAATTAAATATTAGAATATATTAAGAGTCTCACATTGACTAATCTGGCAATAAATTGAAAGTATATAAGAAGTACCAAATAGGCTTCAGCTATTTTGATACTAATTGTTCTAATTCTAAAAATGTATTAGAACCATAATGGTTGTGAAAAGATACTAACTTGAATATGTTTGAGTTGCTGTTGTAACAGGATGTATATGAGAAAGGAGGAAGGAAGTTCTGGGTCCCAAATTTGGCTCCTATTGGCTGCTCACCATTATTGAGAGTGAGCTATAATAGTTGCTGGGAGGAAGCCAATGCACTAGCAAAGTTACACAACCAAGAACTTTTTAAAATGCTTCAGAAGCTAGAAACTCAACTTGAAGGCTTCAAATACTCAACAACCGATTTCAATAGCTTTCTCTTAGACATGATTAATTTCCCTTCTAGACATGGTGAGTGTGAAGGGAAACGTTGTTTGATCGGAACATATAAGTAATTTCAAATGATTTGGAGATGAACTGATTGGATATATATATATATATATATATTTGAATTGATAGGTTTGAAGGAAGGCAGGAAGGCATGCTGTGGGAGTGGTCCGTTCGGAGGAAACAGACTAAGAATGGATTTTGAGGCCTGTGAAGATCCGAGTGATTATGTGTTCTTTGATGCTGTTCATCCCACAGAAGCAGTGAACCAGGAGTTTGCAAGAATAGTGTGGAATGGAACTCGCGACCAAACATGGCCTTACAATCTCAAAGAGCTATTTGAGGCAAATTAGGGTTTTGAGTCTCCGGTTCAACTCATCAATCAGCATCAACACCTTGCAGATTCTTCGGAAATCTTTGGAACTTCTCCTGAATGAGTGTGTGTGAGTTTGTGTGTCTGTGTGAAGACCTCTAGACCACATGATCCAGAACCAGTTTAAAATTCAAGAATTTGTTTTGTATGCATGAGCCATGATATGAAGGGTTGCTGAACTCCTACAAAATAATGAAATAAAAAAGCCTTTACTAGTATACGTGTTCCTTTCATTGTGACGTTTATATCAGCCACCGAATACGTATGGAAATGAGATTTAATCTGTACGAATATTAGGCTAACCTGTAGTGTGAACATTAATCTCTAATTCCCATGCAAATCGAATAATAATAATTATGGAAGCGATTATGATACGTAACAAATACAACACAGACATGAAGAAGAGAGAGTTATATTAGAGGGAAAAGGAATCGGTGGTGTCTGAATATCTCTAGTGATTCCCAACTGAACCTCTTACACTTATTTATACACCTATTTATAGTGTTTTACGTACGTATCCTTTCTTCAGAGAGACAAAATATTCTTTCTATAGAGAGATATATTCTATCATTCAAATAATATGACTCATAATAATTAGGAGATATTACATACATTGACCCAAACTTTTATATTATTTATAGTCTGACCCTAATCTATTTGGCTTGGGCCTAATCCACTAAGGATGGACCAAACTATTTTCCAACATTATCCATATGACGTAACGGCAAACGGCTAGGTGGAGAATGAGTTAAAATATGTTTCCAAAGTTGCTATAACATATACTGACACATACTTGTGTTAAATTAATTAATGAATTAACCAACAACAGCTGTGGTGGCAAAGTTTCCCATATTTGAAGCATTGCAACACAGAAAATATTTAGAGTAAATGAGCATATTTGTGTTGAGCAGATATCTTTCCCCAAGCAAGTGAGCTGCTTGAAGGATGTGGCAAATCCACCAAAACCCTCTCAAGAGTGTGTTTGGATTTGGATTAGCTTTTGGAGAATGATTTCTGGAAAAAAAAAGTGATAAAAGTGATTTTAGAGAATAGATTTTGGAAAAAAAAGATTTTAATAAAATGATATTGCTTGGGTATTGTTATTAGAATCATTTTTTTCATAGTCAAATTATTACAAAAGATATTAACTTTTCTGATAATTACATATAATTTCTCTCTCTATATTTTATTTTTATTTTTATTTTTTTTCCTTTATCATTTCCGTACATGTAAAACATTAATTTTGAGAGAGAAAATTATTTCTTTCTTCCCTTTTTCCTCTTTTTTCCCCCTCTCTTCAGCACAAGCATAATTCTGTTTTGGTTTTGAGGAAAAGCACAACAATTGCTGAAAAAAGGGAAGAGAAAGAGAAGAAGGAAAGAGAAGGGTGGTTGGGGAAAAAGAAGAGGAAAAAGTGAAAAAAAAAAAAACAGAGAGAGATTTTTCAAAACCATAATTTTTAGATTCAAAACTATGGTTTTATAAAAAAAACAATAAGTGATTATGATCTTTTTTTCATGTGTTTTGGTAGTTTTCTACCAAACCAGAGTTTTCATCCTAAAAAGTGCTTTTCTAATGATATCCAAACACACACTCAGCATAAAACCGTTCTCTTGGGCTGGCTCAGCAGTGATTAATATTTCAGAAGTTCTTGTTTTACCTCTACATCTATATATTATCCTTCAAATCTCAACACAGTTTCTCCAACTTTTGAAGCTCAACAAAAAGTACAGTGTTTGTTGGCGTCAGCACCTCACGCCGTATAGATTGTTAGCGGCAGCACCTGTTTGAAACACAATAAACAAATAGTTCGAGTCACGTCCAAGGACACTGTCCTTAGGAGATATTCCGCAACCCCCCTAGTAGATCAGGAAGCGGCACTCCCCAGGATAAAACGAACCCTTCCTGCATAAAGCAGGGTGACAGAACTGCAGAAAGATATTAGTGTAACTCAGAAGAAGGGAGAGAGAAGAGGAGCTCGGGAATCTCCATATCACTAGACCTCGGTGCTCTCACCTCAGTTCCCTTGAACTTACTCCGTACATTGCCTTTTATAGGCATAAATCATATGACCGTTAAGAAGTTATAATGACAATTAACAACGGTTTAATGACAATTAAAACGACAGTTATAAAATAGGTGTTAATGACAATTTAATGTAATAAAACCTTTTAAATGTCATTAAAACCGGTCAATTAAAATTCCAACGGTCATCTCCTACGGTCAGTTCAAAGACTCCTCTTATCATTCTTTTTAATAACTCAAGCTCATATTTAATTGTATACTAGGGTGTTCCCAATCTTGAGTTATATGAGACTTCTTCCTTTGACACACTCACACACAATATTTACAACAATCCCCCACATGTGTCTAAGGAAGCTCGTAGTCCCATTAGCTGAGTTACACACATGGATATAACCATTGTATCTGGTGGTCCTTTGAACTTAAAACCAGACCTAGACTGATAACACTTAGTACACAGAGATGTCGGTGGTCCTATGAACTTAAAACCGCTCATCTCTTAGGCGTATACTAGAGGCATTAAGAGTCAGATTATACCCCCACATTTTCCGCTGTTAGCGCGTTTTTGCACATTAAAACGGCCATGCGCGTGTCCTGGTATTTAACGAATGCTCTAGAGATTTCGCCACGATCTCATAGGAGCGGCCCCACTCCTCATTCATATAGGTGATTCCATGAAATGTACCTGCAATGAGCACATCATCCCGTAGGATTATGAAATCATTAAGAGCTTTTGCTCAACCTCACCAAAATGCATTTTAGCACTTTCTCTTGCCATAGGAAGGGACTTGGTCATTTAGTTTAGTGCTAACAGAACCAACAAACGACTTGTTCTTACCCATTGAACCTCCTTCATGGGATCACCAATCACAGAGGTTGGGTTGCCATCGCTGTTAATTTCATATTGGCTTTAGTCCCATTCCCCTCGGCTAATTTGTTTCTTCCCGGGGTTTGTTAACGAATCCATGGGTCAACTCTTTGACCTCACAAAATTGATTGAGATAATTCCACAATTTTTCAAGCTAGCTTATATATTCACATTATATCTCAAACAACTTTCACTTACATCATTGTTCTTCACAATGGCTATTTGCCATTTGGCAATCTCAAATCATCGACATTAAGTGTCGGTTTTCCACCAAAATATATGTCAAGAGTTTTTCAACAATTTAGCCTCTAAATTTAGCCAATTCCGGAGTATCAAACTCTAACTCACATAATAATTTATTTTGGCTACTAGTGGATTTTCTCAGATAAAACTGAACTTCAGTTAACATCCGTGTATCTCATACAACGGGAATCCACTGTACTTGATACCAATGTTTATGGTACCCCTCAAATATTTTATTTCCACATATATATATATATATATATACTCAATCATCATATAGCATAATCTATATCACACTTATTGATATTAATGCAACAAATTCTCAACAATTTGTGCATACCTCACATAAGCTGCAAAATTGCTTCAAACATATTAATGTCATAAGAAATATTCACATATATATTCTCACACCAAGATAATTATATAGCCTCAAATTATGAAAATTACATTTATCTATCATAGATAAATGATCAAAATTTTCATGCCACATAATGCTTGTTTCAAACAAAATATTTGAATATCCACAAAATTTGCTCACATTAGCAAATATAGCAAAGCCTCCACTAAATCAATTATTGCAACATACATCTTGTATTTATAAAATGAGGCAGTAATATATAGTTTTGTAAGACATATTATAAAACATATGCCATCTACATTAAAAAAAATTCAATATTCACATCAGTCATGTATATTTATACCACTATAAATATACACTCGCAAATCATGAAATTTAAATACATTTATCTCTACACTAGATAAATAATTAAATTTCCATGCCACATGAATAATTCACAAATTTGCTCTCTGCAGCAAATAACAAAACCTCCACATAGTTAATTTTAAACCACAACTTGGTTTTATCAAACGAGGCTAGAACCAATTTGCAACTTTAAAATTTATAAGGTACCCCCACATGTTAGGCACCCCCACACTTTCAAATATCTCAAACTATTTTCACACCTTACCAAGAATAATTCTAATTTAATTAGAATCTCACTATATATAATATATTATCCCCTTCCCTTCTAATTAAATTAGAATTTTCCTCATATATTTTCAAATACTAGATTATTTGGAAATCCTAGCATCAATATCGCATACAAATTTTATGAGCTCATCATAGGAGGGTATTAAAAAAGATCAACACAATAAAACCTCCTTAAAAGGGGTTAAATTCACCAACGGTTATAAATATGTGAACTGCCAAAATGAAGAAACATTTCTTATTGTTATAATAATGTGTGAGTGGGAAAATTGAGGAAAACATTTTCACGGCAATGCTCATTAATTACTCAACTTAATAATTATTGCCTTCCTCACATCAACTCTCCTTTAAAAATTTCCACAAACCAAAATCATAATATTTTACGAATTATCAAAGTTTGCTAATGAATGTCCAATGGATAGATCCATAACATACCAAAAACAAACTTCAGCTTTTACTTTGATTCATTAAATGTCACATAACGTATTTCAAATTTCACTATCAATTTGTTCACTGTCTGTTGCGCCTCATGCAGTTACTACTAGGGCCATTCATATTGCAATGTTTTAATAGATTTTTAAAAACATTGATGGTATAAGAATAAGAGGTTATCAAATTAACTTATTCAGTTACTAGGATGATAAAACGTCCACATTCAACAATACCATTTAACACTAGAATTATTTGATCAATTAACTATATGCTTCAGGTTTTGGCTTTTCCATGAAATCAAGCCCATAAACTTTTCCCACGAAATAATAAAAGAGGCTTCAGATTATATCTTCATGTTGAAAGCTCAATATATGCGTACCTATCAAGCCGTATGGATGATACAACGACCCTGATGAAAACCTGTTCGACAATATGGCACATCCACTTTACATAATGATAATTCATTTTTGTCCAGGGTACGCTTTCATCGAGTTCATGGCCACCACCAATACGGACCACCATTCTAGATGGCCATGCTCGGGTACCAACATGAGTTAAAACTCATTTTCCAGATCATCCCTGGCCTTCACACTTCCCAGAGGTTCGCACCCAATTTTCCTCCCTTTATAGTCTTCTAGTTACAAGAATTTTATTACCAGAACCAAACTCAACTTTCGGTCCCACACAGACAATATTTCTCAAAGCATTATAGAACTACCATTTCAGCCATGTTCTCCGATAAGCACATCCAATGTCTATGTTAATCTCAACTTTTCAATAATGTGAGTGACACATGATAATCAACGTGCAATAAAAATTATGGAGCATATTTTATTATAATCCAATAAATAATATTTAATATGCTCCCAGCAAGAATCAGATTCACCAAAATTCATTATCATAGACCCACAATCACACACACACACATATGTTTAAGCATTCTATTGCTACTTTTGTCAATTTATATAATTGATCAATGCCTCATCAATGTTAAATAAGACGTAGAGCTGCAAGTTTTCGGTTTTACCTTACTCGCAAATTTCTCATGAATGAATCTGTGACTTTTAGTTCATCCAGAACCATGCCCCAACAAAGTAAAGAATATCTCCTAAGATTGTTGGCGTCAGCACCTCACGCCGTATAGATTGTTAGCGGCAGCACCTGTTTGAAACACAATAAACAAATAGTTCGAGTCACGTCCAAGGACGCTGTCCTTAGGAGATATTCCGCAACCCCCCTAGTAGATCAGGAAGCGGCACTCCCCAGGATAAAACGAACCCTTCCTGCATAAAGCAGGGTGACAGAACTGCAGAAAGATATTAGTGTAACTCAGAAGAAGGGAGAGAGAAGAGGAGCTCGGGAATCTCCATATCACTAGACCTCGGTGCTCTCACCTCAGTTCCCTTGAACTTACTCCGTACATTGCCTTTTATAGGCATAAATCATATGACCGTTAAGAAGTTATAATGACAATTAACAACGGTTTAATGACAATTAAAACGACAGTTATAAAATAGGTGTTAATGACAATTTAATGTAATAAAACCTTTTAAATGTCATTAAAACCGGTCAATTAAAATTCCAACGGTCATCTCCTACGGTCAGTTCAAAGACTCCTCTTATCATTCTTTTTAATAACTCAAGCTCATATTTAATTGTATACTAGGGTGTTCCCAATCTTGAGTTATATGAGACTTCTTCCTTTGACACACTCACACACAATATTTACAACAGTGTTATGCAGGTTCACTAGTGATGAAACTTCTTCTCTGCAGAGACCTTCAATTCCATTCACTACAGGCAGCCCTAAGCATTGGAGTACAACCCAGATCGAGGTCCCGAGTTAATAAACCCAAATTTCCTCCGTCCTTGATTGTGCATTTCGTAGTAATCACAGGTTTCAAAAAGCACTTAGAAAGATTGAAACATCAAGCACAGCATTAAGAGAACTCTGAACATTGACCATTTCAGAAGTTTGTTTTTGTTTTACACACTTTGATCAGAGTTGTGAGATTTCCAATGACCATGTCCACATATTTTTCTGGAGACTATGAAGAAATGATGCTTTAGTTTTGAGACAAAGGACCTAAATAGTTATTGCTTCCAATGCTTATCAAGTAGACAGCTCTTGCCAGTAAGCTTTTGGTTTCTGCATCTCCTACTTCCTGCCTCGGGACCTTGACCACTCTCTTGAACTAACTTAGTTGAGCTTTTAGGTCTATCACCTGAAAATAAAACCAACCATACTATTAATCTCTCTCTCTTTCTCTCTCTCTCTCTCTCTTCAATTTATGATTGGTTTCATCTTTCTATATAGTTGAAAGACAAGTGCCAGAATCATTTTAGCTAAATGGATCAAGCTATAACATACCAGTCCTTGATTAGTTTCAACCAAGGCCCCAGCATCCCTTGATGCAAAATTGGTCCCATCAATATATTCGTGATTACCCGGAAACAGATATGGTTGGATTAATGGCGATTTAGCATATTCAGCTGCAATGAAAAGTGCTCAGATTGTAAATAGTATAAAGGAAACAAGTTTATATATTGAAGTGAAACTCAAACATTTAAAGTTATTTTTAAAAATAAAAAATAAAAACAGTTTTTAGGCCCTATTTGATGCCAAGAATTGGAGGGGTTGGTACTGGGCTTGACACTGGTATTGCACATTTTGTGATGTTTGGTACGATGGATTGGATATAATCTGGGATTGGGAGAACCAGGAAGTAAGATTGCTGGAAAGCCACTCACACCTAGTATTGAATAAGCTATCCTGGGTTTGTAAAATTTTGAGGCAAAACTGCCCCCATTTTTAATAAATTTTAGACATAACTAAAATTCCATCCATCTACATTGCTGCATCTCCGTCAACGCAAGCATCTCCACCATTGCTATGCCCTCACTGAAGCTCTCACGGATCGCGCCAACACACTGGCGGAGGCTGCGGCGGCGTACAGCGGTAGGGAGGAGGACGAGACCTGCCGAACTCCGAACCTCCAAGGAGAACAGAATTCTTGACGCGCTGACTTGTCCGCCAGCCCCAAACAAAGAGAAATGCATTGTTTCCTGTCTAAAGGAAGTTTCTGGAGGAGTTTCAGTTGTCTGAGGTGAATAAGGGTGAGATAGATTGGATTGATTGAATTTTCCGAAAAGCATGAATATGTTTGGTCGTACAGGAAAGAGCCTTATTCACATGGCTGTTATAAGAGTTTAACGAAGCCACCAGCAATACGCCATTTCATCATCGTCTTCTTGTTCTCCTTCTTCTCTCTCCTCTCAATTTGATCTGTTTGATTCATTTCCTCTCTTCTTTAATTTTTTAGCCTTACACGTTAATGTTTGGTGTTGATTCAACCCCCAATTTTATGATTTCCACATGATCTTCCCTTCTCTCCTTTAATTTACTGATTCTCAATGCTAATGAAACTGAAGTTTCTTTCCGAATTTCAGGTGACCATATAATTGATTGCCTATGTTGACCAACAGAGGGACAAATTTGCGAGGTTTCTAAGATTTATTTTCCTGTTAATTTCCATATAGAATAATTCATTTATGTTTGTCTATCTCCTTCCCGGTTTATTTTTATGTAAATAATGCTGCACATAATGCTCTCTCATAAACAATGAACACAAAACTTGATCTAATGAAAGGCCATCGAGAACATTGAGGAAGCATATGCGGGATGGAAGCTTGAGAAAGAAAGAAAGGCTTTCATGGGTCAGGGTAAAAGTTTTGGGCATTATAGTCTTTTTATAATTAGGACTAATTATGAAATAAAATTAATTTAAACAGTCCCTTTAAATATTACTTTATACCAAATATAATTTTAAAGCCTCAATCCCAATTCTAGTCTCATTTTTTGTCCTAATTCCAATCTATCAAAATTCAATGCTACATACCAAACAGGACTTTATGTGTTTTCTTATTTTTGTTTTTTTTATTTCTTATTTTTTAAGCCAACACTTACCCACTACTGACACCACATTACCAACAACCGCCAGAGCCACATTACCTTTGGCAATGGCTAGTGCCACATCATTGTAAAAATAGAGTTTTTAAAAAACAGCTATTCGAACATATTTTTTTGGTTTTTAAAACTTGTTTTTAAAAAAAAATTATAAAATTGTTTTGGAAAAAAAAGGAAAACAGACACAAGCAAGCCCTTATATATTACATCACCATGTTGTCTTAACTACTGTAACAGTGTCATGCACAGACAGACATAGCTTATAATTAGGAGTTGATGGGGTTCCCTTATTTGGAAGGCTTGTCGCCCATGTCTAAGATGGCATTGTAGTAATCAAATTCTTTTCTAACTTGTGTAGTAGTGCAATAGAAAGAGCCCTGTCGTGTCGTCACCTAGGATGTGAGGTTGAGTGATATATATAAAGAGTGACTTAGTGCATGATGATCCCGCCAGATGGAGTCTGAGGAGTTGATGGGGTTGCCTTATTTGGAAGGCTTGTTGCCCATGTCTAAGATGGCATTGTAGTAATCAAATTCTTTTCTGACTTGTGTACTGCAACAGAAAGAGCCCTGTTGTGTCATCTTGCCATTGCCAGTAAGAATTCAACACAGCAACCGCTGGGATTAGCGGTTGTTGCTCTATTAGAAGGTGTACATCCCAAAGCTCCCGCGTTTTGAAATACCATTTTTCTGTCTCCTAGCCTTTATACTTCCTGTATAAACAACAACGTCAAGAGTTTTTTTTATCCCATGTTGTCCAAAAGAATATAAATGGAAAAAAGATAAGAAAATACTACTTGAACTTTAAAATCCCATATTAGTATTGTTGCTTGCACGAATACAGATATTGACTACAAGAATATAGCAATTTAAAACTCATTTTAGCACAAAATCACTATCTTTTTTGCAATATAAAACCTAGGATGTGAGGTTGAGTGATATATATAAAGAGTGACTTAGTGCATGATGATCCCACCCGATGGAATCTACAGAGGGTCATATGTTTACAATCTTGCCTTTACAAATAGAAAGATTGTTTCAAATATTTAAACTCATAATCTTTTGGTCACATGGCAACAACTTTTACCGTTATTCCAAAACTCAACCCTCCAGAGGCAGAGTGATATATACTCCTACGGTTCTTAATGTAGAACCTAATGGGATAGTTGACTTTGATTTAAAATATAAAACTTATTTCACATATTTATAAATTTTTTCCTAAGTTAATCCTATTAATATTCCTTCAATAACAATCAACTATGAGAGAAAAAGAAGGAATTAAAAAAGATGATGAGAGTATTTTAAAAAATATATATTATATTAACTAATTGAACCAACATCGTTACTTATAAATCTACAAAGCTTGGCGGTAGCCCTATTTGTTTTGTGGTCATCAATTACTGGGAACCCAAAGTGAGCCTCAAGATGAGATAGGGTACCGTGTGCTGAAGAGTACACTGTCACCCCAAAATAAAAAAAACCACACACAAGAGAGTACGATGGTACACAGAATATTTTGAAATCTATATCGGTTCGATTCAGACCCCTTTTCTGCCCTCTCCATCCTCTTTTTTTAAACGGTGAAGTAAATATTTGTGAATGATTTAGATTCGAACTTTTATAAAATTATTATTAAAATATTAAATTATAAAAATAAAAATAATTAGTTATATAAAAATTGTTAAACTTTGATATGAATAATTCAATAAATACTACAATAACAACAAAAATAATATTTTGTATGATATTATATCTAAACCATCTAAATGTTGATCTTATAGTTAGGAAAGGGAAGATGAAGGGTTTCAAGCGGAAATCATCTTTATGTAGGAAAGATAAATAAATAAAAAGTAAGCCACTTTTTTATGCTTTACTCCAATTTGAAGTTGAATTTATTCTCACCAAAATATATTATATTGGAATTCAACCTTGTTCAATAATTCGGATCTTCAATATATAGTATTATGGATGCGTGGAATAATAGCATTGAGGACTCGAGACTAATAAAATTGATACTTAAAAAATCTAAGAATTAAAATTCTTCTCAATAATTACAACTTATCACAAGCTACAACTTCTCAAAGTTATTACTCAAGTTTCTTCAAGTTAACAACTGACTTTCTTGATGCGACAAGAGTATCTTGAACTTGTTATTACCAGTAAACAAACCACATTTTTGTAATAAAAAAGAAATAAAGTGGCTTTAAGAAGAAGCGTCTATAACAACTTGTTCTTGTGATTTTTCTAGAGATATTTTAATTCTTCAAGTCTTGAGTTGTCTCATGTTTTTGGCCTATATAAAGTTAGGATCTTTGGTAGAGCCAGGAAAACGGGCCGAGCCCGTTGGGCCGGCCCTTTTAGGCCCTGGCCCTTTAAGGGCCGGACTTGCAAATTGTAGCCTCAAAAGGAAGTCGGGCTTAAAAGGGCCGGTCCTGTAGGGCCTTGGGTTTAAAAGGGCCAGCCCTGGAGGGCCTCGAGTCGGCCCTTTAAGCCCGTTTATATTTTTTTTTTTTTGGAAAGGAACTATGCTACATTTTTGAATTGCCTTATTGAATCTATATGTCACTCTGTCCTCATATTGTATAGAGTATGATTTTTTAGTATATTGTTTTGTCTAATTGAATTATATTATGATTTTTCAGTATATTGTTCTGCCTATTTAGAATAAAATCATATTATATACTATTTTACTTAATAGAGTATGATTTTTTATAGAGATTGTGATTGTTTGACTACTTGAACCTATTATTCAAAGTGAAACATAATCAAATGTCCTTGAAATTGATGATAGTGGCGAAGAAGGTGAAAATGATAGCCGTCATACTTATGTTGTTTAGAAGTTAGAGTATTTAGCTTCTTGCCTTCTTATATTTTGGCCTTTGTATGAGTTATTTATAGACATGATTTTACCTTTGATTATACATTAGTAACTGTGTTTGTTTATTGCAAGAGACGTGTTATTTAAACCTTAATGTTGACAACATTTATGTATTAAATTAGAACTTTAATAATTGTTATTTACTAATTATATCTCTTTGGGAAAAATATGTAGGAAAAATAGTTAAATATTGTGAAAAAGACTTCTCGGCCCTACGTGCCGGCCCTGGCCCTAATTCTTTTGGGCCGGGTCTTAAAAACTGCAATTTTCCTGACCCCGAGCACTTTAAGGCCGGCCCTATTAAGCCTTGGCCCGTCAAGGGCCGGCCCTAATTCCCGGCTCTAATCTTTGGACAACATTTCATTTTGCTGTGGACTAAGTGCCCGTTTGTAAGTATGTGAGAGGTGTTTTGTCTCAATTTGTGTGAAGGTGCTTCTCAAATGCCAACTCAAACAGGCCCTAACTAGTGAATCAAAACTAACTTGGACAGGTCATTTTATTTGCCTTTTATTCCAAACAAGATATAAACCTTGAAATTTTTTCTTCATCAAATTACATACCATTTTTTCCTTCTCATGCTAGCCGTGTGCCATTATGCCCTTGTTTATATTGTTGCCATAGGATGAAGTAAATTCAAACAAAATAATGTTAAGATTCGGTAATCGGTTAATTGGGGTTGGTGATGTTGAGTAATTATAGATGTGAAAGAAACACACCATGTTAGGTTAGCATGGGGTGTGGGAGTTACCCGAACAGTCGGAAGGGCAAAATTCAACTGAAATTCTGGCACCAACAACGTCAACAAGGGGTTAATTTTCATCTTAAATATAATTCAATTTACCTTCCAAATTTATAATTTTTTCCACAAAGTATCATTTTTGGTTGCTCATAGTAAGGGGCTTCACATTAAGGGACAATTACAGTACACATGATTAAAAAAAGTATCTTAGAAAATCAACGTAGATTTATTACAAATAACTAACTTAACTAATTTTTTTTATAGTTACAAATTGATTATCTAGTTCTTATATTGAAGATCAGAGGGAGTGCATTATAGACTATAAGGCCATTGATGGATGTGGGCAATAGTTGAGCTAATTTTTTTACCAATTAGGCTACAAGACTATTTATTTGTTATAAATAACTAAGTTAATTAGGTTCTTTTGTGTTTGTTTGATTTTTTGATTTTGGGCTTTTAGCCCCTTATAATACCCAAAAAAAAAAAAGAGTAATTTTGGGAGATATAGGAACCGGATTAACTAACTCCCAATTTCGACTTATTCTACCAAAAGAAGATGACCTCAGGCACCAAACTAAACCTATGGATTTAATCTCATTTCCATACGCATTAGGTGGCTGATATAAACGTCACAATGTAAGGTACCATTTAAAACACAGACAAATCATGGCCGAAGCATACAAATCAAAATCTTAAATTTTAAATTGGTTCTGGATCTTCACCAATGATTGTGTGGGCTAGAGGTCTTCCCACAAACACACAGACACATACATATTATATATACATATATATATATATATATATTAGGAGAAGTTCTAAACATTTCCATAGAATCTGCAATGTGTTGATGATTATTGTTGAGTTGAAACAGAGACTCAAAACGGCTAATTTGCGTCAAATAGCTTTGAGATTGTAAGGCCATGTTTCGTAGCGAGTTCCATTCCACACTTTGCTTGCAAACTCCTTGTTCACTGCTTCTGTGGGATGAAAAGCATCAAAGAACACATAATCACGTGGATCTTCATAGGCCTCAAAATTCATTCCTATTTTGTTCCCTCCGAATCGACTCCTCCCACAGCATGCCTTCTTCCCGTCCTTCAAACCTACCAATGCAAAAAAAAAAAGAAAGAAAAAAAAGAAAATCGGATCAGTTCATCTCCAAATCATTTGACATTACCGATATGTTCCAATGAAACAACATTGGCCATCACACTCACCATGCCTAGAAGGGAAATTAATCATGTCTAAGAGAGCTTTGTAGAAATCGCTTGTTGAGTATTTGAACCCTTCAAGTTGAGTTTCTAGCTTCTGAAGCAATTTAAGAAGTTCTTGGTTGTGTAATTTTGCTAGTGCATTGGCTTCCTCCCAACAACTATTATTAGTGCCCACTCTCATGACTGGTATACAGCCAAAAGCAGCCAAATTTGGGACTCAGAACTTCCTTCCTCCTTTCTCATATACATCCTGTTAGGGACCAGCAACTCAAGTTAGTATCTTTTCACAAACATTTATGTTTCTAACACATTTTTAGAATTACAAGAATTAGTATCAAAATGGCTTAAGCCTATCTAACAGGAGTGGTATACTTCCAATTTATTTTCTGATTAGTCAATGTGGGATTCTTCAGACAATCTAATATTTAGATCTGTCAAGGGTTACCAAGGTGGTATATATTCTTACTTTGATGGCAGCCGTTAGGTTTCCGATCACCTTTTGCGACATAATGTTGAGGGTATAATTCTATAAGGCTGTAGTTCATAGCCAAATGGAAAATGTAGTCATTGCCTACTATATTCATCAGATATACAACTCTTGAGACCAATGCTTCGCCCTCTGCATCATCAAGTTTCTTCCTTAATTGCTTCTCCACATTCTTGAAATACTCCAGTTGAGTTTTGAGGGGTACTACCTGCAAATTTGATTTATTCATCAATGTGTGTTTCTACTTTCACAAGAAAGAAATCCTACATACTACCTCAAGTCCTTGATATAAGGGTTAGTTAACTATTTTTTTTTTTGGAGTAAACTCAGAGTGTCTCAGAGTCATTTTGGGCTTTACGCTAATCTCTGTTAGGTCGAGAGCATTAAGTTTAAAGTCCTCACAACAAATGCACTTCCTGGAATTCGAACTTTTGTTTTCCTCCTTATGGGGTGAGACTACTTACCATATCAACCGACATCTTGATGGATTAGTTGACTAATTTTTATTATAAGAGTTAAATAACAAACTTAAGAAAATTAATTAACTTAGTTATTTGTAACAAACGTATGTTGTTTTCTCTAAAATATCCTCTTTGATAATGTGCATTGAAACTTATACTCTTATGAAAATCTCTCTAATATATATAATTAATAGGGATACTTTGGGTAAACAATTGAAAATTTGGAAGACAAAGTGGTTTTGAGATCTTATATTTAACATCAAAATAAATCTCTTGTTTGTCTCTTATATTTAGGACTAGAAGGAATAATTAAAAGGTTCAAATTCAATATATCTTTGGTGACAAGCTTTTATGAACACAAGTATAAAAGGAAAATCTAGTCACAATTAAAATGGATCAGGGGTGGGTAGGTGATGTGCCCCCATTTTGGAGGCCTTCCCAAATGTATTTTTCATGGTTCTTTAGATCATTAGATTCTACACAAAATGGGCGACATTTTGAAGTTGAAAACAACTCCATTTTTTACCCATAAAATATCAAAATGTCGCCCATTTCATGTAGAATCTAATGATCCAAGGAATCATTAAAAATACATTAAGGAAGGCCCCCAAAATGGGGGCGTAACAGGAAGCGTATCACCCCCTCTTGATCCCAATTAAAAGACTAGTCTATTGGAAGGAAAAGCCAACTTCACTTGTGAGGTTCCTAATGTAGTACTCACAAGCACCTTTATTATAAAAACAACTCTAAAGGAAAATTCCAATATTAAAATATTAACTTATTAGGAGGGAGAGTCTTTTGAATTCATAAATCATATTTCACTTGTGGGATTGATAACAAAAAGGCATAGTCCACTAACACTAGAATCTGTCGATGTTTTGATATCAATGAAATTGTGAAATGAAACAAATAACATACCGTTCCTTGAGAAGTTTCAACTAGAACACCAGCTCCACCATATGCAAAATTTGCTCCATCACTATATCGATGATATCCAGGTTGTAGATATGGTGGAATCATAGGAATCTCTGCATACTCAGCTGAAATGGAGATATACGCAAGTTCTGAATCTACCACACTAGTGGAAAAATGGCTTTTTAGACCAGTTAAAATTGACTTTTTAGATCGGTTTTGGATCTGGTCTTGATACAGCCTGTCTTAAAAGTATGTCACTTTTAACACCGGTTTGGTAACCGGTCTTAAAAGTCTAACTTTTAATACCGGTTGTATTAATAACCGGTTTTAAAGTAACAATTTTAAGACCGGTTGTCATGAGCACCAGTCTTAAAAGACCTCTTTTGAAAAGAAAATTACATAACATTTTTAAGACCCGTTATAATTATAACCGGTCTTAAAATTTATTTTAAGAAAATTTTAAGACCGGTTTCATATATAACCGGTCTTAAACATTTTAATTGTAAGACCGGTTCTATATAAAACCGGTCTTAAAAGTGTTATATATATTTTATTTTAATTGTGTGTGATTAGGTTAGTTACCAGAATGCATCCTAGAATTACTATCTCTAATGTCATACTTATTAAGTGCTATATGGTGTTCAGTTTGCTTCCACTTACCATGTCCTTTTACTTTAACCTTCCACTTACCATTTCCTTTTGCTTTAACCTTCTCATTGAATTGGGAACTTGTAACATGTCATATATCCTTATGTATAATGTTTTGTTTAAAACCATCATATATATATATATATATATATATATGCATAAATGAATTCAACCATGTCATATCATGCAACCAACAAGTTAATTCATCAAAATATACAAAAACCATATTAAAACCGATAAACATGTCAAATTATGCAACCAACAATATTTGCAACCAACCATGTCAATTCATCAATATATACAAAAAAAAAATTCCTCAGTTTTATAAGAACTCACTGTTGTAAAAGTTCATAAATGAATTCAGCACAACAATTGCGAATTTGCTCAATATCTTCTTCTGGAAAGGGATCAACAAGTTCAAACATCTGAAACACCAAAGCCAGGCAAAACATTAACTTCACTTTAAAAAAATAAAAGTAATACAAAATTTTTGAAATATATATACATTTACCTCTTCAGTAAGTTATGTTGTGCCTAGGGTAATAATATTATACATATGCCTCAAAATATACAACCCACACAAGTTGGACCCCGATGGTTGCCTACGGGTCTAAAAAATAATATGATATCATTAAAACAAGTATAAAATTAAAGCATGACTTATTATTGAATTCATTCTTAAAACAAATCAATATGTAACTAACATTTGGCAAGATCCATGTAGGGTCTTTACCTCATGCATAGGCCTACCACAAACAGTGTGTTGGAATGTCTGCGTAGCCCTATATCATCAAAATCACAAATGTTACTTATTTTTACACAAATTCCATAAATTTTGCACCTGAAAGGTAATTAATAATACAAGAAAATTTAGGTGTTCAAGCTCTTCTTCAATTCACTAGTTGGCTTGCTGAGGTGGAGGGAGCATAAGAGGATGACGGAATAACTCTTCTTGCACAAAATAGCCAATTGCCAATCATCACTGAAAAAAGGGAAAATTTTTAAGCAAATATAAAACATTATGTATATTATGAAATATAAATTTGTTTCTTACCCATGCAAATATAGAGCCAAGAAACACTTAATTGAGGTTTCACTAAGCCTGTGCAATAAGTATGTGTGTCTCATAGAAGCAGTGGTCCCTTTGTCGTAGAGTTGAACTGGGCATAGGAGTCCAAATTTATTGGTTTTGTCAGAGTCAACCAACCTACGATGTATACACCTACAATAATTCAAGCAGGGATATTACGAGATACTATAGTAGAAGATTATTATAAAGCATTTAAAGAAAACCAAAAATTAATACCATATGTAGATACTTTAGGAAGAAGAATAGATTATTTAAGATATTACTTATTAGAAAAATGTAAACAAGCTTGGAGGAATATGAAATATTATAAACAGAATAAGATGATATTAAAATGCGGAGAATTTGAAAAACCACGTAGATGGGGATGTAATGAAAAGGATAAAATGATAAAAAGAAAGAATAAAAAACATAGAAAATATAGAAAACCAATGAAAAGATATAATGAATATAGATATAAATTTAAAAAAGTATCCAAAAGATAAATTTCATAGAAAATATAAGCCAAGAAAATATTTCAAAAAAGGAAAGAAAATATATTACAGTAAAAACCCAAGAAAATGTAGGTGTTATAATAGTGAAAAAATAGGATATATAATGTATTGTTGGATTAATTTTCATTTCAGTCGTGATTGTATATGTGATGATATTTACTACGAATGGAAGCATGATTTATAGTACTTTGATTTTTAATGATATTTTATTTATTGATGATTGAATATAACTATCATGACATTTGCATTTGTGATGGGTTGGAGTACAGAGGAGGAATTTGTATAATGAGATCTTTTACCACGTCGTATGTCATCACTCTATGCACCTGGATAGCACTTGTTAGTGCCCCATTCTTCCATGTTTTCCTTTGGCCGAGTTGTATTGGAGCTGTGGGATATGTGACACCTCTTTAGTTTTGTTCTTTTAAGAAAGGAAGCCATAGTCTAGACTTAAGCTTTACATCTTTGGTCGGGTGTATCTTAAGAACTGGTGAACTTGGGACAATCCAATCAAATGTATGAGTTTCTGTTGGATAGTATGTTAGCCTATAACTCCAGTCAGTTGAATAAGGATGGGCAATGATATAAGGGAGATTGCATATTACATATTGTATAATTGTTTATTACATGTAATGGATGGGAATATAGATTTGCTTAATGATGATTAAATTTGAAATCATTTTCTATGAGGGCCGTGATATACGTAGATATATGTATGATCAGTTCTTTAGTTAATTATACGTGGTTTGCTTGTATGTGGTAGAAATTTACAGTAGTTACTGAGACGTGAAATCTCATCTCCTTATAGTAACTTTTTTTCATGTGATTGTTATAGTAGGAAGCAAGGGAAGACACATGCAGAGTGAGCTAAGGGCTCTTTTGTGCTCTTTGAACACATGTTATATTGTTTTATTTGTTATAGCCCTAAGACTTCAGTGTTTGATTTTTATTTACTAAAATATTTTGATGATTTAATTTGACATATGATATGATTGTATTTGAATTGATTATATATTTTAATGATTTATATGTTGGACATCCTTATTTACTATATATATTTGAGATACTTTAGTTACACTAGTGGGAAAATGACTTTTTAGATCGGTTTTAGATTGAGTATTGATATAGCCGGTCTAAAAAGTCTGTCACTTAACAACCGGTCTAAAAAGTGTGACTTTTTAGACCGGTTGTAGCTACAAGCGGTTTAAAAGTTCCATTTTTTTTAAAAAAAAATCCCAATAATAAGAAACGAAGCTAGAAACTTCCCAAGACACGACAGTAGGGATGAGCTGCCAGAGTTCAAGCATTGGAGCGAAGTCATCGAAATCGTCAATCACTCTGTCTGTTTCAGCCTAGACGAAGAGGACGCCTTCACCGTTGTAATCAATCTTGATGAGGCCATTGTCGTCCTGGCGAAGCCACCCAGCCATTGGGTAAAAAGGCACCAGAACCTTTGCATCGAAGAAACTCGACACGCTCGCAGCCATTGTTTGCCTGTAGAAGTACACGCTCGGCGTGTGGAAATTCGGCACCACCAACTTGGCATTGGAATTCCACAGCGCTGTCCACAGCATCTCCACCACTAGCCACACGATCGTCAACTCCTTCACATTGATCGCCTTCCTCTTCATCCTAATTAGTTTCTTGCTCACAGAGAGGTGAAGGAATTGAAAAAGGTGATTAAGGGAATGGATTTGGGAAGAGAGAAAGAGATTACCGGAAAGAATGGAAGAAGTTGTGTGGTGTGGTTGGTATGACCTAGGAAGGGACAAGTTATATGGAAAAGCAAAGAGTGGAAACGTTGAGATTTAGGAATATCTTTTAAGCGCGGAATTGAATTTAAGCATAGGAGGAGCAAGGGTATGAGATTTGGGAATATCTTTTAGAGTTGTTAAAATAAAAAGTAGGTTTAAAATATCATCTTTTAGATCGGTTGTGAATCATAACTAATCTTAAAAGGGGAAAAAATATTTTAGACCGGTTTAAAAAACAACTGGTGTTTCATCTTTAAGATCGGTTACTAGTGAAAATCGGTCTCAAAATTTTTAGAATTATTTTTTATCTTTTTAGACCAGTTGTTTGAATTACTAGTCTAAAAACTTTCAAATTTTTTTAATTTTTTAAAATTTTTTATCTTTTTAGACTGGTTATTTTAATAACTGGTCTAAATAATTTATTTTAGATCGTATATTTTAATAACCGGTCTTACAAGTTTTTATAATTATAAAACTGCCATTGGTCATCTTTTTTAGACCTTATTCGTTATAACCGGTTCAAATGTGACGATCTAAAAAGATAATTTTATACTAGTGTTAAGTTTTTGTCTACTTATTTTGAGGTGTTACACCCTTCTAATTTTAAAAAAGAAAAACAGAGAGAAGGGAAAGGTCACAACACACGCAAGTATTGATCGAGTACAAGAAGGGGTTTGGTGGGGGGATAGAGAAACTGTGACTTATCGATGACAGGGAAGGAGCAAGGAGTGCAACATAGAAAGTTAATGGTCACAACCCTCAAGTTTTGTTGCTTTTAATCCTCTCCTTCTCTGGCTACCTTCTCATCTTACTTCCAAGTTAACATTCTTTATCTGACGCTGCTTCCATCCTATTCTTTCATGTTCCACTGCCCTCCTTTTCCTTGAAAATAGTGTTTTTTAGCTTAAAATAATGACACTGGTGATTTTTTTTTTTTTTTGAAAAATAGCATTCAACATTTTAGAGTATTTTTTTTAGTATCAACCTATACTTTAAAATATTTTTTCAATAGTACTCGGTGCATCCAATATCTGGCATCCAAATATTTTCTGAGTATTCTTTCACGTTTCGTTGCCCTCCTTTTCCTTGAAATTGCGTTTTTTTTTTCAATTTTTTGGCTTAAAATAATGATATTGGTATTTTTTTTTGAAAAAGAGCATTCATAATTTTGGAGATTTTTTTTTAGTATCACCCTATACCTTAAAATATTTTTTCAAGAGTACTCGGTGCACCCAATATCGAGTATCCAAATATTTTCTTAGCATTATTCAGTATCTTAAACTAATTTTTAGTATATCCAGCACCCTAAAATATTATGCCAAAATACATTTAAAACATTGAATATTATTAGAAAAATATTTTGAGGGCTAGATGCAATAAAAATTAGTTTAGGATACTAAAAAAAAAATAGTTTTGTGGGCTAGATGCAATAAAAAATAGTTTAGGACACTGAGTCAGCGATACTGAAAAAATATTTTAAGATGATAGATACTAGATATTGGGTGATATTAAAAAATATTTTAAAATGATGAATAGACCAAAAATTAATTTAAGATACTGAGTACTATTAAAAAAATATTTTCATATTCTAAGTTATACTAAAAAAAATAATTGAAACACTGGATACTATTTTTCAAAAAAAAAGACCAGTGTCATTATTTTGCACCAAAACTGGCATAGATTTTAGAGCCGGGAAAACGGGCCGAGCCTGTCGGGCAGGCCCTTTTAGGCCCTGGCCCTTCAAGGGCCGAGTTTGTAAATTGTAGCCTCAAAAGAAAGTCGGGCCTAAAAGGGCCGGCCCTGTAGGGCCTTGGGCTTAAAAGGGCCAGCCCTAGAGGGCCTCGGGCCGGCTCTTTAGGCCCGTTTATTTTTTATTTTTTTTACTTGGAAAAGAACCATGTTACATTTTTGAATTACTTTATTGAATCTATATGTCACTCTGTCCTCATATTGTATAGGGTATGATTTTTGAGTATATTGTTTTGTCTAATTGAATCATATTTTGATTTTTGAGTATATTGTTCTACCTATTTAGACTAAAATCATATTATATACTATTTTTCCTGATAGGGTATGATTTTTTATGGAGGTTGTGATTATTTGACTACTTGAACCTATTGCTTAAAGTGAAACACAATCAAATGTCCTTGAAATTGATGATAGTGGTGAAGAAGGTGAAAATGATAGTCGTCATACTCATGTTATTTAGAGATTAGAGTATTTAGCTTTTTGCCTTCTTATACTTTGGCCTTTGTGTGAGTTATTTATGGATATGCTTTTACCTTTGATTATACATTAGTAACTGTGTTTATTTGTTGCAAGAGACGTGTTATTTAAACCTTAATGTTGACAACATTTATGTATTAAATTAGAACTTTAATCATTGTTATTTATTAATTATATCTCTTTGGGGAAAATATGCAGAAAAAATAGTTAAATATTGTGAAAAGGATTTCCCGGCCCAGGGCCTTGAAAAACTGTAATTTTCCTAATCCCAAGCCCTTTAGAGCCTGCCCTATTAAGCCCTGACCCGTTAAGGGTCGGCCCTATAGGACCGGACCAGCCCTAATTCCCAACTCTAATAGATTTAAAGAAAAAGGGGACAGCGGCCATAAAAGAATAGGAGAGGGAAACCGCGTCTAATCCTCATCGAAGTCGTCATGTCATCATCATCACTTTCATGCTCCAAACCTCACATCCAAATGTCTCATCACACTTTTTTTTCTCCTGTTTTTTTTCCTCTTTCGGCATTATCTGATGGGTTTGCCATATTTGGAAGGACAGTTGGCCACGTCTGACATCGCATTGTAGTAATCCAGGAATACTTGAATCCTGACCACTTCCTCTCTAACTTGTGCTGTGCAAGCAAGCTACTAAAATTTGGATCAGATATTGAACCGATTGAGGTATTGGGTTAAAAATCAGTGATTCAGATTAGAGTTAACCCAAGAGTCAAACCGGGGTCATTTAAAAATATATATATATATATATATATAATTTAAATGTTCATCCATATCATTTAAAAAATTATATAAGAGTTTTTTTTTTCAATCAATAATTCAATATAACCTCATGAACCTAATACACACAAAAATATTGTTAAGTGCATAAGAATTTTTCTCCAACCAATATAAAAAATATTCCACAATCCTTTTAAAACTCCTTAAAAATTAAAAAATTTCAGGAAAATAATTTTTCTATAAAAAAAAGCCAAAACAACGTATTTTGGAGCATAAAAATGTAAAATTTTTTTTTTAAAAGAGGCAACCCGTGACTCGACCGGGTTGCATTGGGTCACCCTCGGGTTGACTGGGTTGAAATAGTACCAAGTAGTTAAATGAACCGGACTGGCCAATTAGCCGACTCACCAAGTTCTGGTCCGGATTCATGAACCATGAGTGCCACAGAGAGAGCCCCTATTGTGTCTTCTTGCCATTGCCGGTAAGAATTCAACACATCAACCACTTGGATCAGTTGTTGTTGCTCAGTTAGAAGGTGTGCATCCCAAAGCTCCCACATTTTGAGACTTAGGATGGGTCCAGTTCTTACTACAAGGTTTGACTGACTAATTTTAAAAAAATTAATGAAGTTAAATAAATTACGTAATTATCACATATGTTATATGATAGATATAAATATTTTAAACTAATTTATTTAGTTTCTTTAATCTCCCCAAATTAATTAACTACGGTTTATATTAAGGGTTGAACAATATTTTGTGGTAACTACACTTTTCCTTTAACTAACAACATACAATTACAAGTTCTTATATGTCAGAAAGATAACAACTTCATATTATTTACTTATCATTAATAGTTTTGAGTGATTTTTTTTTTTTGAGACCTGATAGTAATTCTAGTCTGGCTTGGGGTTAGTACAATTTTTTTTTTTTTTTGTGGACATAAACTAAACTACTTTTTGTGGGATCAATAGCTGGGAATCTAAAACGAGTCTCAAGCTACCAATAATAAAGAAGACGCAAGTCCTTGGGACCCTTCAATTCTATTTTTTCTGTTGCTTTCTCCTAGCAGTCTGATAAAGCATCATGTGAAATTCGCTGCCTCTCTAATGACTGGATGACCCAGATTTAATATTTTCTAAATGATGATTTTTAAATAAAAAAATCATTTTTAAAAAAAATTAATTAAAAGATTATCTTTATTTTATGTTCTCTATCCAATAAAATAATTTTTTTAAGAAAATAAAAAATATAAACAATTAAATTTGGATTGTTATGATCTTGATAGTCTGGACTCTGGATATCAGCTAATCTCATCATAGGCACCTACACTGAATTCCATGTGAAATAATCACAAATCTATCATAAAATTTGTGTTGGTTGGGTGTGTGAATGAGTGTAGTGGGTCCGAATGTGTTGGAATCCATATGTAAGGAAACACTACAAAAAAACAGGGAATTAGAGACGGAATTTAGCGACGGAAATTCCGTCGCTAAAAATATTAGCGACGGAATTTCCGTCGCTAATTCCGTCTCTAATCAGTTAGCGACGGATTAACGACGGAAAATGGTCCGTCCCTAAAAAGGGCGTTACTAATTCTGTTAGCGACGGAATTACAATTCCGTCGCAAATTTAGAGACGGATTAGCGACGGAAATTCCGTCTCTAATTTGCGACGGAAAATTCCGTCTCTAATAATTAATTCCGTCGCTAATTTTTGAGACGGATTTAGCGACGGAAATTCCGTCGCTAATTTCAGAGACGGATTTAACGACGGAATTTCCGTCGCTAATTTTGCGACGGATTTAGCGACGGAAATTCCGTCGCTAAATTTTGAGACGGAATTAGCGACGGAAATTCCGTCGCTAATCTGTCACAACGTAATTAAAAAAATAAGTCTGTTATTAATTTTGGAGACGGAATTAGCAACGGAAATTCCGTCGCTAAATTTTGAGACGGATTAGCGACGGAATTTCCGTCTCTAATATGTCAAAAGATTAAGAAAACATAATTCCATTATTAATTTCTGAGACGGATTAGCGACGGAATTTCCGTCTCTAATTTGTCCAAGATTAGTGACGGAATTTCCGTTCCTAATCCGTCACAAGATTAAAAAAAATTAATTCTATTTTTAATTTATGAGATGAATTAGTAACGGAATTTCCGTCGCTAATCCGTTGCAAAGTGAAATTTTTTTTTAAAAAAATAATTTAACTTTATGACAGAATTTTTAAAAAGACCGGCTTTAAGCTTTTTAAATTTTCTCTCTCCAATTAAATTTTTTGTTAGTGGTTAATTTGAATTTAACGATAAGTCAAGTTGAATAACCTATAATGGTTAAAGAACTGAAAATGAAATTAAATTGATTGCAAATAAAAACAAATTGAAACCCAGTTTGACAATTATATTAAGTTAACAACTACAAAACAACAAAAGTACTAAAGTGAAAATGTATATAATATATCAAATAAACCACACAAATATTAAATATAGTCAAACAACCTAATAACTACCCTATCCTATGGTGGTATGAGCTTCAGGGTTTAAATTGTTGACAGCCGCAGATAGTTTTTGCTCAAGTGCTTCCAACCTAGTTAAGATAATTTCATTCTGTTGCTTAAGATTGTTATTCTCCTGTCTAAGCTGTGTGACAACATTGTCAATTTCAGGTCGGAGCATTGTGTTGATGGAAGGAGAAGACTTATAGGATGAGGAATCAACATCTTTAGCCTCAGATCCTAAGCCAAATATGCGACCCTTCTTGTTCTTACCACCTGCAGCCTCTAAATATAGGTTCAGCTCTTCTTCATCTAACTGATTTGATTGCACATCACTCAGAGAATCTGTATTAGAACTTCTAGATGCCTTGATCCTCATGTAATACTCCTATATATTAAAGAAAATAATGAGTACAAAAAGTCAAAAGATATGAACAAATATAAAATAAAGGACAGTATGCAATCACTAAAATGAATTTGATTACTCAAATTAACACAACAATAACAAGAAATCAAAAAGCCACTCCTCAAAAACCAAGTATAAGAAGAGAAGGCCTAACAACTCACTACTTCATGATGGCCTAACATATAAAAGGCACACCCTTAAGGTATCATGAGATATCCTGTACGTGTCAAAGTAGCATATCATTGAATAGCAGCAATTTTTCAACCAAAAAAAAAATAGCAGCAATGAGCATACAAGGAAAGTCATGGAATTAAATTCAGCAGGTGATATTAAGGGTCTCCAAGCCATTTATCTCGTGCCCCCTTTTACTTTCTTTCTATTGGACCACTTCATGTCTACTTCTACACACCGTATCATTTCCTTCTGTTCTTTCTTCAATTGTTATTCAACACTTTGGTAACCAGTTTTCACAGATAGATCATTATATAAATAGGAATAAATAGATCATTATATCGTACATGTACAGTGGTTATATATCTTGTGATGAATAGGAATAAATAGAAACGAATCAGGGGGTTAATATAGATTAAATTCAGCAAGGAAAGTCATGGAATTACCATAAATTTGGTGCTCTATTATAAACACATGATATGCACAATAGCTAAACGAAATTCTGAACCAATGAACCAAATTAATTCATCAATCATTAACACCTCATGAACATAAATTCTGCACAAATAATATTTGAAGGATTATTCGTCCTTGACTTCCTTTAAACATCACAATTGCTAATTAACCTTTCTACTCTATTCCATTCACTGAATTGAATGAATCCTTGTGACAATACCTCCAAAGAATCACAGTGTAATGAATCAAAAGAAATCAGTACGGGGATTCATAATCAATCAACCAACATCAGCCATGCAGGTTCATTTCAGCTGTCGCTCTGTGTGCTGCGAGAAAATTTTGTATTTAATAGAAATATGAAAGGAATGAGAAAAATATGAGCGGGGAAAATCCACACTGGGGCTTTGGTTAGTATGTATCAAAGAATTTATATTAGGCTTTGCTGTCTTACTACCGTGCCCCATCATAGTCTCGTGTGTGTGGGTCTCTCTCTCATATATATATATAATCTCTTCTGTAGTATTACTTTGGTGGTTCTGGTTCACATGCAGCAAAGTCATGCAATGGTTGAACCTTAATTTAGCAAAACCCATGAATGAATTCTTATTTTTTGCCCCAACCCATGAGTGTAAGTTGAAGCACAAATGTCTATCTAGTTGTATCTAGCTTTATCAACCTCAACAACAGATACTAATGAGCAAACAACAAAGCCAGATGTTTGAAGCTTAAACAACTGGGAATAGAACTGCAATGAGAATACTTCTGTTCCAGGGAGATGCAACAAGAAAAGCAAGAAGCGATGTCTCCTAATAGGCTTCCTGAGGTAAATAGAATACGAGTAACTAATAAATGAGTCTATTGACCAAAAATTCCAGCTAAATTATATGTGGCAACAAAAATTCCAGCATGTATTTGGGTTATTTGTCACAATAGCTTGAACTTACAAAATCATCAACACATAACTGATGACTCCTTATTTTTAGTTAAATATTTGAGATATATTTTGATATATTTGGGAGTCATCAATGCTAAATTAAAGATATTTTCTTGACATATCAAGTTAGGTACATCATTTTTGGGATTTCAAGTTAAAATATAAGTTTTTCATTTTAAGAAAGAATTAAAAAAATAATAACAAATAAATAATCCAACTTTTATTAGTAACTAGTAAGATTATTAATATTCACATGTTATTCCCTTTTCTTTGATCAGCTTCAAAGTCCATACCATTGTGGAATGAATGAAAAAAATGCGAAGAAGACATAAGAAAGAACGTGGGCGACAAGCTAAGTCAATGGAAGTAGAAGATGCCAAAGTTGAACAAGAGGAAGGTGGCATCAATTGTCAAAAAGCAAATTTGGAAAGGAAAGAAGAAAGGTGGGCGAAATTAAAAAAAAAAAAAAAATCAAACTCATATCACAAGTTGGAAAGAAAAGAAGAGGCAACCACAACTTGACAAAAAAGTAAGCAGCCAATTTGGAAAGAAAAGAAGAGGCAGCTGGACCCTTAAAGTAAGTAAAAGAGGGGGGGGAGAAAAAAGAAGTGATCACCGTCTTTTGCAATTGAGGCACAAAGTAGAACAACTTAATATGTGGTCTAGAGACACAAGTAGAACAACTTAATATATGGCAACAAAACTTCCAGCATGTATTATGGGCTATTAGTCACAATAGCTTAAACTTGCAAAATTATCAACACATAACATAAATGAAAGTAGCATCTAAAATGATTTAAGCATTCTACAATAAAAGATACGTATATACACACATACCTTTTTTGTCTGGTTTCCTCTTCCTTTTCTGTTAATTCCTACGCTGTATTGATATCACTCTGTGGGAGAACAGATTAAGACATAAGCTAGTCAATTAAATGAAAAAGCCACAAACTTTATAGCACATGAAACTTAAGACCTAATGTCATCAATAAAATATTTCACATGGCCGGCTCTTTCTCTCTCTCTCTGTTGGTTCCACTTTGAAAGTGACAATTAAAAGTTGTGAACATCACTCACAGACACACAACACTCACACTAACCCAGGAACACACGCTATATATGCATGAATCATGATGGTAATGGACTGCAGCAAAGTTGAATCCACATAGCTTTTTTATTTTCAGGCAGAGAGAAGGCAACACACACACACACACACACACACACATATATATATATATATATCCCTACTTTAGCTTCCAATTTATAGTTTACAAGATTCTTTTAATTTGTTCTTATATATGACTATTCCTAGTATTATACATGTGAGAATGAGAAAGGTGTTAAGTGAGGGAAAACTCTTTTGGTGGCCATAGTATGCGTGTTAGTTTAGTTATTTATTAGACTAACACGAAAGAGGTGAAGTGGGGTGGGAAGGTGAATATTTAAGGGGGGTTGCATTTAAGTGAGTGGAGAAAGTATTATAAATCACAACAATAATGGAAGGTAGGGGAAGTTAGTTACTGATATGGAAACTGAATTGACAAGAGTGAGTGGAGTAAGTTGGCAGGGGGGGACTCCTTCTTGAACCCTTTTATTTCTTTACCAAACACTGTTACTTCACAGTGTAACTCTCAGGGCGACCTTTATATATCTTAGCTTCATCAACTACTGCTATATATCTCAGATCTGTTAGATATGAATTGAATATTGATGTTTTATTTAATTCATCATCATCAGACACCAACCCCTGCAAAACCGTCCCTTTCCAATAGAGTATTCATTCAAAAGTAGTCAATACCTTGTGAAAAAATTCCCATTATCATATCAAAAATGCAAAGATGCCCTGTTCATATCATACTACATATGCTATAACCCATTCAATTCAATTATGAGTCAGAACTTAAGCAAATGCTTGCAATTATAAGACACAAAGAAATGAAAGGAAGATGCAATGTTTTTACAGTAAAATGAAGACAAAAAAGAAGCTTTAGCCCTTGAAGAAAATAGCGACAGAAAAAACAAAATAGAGGAGTAAGCATATAATCACTAGCCTGAATTTCTCTTGGCTGCCGAAGTCGCGAGGGAGTGAGCAATAGAGAGAAAACCACCTTCAACCCTCCAAGAAACGACCTTGAAGACGAAGAAGCCACTGCATATCGGACAAGCAGATGGAAGTCCCAGAAGGCGAAGCTTGGGGTTTTGGGTGGAGCAAATCGAACTAAGAGAATCGGATGAAAGTCGAAGAAGATGAAGCTTGCCTTTTTTGGAGTAGCAAATCGAACTCAGACAAGGTGGAGATCGGGGTTTTGGAACGAAATGCTGAGGCTGATTGGGGTTGAAGAAGGTTGAAGAAGGTGAAGATTGGGGTATTGTTGGGGAGCCGCAGGAGGAGTGCAGAGGAAGAGTTTCAAGTGAGGGAAAATGGAGGGTTTTGCAAAATTTGGGGAAATTATGTAAACTAATGAAATAAATGGAGGGAAACGTTTTTGCGCCATGGAATTTCAGCAACATCTATTAAAAACTATGTTGGCAAAAAAAAAACATCTATAGACACTAATGAAACAGATTTTTTAATATAAGACTATAACTTTAATAATATAATTTCAATAAATTTAAGAAAAATAGCGTGAATCACATAACAATGATGTTATTAACTCTAAATTAAATTGGTTAGAGTTATGGTTCTAATTTTCATTTTTTACTCATTAAATTTATTTTATTTTATTTTTCTAAATTATAATGAATTTTCAAATTGTATAATTTAAATATTGAGAGTTTTAGTCTAAAATACAATAACTCATTATAGTGAATTTTCAAATTGTACTTTGACTAGTTATTTGCTTTGGCCTATTGGCTACCACTCTAATCCTACTTATTAGTCTCAATTAACAAATTAAATGAATATTTAACATTGAACTAAACAAACCAGCTGAGGAAGAGAGAGTTTGAGAGAGGAGAGCTGCAATGGCTGACGGAGAAGGGGGAGACGGTGACTCAATGATTCTGAGAGAGAGGAGAGCTGTGACCGCCGATGAAGAGAGGAGAAGTCGGTGACCTTGTGAGGTTGAACAAGTGACTAAGAGGAAGAACCAGAGACAGTAGATCCGTGTTGGAATGAGAGAGCCGTAGAAATTAAGGAGAAGTCGCCAACTTACAACATAAGAAAAAAAAATTACATTTTCTAAATTTTAGACTAGAATTTTATTTTGAAATAGATTGGCCAAGTTACAAGATTGAACTTTTTTTTGATACAATTGCAAGATTGCACTTATATTGTAAATCAAATGAGTATTTAATTACACATTCATATAATATATGTAATAGTGATTATTTACATGTTTTTATGTAGTATTTGAAATGGTAAAATACATTATTGCAATTTGTCACAAATTCAATATTTTATAAATAAAATACTATGCTTTGCATAAAACTCAAATAAACAAGTTGTGATGTCTATACTTTGTAAATTATATCATGAGTTGTTATAAATTTTAACTTTTATATATTACTGTCATTTGTTTGTATTTTTGTTTAATTTTTATCTATGGATTTCATAACTATATATAGCTTCCAAAACAACTATTGTATTCTTATTTTGTTAAAGAAATCATATTAGTAACACTAATAAATGAGTGTATGAATAAATTGATTAGCAGTATAATTAATTTCACGAAATTAGCACTACAATTATTCTTTATTCATTTATCATCTTAATTTCTAAAAGAGAGTAGTTTATATATTATTTCATTGTTTGTTTAGCTAATACAAAGTCACATGACGACGCCATTTTTATGATATACGAATGTGTTTCATAAGAATTCATCTCCATGACGTTTCAACAAGTTTTACATAATTATATTATCATTTATTCTTTACATGACGAATATTTGCAATTTTCAGATTTGCAACGGATTTAGTGACGAAACTTATAGATAGAACAATTTTTGTCTCTAATTTCTGTCAAAAAACAAGATTAAATTATCCCTTAAATTAGTAACGGAATTTGTGACGCAATAATGACGGAATATCCACAGAATTGGTGACGGAATTTAGAGACGGAATCATAGACGGATCAGAGACGGAAATTAGAGACGGAATAATTCCGTCACTAAGGTTTTAGAGACGGAATTATTCCGTCTCTAAATTCCGTCTCTCATCCGTCTCCGATTCCGTCTCTAAATTTTTAGAGACGGAAATTAGCGACGGAATAATTCCGTCTCTAAATTCCGTCTCTAATCCGTCTCAGATTCCGTCTCTAAATTTTTAGAGACGGAAATTAGCGACGGAATTATTCCGTCTCAAAATTCCGTCTCTAATCCGTCTCAGATTCCGTCGCTAAGGTTTTAGAGACGGAAATTAGCGACGGAATTATTCCGTCTCTAAA
Organism: Inga oerstediana; assembly: GCA_963210345.1. Lineage (NCBI taxonomy): Eukaryota > Viridiplantae > Streptophyta > Magnoliopsida > Fabales > Fabaceae > Inga > Inga oerstediana. The sequence continues at coordinate 70,816,478 of OY723404.1, read as the reverse complement.
TTCCGTCTCTAATCCGTCTCAGATTCCGTCTCTAAAATTAGAGACGGAATCAGAGACGGATTAGAGACGGAATAGCGACGGAATTAATTCCGTCGCTAATTTCCGTCTCTAATTCCCTGTTTTTTTGTAGTGAAAGTGAAATAAAGAAAAAGTAAGCCACCTCGCTTTTTGCTGATTTTGTCCAATTTCTAGTTTGGGCTTTTAGCCCTATATAACACAAAAGCAAAAAAAGTAATTTTGGGGGATAGGAACCGGATTAAGTAACTCCTATTTTAACTTACTCAACTGAACGAAGATGACCCAACACCCAAGGCACCCAGGTAGACCTATGGATTAAATCTCATTTCATACGCATTTGGTGGCTGATAAAAATGTCACAATGATAGGAATCAAGGTAATTAAATCCGGACCGATCAGTGAATCAGTCGGGGTACTGAGTTAAGGGTTAGTGGGTCAGACTGGAGTCAAACCGGAGCTAAACCGGGACCAAACCGGTGAGAAATGGAATATTTTAGATTTATAGTATGAAATTCTAAAGGAAAAATTTTTTTAAAAAAGATTTTTTTAAAATAAAAAATAAAAAATCTGACCCGGACCGGTTTAGAGGCCGGGTCACAGGTTTCCGGTCCGGTTTGGCCGGGCTGGTCCGGGTTCGATAACCCTGATAGGAACACATATACTAGTAAAGCTTGTTTTAGGGTTAATATAATACTAGGTCCTTATACACTTTTATTTTTAGTTCATGTAGTTTTAAACTATAAGTTTTAATCCTTTAAGTTTCTTTCCGTCTAAAGCTTAGTCCCTATGATAAGTACCTTAACAGTGTTAAATATGATAATGTAATAGTAACACTGTCAATTATGCTAAAGTGGCTTGATGACTAGGCAATTTGAGTGTGATTGTTATAGCTTATGTGTAGAGTTGGGAATAAGGGTCGGTTCTTCACGGGCTCATGCCTAAATAGGAGGCCCGTTTAGGCCCGACTTCTTTAAAACATCTAAATTCTGAAGCCCCGCCCTTATGCTATCAGGTCAGGGCTGAGCCCACGGGCTTTAGACCCTTTTGACTAAAAAAAAATACTATTTTTTCCTATCCTTTTGAAGAAATAAAGTTAAAGTAATAGCTTCTTAATTTAAGATATAAATATTATCAAAATTAAATTATAAAGAAATAAAGTTAAAATAACAAGTTATCATGATGAAAATTTCAACACTTTACACATACATGCTCACATTGTCACACATGAAAACTATTACTAGTAGCCACATGTCAGTAGACTTGTCTTTTTTTGTGAAAAAAAAATATTCTTTATAGGTATCTACACCTATGAATTTACCATAGATGATATAAGTTTTGCAAATTGCTACCTTTATTTTAATCCAAATAAAATTTGCTTTCAAGTTTTACAATCTAGTTATTATTTTACTTTAAATTGAGATACATTGTTATTTAAACTCATAAATTTCTAGTTAAAATCATTATTTAATGTCCAAATTAATCTAATTTTTAAAAGTTTAAATGAATACACAATTGTGGAAAACCAAATAAATCAAACCATGTTATAAAATTATTAAAGAAAAAGATAATAATAACTAAATATTTGCAAGATCATTAATAATATAAAAATTATAGTATTATATGAATAGTTTTAAAAAAAATAATAAAAGGGCCTAAATTGGTTAGCCCTTAGCCTTATAGGGCTGGCCTTTTTAGGCTCTCAGCCCATTAAAGCTGGCCCTTTTAGAATTGTTTGCAATTTCTATGGCAATTTTTCAAGTTGGTCTAATGGGTTCGGTCTGTTTTCCCGGCTCTACTTATGTGGCTGGGGCATTGTTTGGTTTGCGGTTTTTCGAGAGGAAGGATGTGTGGGGGTGAACGTGTTTGGTTGGAAAAAGTGAGAGGGAGGGAGGGGAGAAATTTTATCTTTTATGATGTGTTTGGTTTGAGGGAAGGGGGAGTTAAATTACCTTTTTAGGTTTAAGGTATTTAAATTTTGGGCAAGAACTTAAAATTTAAAAGGAATGAGGGGGTAAATTTTGGATAGGAATCTAAAATTTAAAAGAACGAGAGGGTAAATTTTGGGTTTCTCTTATCTAAAATTGTAGTTAACGACCTCCCTTCCCTCCCCCTACCCTCCCCTCAAACCAAACACACCCATAGTACTCCATTCCCCTCCCCTCCTTTCACGCCCCTCTAAATTTAGGGTTTTTTCAAGGGGTGAGAAATATTATGTCTTATCCAGACTAAAATACTCATCCTAATTTTTCATTATCCTAAGTTTACCCATCTAATTATAAAACCCATATGATATTACTAGGATAAGCCAAATAAATAAAAAATCTATCTAATAAAATTATATCTAATCAAATCCTATCTTACTAAATATTATTAAACTTATTCAAATCGGCTGTCTTTCTCCCTCATGTCAGTATTTATGCTTCCCCTCTCCTCCTCACTCTTTACGAACGCCATATGCTCCTCTACCTTTGCTGTCGCAAGTTGCTCTTCCAGCCATCCAAACCTTCTTTCAGGTTGTAGGTGTTTATTTATATGTTTCTTTTGTATGATATATCACTTTAGATAAGTTTATTGATTTATGTTCTAATTAAATATGTTTTAATGTTATAACATGATTACAAGTATATACATGGAATAATCTTAAACAAGTCAAATAAGTTTGTATGTTTTTAATATTATCACAAGTATCTCAATAAAATATGATATCTAGATTATACCATAATTATCTTTGCTATCTTAGTGTTATAATTTGATTTAGGTTTAGATTTAAATTTTAAAAAATTAAATTTGATGAGTTAACATATTAAAATTATTAAAATTATCATTTAAATGTATATAAGGTTTTTTCATCATATATATAATTGAGGTAAGAGAGGTTTTTTGTGATTTATAAATTAGCAAATAATAACTTTGATATCTAAATAAAATATTAGGACATATTTGTCAATATTTAATTGACTAACATCCCTTCCCTTGAACTAAATAAGAACAGTCTCTTCCTCTTCCCTCCTATCCAACCAAACAAAGCTCATAGCCTCTCTTACCTCCTCCCACCTTCCCTCGTTTAACCTCCTCTTGTAATATCCCCAGTTTAAGGATTTGAGGTTTGGAAAAAAGCCTAAATTAAGCGGACCACTAAGCCCTAGTTTAGCAGGTATTTCAAATATATTCTCTAATGTTTCTTATATCTTTAGGGCATAAAAGAAAATAAAATGGTGAATTTTGAAGGAAGTGATATGCTTCTAGTGAAATTTTCTGCGAAGTAGTGAGATTGTCATACGATTTTGAATGATCAAATGATATTCATAAATTATGAAATTTTACAAAGAGAAAGTAGATATCATAAGCTTTAATTTGATAGGTCATATGACTCAATTAAAGCTATATACAAAAAGTTATAAATTTTTGAATTTAACCTAAAAAAACTAAAGTTTCTGGAACAGTAGGCAAAGATTAAAAATCTGGGAATTATATGCTTCTAGCTAGCAAAAGACTATATTGTTTCTTGAAACTAGACTCAATAAGGGTTCTATATCCTTTGGAATCACTCCAAAACAATGTCTACAAATTTAGTTATGATTTTTCAAAGTTTGGACAGAAAATTTGCCAAAAAAATTTGTAAAAATCTAAAAATTGGGAAATTGATAAATAATTAAATTATGACATAAGATATTAGAATAAAAATTCATCTTCCTCCTTTAGCTCTCATTTCTTGCGTGAAACAGCTCCAAGAGAGAGAGGAAGAGCAAAACATTTTAGAGAGAGAGAAGTGTTGAGAGCTCTTAGAGAGAGAAGGAGAAGAGATCTTGTACGGTAAGCCGATTTCATCGACGATGTAGCTCATAACGCGTATAACTCCAACCCTAAGCTACTCTTCTTTGTTATTTAAGGTTTGGAGGCTCAAAAATCTGTTGTTTAAAGGTTCGAGTTTCAGCCATATTGGGGAAAAACTAGTGGGAGTTTGAGGTAACTTCTAAACCTTCGTATATTAACTATTTTGGCTGCTGTAGGCAATTTAATTGGTGAAATTTTGCCGAATTGCCATTGGTTTTAAATTTTGAAAATGTGTGTGCCTAAGGGTTATGCTGCCCAATTTTAGTTCAAATGGTAGTTATAACTCAATTAGATGATTAATAAAGTAGTTAGAAGTAGAAAGGAACGCGTTTACTGAGTCGAAACCGAAAAACCCCAATTTTTCCCGGGGGACCGAGAATTTTGACCAAGGCTAGTTTGGAGGATTAGAGTTGAATTTTCCATGATTTGATGGTTCCATTGAGTTCAAGAACAAAAATTAGATGGGATTACAGTTAGTCACTTTTTTGGAAAAAGCCCAAAAAAGCATAATTACGAAAATGCCCCTAAAACCCTTAAAGTGAGGCTGCCAAGGGCAATTTCATCTTTTGATAGTGATTTTGGTAATTCCGAGTTTGGAAATGGATTCCTTGGGCAGAAATATGTCAGAATAGCTCATGTCAAAATTTTGGAAAAAGTACAGTTGGATCGGGTATGGTGGGGCCGAGCCGGATCCCCGAGGGCACTTTGATCATCTTTTAATATAGACTCATATAACCTCCAAAAAACTCTATGGAGGTGTCTAAAAGGTACATTTGGAAATGTAGGATTGAATATGGAGCCCGAGCTGTTGGCACGCTTTACGAGACACACGTTTCGAGGCGGAAAAGGGTTAAGGTAGGGGATTTACCTTATTTGCATGTATTTGATATCTCTTGTGTAGTGATGTATGTGATTGCTTTACTTGATTGTGTAGAGCATATTTGAATAAATGGAACTCTGTTTCTGTTTTCGCTGTGGCCATAGTTTTGTTGCATGAAACATTGAGCATGTAGGAATGTCATTTTGGGCCATACATCTAGTTAAAGCTAACATGTCATATACATAACATCTATCATGCATGTATTATGGTATCTATTTCCTACTGCGATTTTCTCAAATCTCACCCTCCCTTACTAACAATTTAGATAGGAAAAGACAGAAGATATGCTGAGAACAATGCAGAGTACCATACGAGGGGATTAAAATGGTGGAATAAAGATGAAAAGATGTCTCTGTTTAACTGGGATGATTTTAGACATTCAAGTAGCCCTGTGCGGCTACATTGATCATAATTATTATGTACGAACTTCTATGGGGAATTTCTGTAATCATGCTCATTTTATCAGTATATTTATACTATTCCTGTGTTGCCCACTGAATCGCATATCGTTTTCCGTGAATACTCTGGTAAAGGTGAAATTAAGATAAGGGCGTGACACCTCTCTCCTCCCCGCTGCTGAACCAAACAAGGCTTAAGTGATGAAATTTAAAAAAAAAGGGAGGGAACCAGGGAAAGAACACTGTCAAGCTTACACTCTTCCCCTGTTCTTCATTGTCTTCATAGAGAGAGAGAGAGAACACCATTGGGAGGACACAGTTGGAAAGGAAACTCCAGGAGGAGAAAACATAGTTGCATTTCAAGTAATATTTTGTTTTTTAGTTTGTTCTCTCTTGCGCTTTGAAATGTGCGGCTTGGAAACTTAGGAAATAACAAGGGTTTGCTTTAATTCCCTCTGTAACTCTATTCATATCACTGAGTCCTTAAAGGAATATCTTAAAGCAAAGGAAATATATTGAAACCAGAAGAATAGTTGTGTGATGGGCAATTGAGCAGTATCAAAAAGGTTGAAGTGGGTGGGCAGAACAAAGAAATCGATGGATGATGGGCAATTTGGGTTTGCATCCAAGCTGAAGCAGGTTTTTGTGGGTCAACATGGAATTGCAAAGAAAAATGCTTCAAACTAAAAAATGGCACAGAGGGAGACTTGAATCAGAACTTTGGATTTGGGATCTTGAAGGATCACAAGCTTTTAGTGCTAAACACGCTCTAATTCCTTCCATTCACGTCCTCAGATGCTGTTCTCTCTCTCTCTCTCTCTCTCTCTCTCTCAATAAAGACGATGATGAATAAGGGTAAAGTGTAAGTTTGGTGGCGTTCTTCACCACATGTTATGTCGTTTTATTTATCATGATCCCAAGACTTTTGTATTTGATTTTTATATATTAAAATATTTTGGTGCTTTAATTTAACATATGGTGTGAATTTTATTTGAATTTATTATATATTTTGATGATTTGGATGTTGGATATCCTTATTGGCTATATTTGAGATACTTTTGCTGCTTGGTTTGAGGTGTGACACCATACTAATTTTAAAAATGAAAAACAAAGAAGAAGGTCAGGCAAGGTCACAACACACAAGTATTGATTTAGTACAAGAAGGGGTTTGATGGGGAGAAGAAATATGAATTATTGAAGACAGGTGAGGAGCAAGGCCTGCAATATAGAAAGTTAATGCTCACAACCCTGAAGTTTTGTTGCTTTCACCCCTCTCCTTCTCGGATTTGGCTTCGGTCCGCTGCCATGCAGTCCGCTGTCCATCCTTTTCTTCCAAAATTTTGGGGGTAAAATGATGGGGTTGATTTTTGTTTTAAAATGATGTCTGGTATTTTGAAGTATTTTTCTGGATGTATCTAGTATCTTAAAATATTTTTTAAGTAACATGCAGTATCCTAAAATAAATTTTAGTGCTTTTAACCCCTTAAAATATTTTTTTAATTGTACCTAGTTTGTTAGCAGACTAATTACAATTTTACCCTTAATGTATTTTTTCAGCTTCAAAACTTACTTAAAAATATTAGATGTTATTGAAAAAATATTTTAGAGTGATTTTTAGAGCTGAAAAAATACATTAAGGATAAATTGCAATCAGTCTTCTAACACACTGGATACAATTAAAAAAATATTTTAAGAGGTTGAAAGCATTAAAAATTATTTTAGGATATTGCATGTTATTTAAAAAATATTTTAAGATACTAGATATATCTAGAAAAATACTTCGAAATACTAGACATCATTTTTTTTTAAAAAAAAATTCAACTCCATCATTTTGCCCCCAAAATTACACCAAAAGAAAAGGATAGGCAGTGAATTGCATGGCAACGGACCGAAGCCAAATCCCTCCTTCTCTGGCTACCTTCTCATCTTACTTCCAATTCCTTATCTGATGCAGCTTCTCTCTTATTTTTTTGGTGTTTCGCAGCCCTCCTTCTTCTTGAAATTGCGTGTTTTTGGCGCCAAATACTAACACTGGTATTTCTTGGGGAGAATTACACTCAGGTCTCAAGGAAGAAGAGAAATGACAAAATAGTCTCTGGAGATTGTAAAACGAAAAAACGGTTCCATAGAGTTATTAACACAAGCTTCTGGAGTTGTTAACAAGTTGTCAATACAGGCTCCTAGAGTTGTTAATGAGACCATTTTTTCATTTATTTTTTTCCTTGGGACCTAAGTGTAATTCTCTCTATTTCTTTTCAAAAAATAGCATTCAACATTTTAGAGTATTTTTTTTAATACACCTTATACCTTAAAATATTTTTTCAATAGTACTCGGTGCACCCAATAATATCTAGCATCCAAATATTTTCTTAGTATTATCTAGTATCTCAAACTATTTTTTAGTTCATCCTGCATCCTAAAACATTGTGCCAAAATATGTTTAAAACATTGAGTATTATCAGAAAAATATTTTGAGGGCTAGTTGCAATAAAAATTTGTTTAGAATACTAAAAAAAATATTAGTTTTGAGAGCCAAATGCAATAAAAATTAGTTTAGGCATTGAGTTAGTGTTACTGGAAAAAAAATTTTAGAGTAATGGATGTTAGATATTGGGTAGTATTAAAAAACATCTTAGGATGGTGAGTAGACCAGAAATTATTTTAACATATTGAGTACTATTGAAAAAAAATTCTGATACTAAAAAATATATTTTGAAAAGATGAAGGGAAAATTCCAGAAAACTATAGAGGATATTAGAAAAGGATAGAAAGGTTGAGTGAAATTCTCATATCCCAAATTAGTAAGGCATGAGGAATCTGGAATTTGAAATATTAAGACAATTACTTAAATACCCTCCTAAGTGACAGCCAAAAGGGAAAGGAAGAGACAGGAGAAGGAAGAGTTTGAAAGGGTATCAAAACAGAGAGTGATGGGAAAGCTCGGGGAGACAGAGAGACAACGCGAAGGACGGTGAGTCGACGGTTGTCGGTGGCGATTTGCGGTGTTGCCGACGGAGGTGAACAAGCCATTGTGCGATTGTGCGTTCAGTACTCCCTTTGTCAGAGCTTCAGCGGTCAACCATTTCAGTTGACGGTGTTAGGCTGTGCGGGGCGGCAAGTCGACTGTCTCACCTTTTGTACATTTTTAATTAACACCACCAATCCCTAGATAAACAGAACAAACTTCTTTATTAACATCACATGATTCATTAACGACTCTACCTGCTAGATTAACATCTTCAACCGAAAGCTTTCGCAATGTCCCAAGTTGTATGTCCCAAAACAACATATGAGCTATGATTAACAACTTCATCTTCTTTGTTTATGACTACACTTTGTTCATTAACATCTTAAGAGTAATATGTTAGGAACGTCATAATGTAGATGGGAAAACACAACATCTATCTCCATATTAACAACATCATCTTCGTTGTTAACGACTCTATTTTCTCTATTACCATCTTGTGAGGAATAAGTGGGGATCGTCCTAATGTACATGAGAAAACACAACATCTCTCCCTCGATTAACAACATTACCTCCATCATTAACGACTACATTTCATTCATTACCATCTTGTGAGGAATAAGTTGGGAATATCCTAATGTAGATGGGAAAACACAACAAGTCACCCTCGATTAATAATATGAGTTTCTTCATTAACAACTCCTATTCCTCCATTAATATCTTCAAAGGAACAAGTTAGGAACGTCGTCATGTAGATAGGAAAACACAACAACTATCCACATAATAACATCATTATCTTCGCTATTAACGACTAGGCTTCTTCCATTAACATCTTTGAAGGAACAAGTTAGGAACGTCATAATGTAGATAGGAAAACACATCTCTCCCCATAATAACATTGTTATCTTCGATATTAACGATTCGACTTCCTACATTAACATCTTTGAAGGAACAATTTAGGAATGTCGTAATGTAGATAGGAAACATAACATCTCTCCCCATAATAACATCATTATCTTCGCTATTAACGACTCGGCTTCCACCATTACCATCTTGTGAGGAATAACTTGGGAAGGTCATAATGTAGATTGGAAAACACAACATCTCTCCATGTATTACCAACATCAGATTCATTATTAACGACTCGACTTCCTCTATTAAGATCGTAGGAGGAACATGTTGGGATGATCCAAATGTAGATGAAGAAAAACAACAAGTTAGCCACAAGTAACAACTTTATTTTCGTTATTATCAACTCGACATCCTTCAGTAATATCTTAAAAGGAATGAAGTTTCCAAATCATAAGTTTGATGCCCAAAACAACACCTCACCCACAGTTAACAAGATCATATTCATTATTAACGACATTAGTTCGTTGATTAACATCTGGTCAAAAAGAAATGGGAAAGTTTTAGCGTCGCTGCCCAAACGCAACACCTTTCACATCTTCCATTCACACAGATAACAGAAGACATGTGTAGGAAAAAGTTTACAAAAATAGATGTTCTATGGGTAATAACACCAAACCGCTCTATATTAACAACATGGTTTTGTTAATTAACACCATATATTTATCAACTGCTGTCAGATCACAATCTGCATAATTACATTCAGCAATCATATAAAGCCCAAAAAAGAGTTACACACTGCCCTTTGTACACGTTCACATATTTCATGACAAGGGAACATTAACACTGGAGTAGTACATAATCTGAAATGGTTGACCACTGAAGCTCCGACAGAGAGAGTGCTGAAAGCACAACCGCACAATGCCTCATTCACCTCCGTCGGCGACACCGCAAATCGCCACCGACAACCGTCGACCCACCGTCCTTCGCGTCATCTCTCCGTCTCCCCGAGCTTTCCCATCACTCTCTGTTCTGATACCCTTTCAAACTCTGCCTGCTCCTGTCTCTTTGTTTCCCTTTTGGCTGTCACTTAGGAGGGTATTTAGGTAATTATTTTAAGATTTCATATTCCTGATTCCTCATGCCTCACTGATTTGGGATATGTGAATTTCACTCAACCTTTCTATTCTTTTCTAATTTCCTTTATAGTTTTCTGAAAATTTCCCAAAGCTAAATGCTATTTTTTAAAGAAACAAATTTGGCGAGTGTCATTATTTTGCACCAAACCCAGCGTGGTTTTAAAGAAAAGGGGGACAACGGCCATAAAAGAATAGAAGATAGAAGCCGCGTCTAATCCTCATCGAAGTCATCATCACCTTCATGCTCCAAACCTCACATCCCTATGTCTCATCACACTTTTTACTACTTGTTTTTTCTCCATTTAATCATTGATATCTCATACATATTCAATATTCTCTTTCGGCATTATTTGATAGGTTTACCATATTTGGAAGGACTGTTGCCCATGTCTAACACGGCATCGTAGTAATCCAATATGGAATACTTGAATCCTGGCAACTTCTTCTCTAACTTGTGCAGTGCTCCTGTTGCGTCTTCTTGCCATTCATTGCCAGTAAGAATTCAACACAGACCGGCCAAAAAAAAAAGTAAGAATTCAACACAGTAACCACTTGGATTTGTTGTTGTTGCTCAGTTACAAGGTGTGCATCCCAAAGCTCCAACGCTTTGAAACCTAGGATGTGTCCGGTTTTTACTACAAGATTGGGTTGACTAATTTGAAAAAGTTAAGGAAGTTAAATAAATTGTTTAATTATAACATATGTTATATGATAGATAAAAATATTTTAAAATAATTTATTTAGTTTCTTTAATCTCCTCAAATTAACCAACTAAATTTCATATTAAGGACTGGGTAGTATTTTGTGGTGATCACACTTTTTCTTTACTTAATAGCATACAATGATAAGTTCTTGTGCAAGGTAGATAACAAGTTCATATTATTCACTTGTCATTGAGATTTTTGAGTGATTTTTTTTTTGGGAGACCTGGTAGTAATTCTTGTCCGGCCATCTACTAAATTGCTATTTTAAAATAACATATTTAACAGAGAGTTAAAGATTGATAAAGCTTGGGGAAGTACAATTTTCTTTTTGTGGACATAAAAAAAAAAGTATTTTTTGTGGGATCAATAGCTGGAATCTAAAGCGAGTCTGAAGATACCAACCAAAAAGAAGACGCAAGTCCCTGGGACCCTTCAATTCTGTTTTTTCTGTTAAACTATGTTTTTGTGGACATCAATAGCTAGGAGTTCTGAGCAAAAAAAAAATAGCTAGGAGTTTGTTAAAGCGAGTCTGCAGATACCAACCATAAATAAGATGCATGTTCCTGGGACCCTTCAATGCTGTTTTTTCTGTTGCTTTCTGCGAGCAGTCTGATAAAACATAATGTGAAATGAGATTTCGGTACCCATCCTTTGCTCAGTTGATCTGGATCTTCAATATTTGATATGGACTGTCAAGATTTAATACTTTTTTAAATGATGATTTTTAAATAAAAAATTTATTTTTCTAAAAAATTTAGTTAAAAGATTATTTTTATTTTAGATTCCATACCAAATAAACTAATTTTTTAAGAAAAATAAAAAGTAAAAATATTAAATCTGGATTATCCAAATCTGATCTGGATGGCCCACATTAGCTGAGCTTATGGTTCCTATCCCAATTGAATTCCATGTGAAATACTTTCTCCGATCCTATTTACAAACAACTTTTCCCTTACTTGCACAAAACAAACCAGTAGTTAAAAGTAATAAGTGTATAAAAAATACCATGTTTTTTCCTTATATGCCCTTATTTATGAAAAGAGTATACGAGAGAAAATAGATAAAAATTATGAAAGAGAATGAGTATTTAATAAGGGTAAATTAGGAAAAAGAAACTTATATTTTCAGATAAAAAGTGAAGATTGCTTATAAAAGAGATTAGCCGAATGGAAAAGAAAGTTGTTTATAAATAGAATATGAGGGAATAATAAAAAATCTATAATAAAATTTGTGTTGGTGGTGTGTGTGAATGAGTATAGTGGGCCCGGATATGTCGAAATCCATATGTAGGGAAAGTGAAATGAAGAAAAAGCAAGCCACTCGGCATTACGCTGCTTTAGTCCAATTTCTAGTTTGGGCTTTTAGTCCGATATAACACAAGATAAAAGGTAAAACTAGGGATTAAATCTCTTGGGCCTGAGTATGTTGGAGTCCATATGTGGGCAAAATGTAATAAAGAAAACATAAGCCACTTTGCATTATGCAGCTTCTGTTCAATTTCTAGTTTGGGCTTTTAGCCCTATACAACACAAAAGGAAAAAAAAAAAAAAAAGTTATTTTGGAAGATAGGAACCGGATTAACCAACTCCTATTTGAACTTACTCTACTAAGTGTGTGTTTGAGTTAGTTTTTGAGAATAGTTTTTATGATTTATGAGGTATGTGTGTGAGAGGAGTTTTGTCTCATATTGCACAAACCTAGATTTGAAACCTAGGTTTGGGATCTTCCCAAACACACATTAAATGAAGACAACCCAAGGCACGAAGGTAAACCTATGGATTAAATCTCATTTCCATAGGCATTTGGTGGCTGATAAGAATTCCACAGCGATGGGAACACATATACTAGTAAAGGTTGTTTTAGGATTAATATACTATTTGGTCCTTATAGACCTTTATTTTGGTTCTTATATTTTTAAATCATAAGTTTTAGTCCTTTAAATTTCTTTCCGTTTAAAACCTTAGTCTCTGAGATTAACGGTGTTAAATATGATGATGTGATCTTAACTCTGTCAATTATGTTAATGTGACTTGATGATTGGGCAATCTAAGTGTGATTATTGTAGCATATGTGAGTAGGTGATAAAATTTTTAAAAAAAAGGAGGGAACCAGGGAGAGAACAACATCAAGCTAACACTCTTCCCCTGTTCATCATTGTCTTCATAGAGAGAGAGAGAGAGAGAGAGAGAGAGAGAGAGAGCGCCATTGGGGGACACAACTGGAAGGGGAACTCTGGGCGGACAAAACATAGTTGCATTTCAAGTAATGATATAGTAATCAAGCCATACAAGGTATAGTAATCATACTTAACTTGCCCAGGTCATCAAGCTAAGCCACGTTAGCATAATTGACGATGTGTGTCACATTTTCATATTTAATACCGTTAATGTCCTTATTAAAATATAGGGATTAATGTTTTAAACAGAAAGAAATTTGAGGGACCAAAACCTATTATTTAAAACTATAAGGAACAAAATCAAAATGAAGGTAAGCTATAACGACTAGGACTAAACGTTATATTAACCTTTTGTGTTATTTCATCAATTTGTCAACGTTCAGCTACTATTCATGACTAATACAAACAAATCAAAATCTTCAATTTTAAATTGGTTAGATCGTGTGGGCTAGAGGTCTTCCCCCAGACACACAAACACGACTGATGAGTTAAACTACGAGACTTAGAATGCCTAATTTGGCTCAAATAGCTCTTTGAGATTGTAGGGCCATGTTTGGTTGCGATTTCCATTTCACACTATGCTTGCAAACTCCTTGTTCACTGCTTCTGTGGGATGAGCAGGATCAAAGAACACATAATCTCTTGGATCTTCATAGGCCTTAAAATTCATTCTTATTTTGTTCCCTCCAAACGAACCACTCCCACAGCATGCCTTCTTCCCTTCCTTCAAACCTATCAAATGCAAAAAAAAAAAAAAAAAAAAAAATCAAATCAGTTCATCTCAAAAGCATTTGAAATTACTGAAATGTTCCAATCAAACAACATTGGCCTTCACACCCACCATGTCTAGAAGGGAAATTAATCATGTCTAAGAGAAAGCTATAGAAATCGCTTGTTGAGCATTTGAAGCCTTTAAGTTGAAATTCTAGCTTCTGAAGCATTTTAAGAAGTTCTTGGTTGTGTAATTTTGCTAGTGTAGTGGCTTCCTCCCTGCAACTATTATGGCTCACTCTCATGGCTGGTGAACAGCCAATAGGAGCCAAATTTGGGACCCAAAACTTCCTTCCTCCTTTCTCATATACATCCTATCATGTTCGTTTGGAATAGCTTATTTTTGGATAATAAGTGCTTATAAATCGTGATTCACGGTATACGAGGTAAGTATGTGAGAGGAGTTTTGTCTCGACTTACGTAATAAGGACTTATTGTCCCAAAATAAGTGATGCCAAACACTCACTGTATTCTTACTTTGATCACAACAGTGAGGTTTCCGATCACCCTTCCAACATATTGTTGAGGGTATAATTTGATGAAGCTGCAGTTTATAGCCAAAGAGAAAATGTAGTCATTGCTTCCTATATTCATCATATATATAGCTCTTGAAACCAAGGTATTAAAAATCGGACCGGTCATTAAACCGGCTAAGGCAGTGGTTTAAGGATCAGTGGGTCAGACCGGGGGTCAACCCTGAACCAGACCGGTGATAATTAAAATAATTTAATTTAACTTAGATGTATAAAATTATTTGTATTCTAATAATGTTTTTTTAATAAAAGTAACGTTTAACATATTCTATAATATATTTATAGTATATATTGATGGAAAAAAAAGTTAAAGTATATATTATTATATTACATTACTATAATACAGTAACAGATGGCTTCCCTCCTTCATATTATATAATATTATGATTATATGGTCTTCTCTTGCAATATGTGCGTGAAGGAGATAACACATCTTATCTGAGACCTGCTTCGAAAAACGTAAAATGATAGAAAGCCAACAACTCCAAAGAAACACCACACTCTTGTCAGAAAAGAAGTCAGACATTTATGATTTATTTTCCTTTGCAATTTGAATATCTATCAGTTCTTGAAGCTTTAAAAGTTGAAACCAACCTCAGTTTTTTGGGGTTGGCTGCGGTCCGCTGCCTAGCGGTCCGCTCCCCATCCTTTTCTCCCAAACTACACCGTTTTGGTGTAGTTTGGGGTAAAGGGGTGAGTTTTTTTTTTTAAAAAAAATAAGATATAATATTTTGAAATATTTTTTTGGAAGTATCTAGTATCTTAAAATATTTTTTAAGTAACATATAGTATCCTAAAATAATTTTTAGTATTTTAACCCCTTAAAATATGTTTTCAGTTGTATCCAGTGTGTTAGCAGATTGATTGCAATTTAACCTTTAATGTATTTTTTAGTTCCAAAAATCACTTTAAAATATTTTTTTGGTGTTTTTAACCTTTTAAAATATTTTTTTGGTGCTTTGAACTCTTTAAAATATATTAAGAGTTAAATTGCAATCAATCTGCTAACACACTGGATACAACTGAAAACATATTTTAAGGGGTTAAAATACTAAAAATTATTTTAGGATACTATATGTTACTTAAAAAATATTTTAAGATACTAGATACTTCCAAAAAAATATTTTAAAATATTATATCTTATTTTTTAAAAAAAAAAAAACTCACCCCTTTACCCCAAACTACACCAAAACGGTGTAGTTTGGGAGAAAAGGATGGGCAGCGGACCGCTAGGCAGCGGACCGCAGCCAAATCCCAGTTTTTTGGTCTCTCTCTCTCTCTCTCTGCGAGAAGCTTTAACTACAACTATGGAGTCCTCCCTCTCTTGAATCATTTTTTCTCCTCTTTCTTGAGTTCTTCCTACTTTACTGTAAGTTTTTAGTTTTTTATGGCATCTCGTTCTTTACTATTTCCCTTCTCCTCTTCTTCAGGAAATTTTCTCCATCTTCTTCCAAGAGTCTCCCAAAGTCTCCATGTTCCAAGCTTCCGATAAGGTGAAAAAGTTGACCCGGGTGACCCATCCAGCTCCGCGGGTTGATTTGGTTGCTCCCGGGTTACACCGGTTTATTCCGAGTTGACCGGGTTGAAGATCTACCGAGTCTAGCCATCACCCGGACCGGACCAGTCCGGTTTTTAATACATTGCTTGAAACCAACGTTGCGGCTTTCGAATCACCAAGTTTCTTCCTTAACTGCTTCTCCACATTCTTGAAATACTCCAATTAAATTTTGAGGGATATCACCTGCAAATTTGAATTACTCATCTGTGTGTGTTTCTGCTTTTAGAAGCAAGTAATCCTGCTGGCCACTACTGTATTCCACTATAACATGCCACCTTCACAAATAACTAATTTGAGGATCTTAAGGAAATTAGTTAAGTTAATTATTGTAACAAATGCTTGTTGGTTTCACTAAAATTCTCCATTTAATAAATTAGAATTGAAACTTCTCTTGATGAAAGTCTACATAATATATGAAATTATAGGGATACATTGGGCAAAAAATTAAAAATTTGGATGAGACAAAGTGGATTAGACTCTTATATTTAGGCTCAAAATAAATCTCTTGTCTGTCTTGTATATTTAGGACTGGAAGAAATAATTAAAAGGTCCAAGTTCAATATATTCTTGAGGGCAAGCTTTTATGAACACAAGTATAATGGGAAAACCCAATATCAAAAGACTATCCTATTGAGAGGGATAAGAGAGCCCTTTAAACTTATAAATCAAACTTCACTTGTGATGTTCTCAAAATAGGACTCACAAGCACCGTTGTTATGAACACACAAATCCAAAGGCAAAGTTCAATTTCAAAAGATTAACCTATTAGATGGGAGAACTTTTTAAACTTATAAACCATATTTCACTTTTGGTATTGATAACAAAAAACCTTAGTTCAATAACACTAGAATCTATTGATGTATCAATCAATGAGATTGTGAAAAGAAACAAATACATACCATTCCTTGATTAGTCTCAACTAGAACACCAGCTCCACCAGATGCAAAATTTGATCCATCACTGTATTGATGATATCCAGGTTGTAGATATGGCAGAATCAAAGGAATCTCTGCATACTCAGCTGAAATGGAGATATATGCAAGTTCTTTAATTTATGAAACATATTATATATATTCAAGCTCAAGAACATGATTCAATATCGCTGCTTACCGACAAAATCAGGGACGAGACGTTCATCACTGAATCTGCCAGTAGGATATTTGAAGAAGGTGATGCCATAAGGGCTATTATTGGCCTTAATGACAGGAGTATTGTTGAGGTAGTTGTTGTTTCCTGGGTCCGACAGCGAGTCTCCGAAGATAAACAATGGAGTTTGATTTTGTTGCAGACATGGGGATGATGAATCAGCATAGCACAGTGTACTGATTGCTGTGCTCAAGAAGAAGAAGAAGCTGATAGGGTGATACACAAATCTTTCCATAATATTTATTTTACTATAATGTGTTAAACCTTTGGTTTTTATAATGTCAAGCGCGCGCGCGCGCGCACAAGTCTTGTATCAAGTAAGGCTCCATCATGGATTTGTGTTGGGGGTATGCTTGCGGATTTGGGGCCACCCAATGTGATGCTGACTTTTTCAACATATCATACGGTTATTAATATAAGATGTAGTTGATTAATTTTGATAAATGAATAAAATTAAATAAATTACTTAATTATAATTATAGTATATGTTATATGATATCTCTCAAATATGTATATGTATCATTAAGTTATGTATCAGTTTATAAATCAAAAAAATTTTAGACAAAATGATAAATATAAATACTTTAATGTAGTTTATTTAACTTCTCTTTAATCTTTTCAAATTAGTCAATTGAGTTTAATATTAAGAAACAGATGTAGTATTTTGTGGTACCACACTTTTATGTTATTTTACAACATACAATAATATGTTCTTGTATAAGAAAGATAACAAGTTCATATTGTTCACTTATCATTGAAATTTTTGTGTGATTAAATTTTTTTCTTAAAACCTGATAGTAATTCTCATCTCACCATCTACTACATTCCTATTTTAAAATAATGATGTATTAAACAGAGGGTAAGATTGATAAAGCTTGGGGTTAGTACTATTTTCTTTTGTGGACACAAAATAAATTATTTTCTGTGGGCATAAATAACTAGCCGTTCAAAGTGTGTCTGAAGATGAGATAGGGTTACTCTCAACCAAAAAGAAAACAAAGAAATGAAACTTCCTGGGACCAGCCAATACAATTTTTCATGATGCGTTTTGCACGAGGGTTTTTTTTTTTTTTACTTGCCGAGCATGCGGTCTGATAAAACATCATGCCAACTAAAATAATCACAAATAATCACGTCAATATATATTTTTTTTCCGATTACAAGAGACAAGCTTATAAACTTGAATTTTGTGGTACCTAATAACCATAGTGAGGAGATGACTCCTCTACAAAAGACATATCTTTTAAGGTAGCTCTTCATCTTGCCAGGACATCACTAATTAAACTAATCCGCTCACTACTAATATGCGCATCTCTTGCTAATCTGTCAGCACACTCCAAAATTTTCCTGTGTATATGAAGTAACACCCCCTTCCAATCAGCAAAAATCAAATGTTTTGTGTCGTCAATTACTTCCCTTAGTTTTGTCCAAAAAACAAAAAAAAAAATTACTTCAGTGCATGATTGGTTTTTGGTTACACTCCAACCTGCACTTCCTTCTCCTTAAAATTAATCCCTGTCATGGGCCTACTTTTCCCTCCAAATTTGGCCTAATATTTTCTTTCCCTGGGCCTACTCTTTCTTACTTCCCTTGTCAGGGTTTACCTCAGCTTTGGACTCTGAACTACACGCTCCCCCCTCCATAATTGCTAGAGCCGACCTCCCCAGAGCTATAGCCACCTCGGACGTTAATTTGCAGAATTACTAGCTTCCACCCATAAATTGCGTCTGGTCTGTCTTTCTTTATTTTCTTCTATCTCCATTTTTTTTTTTGGGGTGAGGGATGTCTCTACTAATCATTTTCTTTACTTAATGACTTAATCATTGAATCATGTTTTAATGGATGAAACTTAATGTTTATATTAAATAGTATTATGATATTAAATATAATAAAAATCTATCATTATAATATTATAATACTATTTAAAATTATAATTGTTATCAAAATGTAACAATTAAGTGGAGAGGGAAACCACGGAGAGACTCATTTCCCCACCTCTTTTAGGGAAACAAAACACGATTTGGCAACCAGCGATCTTCCTTTTGGCCCACTTCCTGATTTGATTTTGACCCAAAAGGTCTATTCCTCAGCTCCTTTGAGTTGTGAGTCTTGCCTACTGCTTTTGAAACAAACATCCATGGTCCAAAGTGTTCTGCCCTCGCCGTAGTCTCCTTTTTCCGATCGAACCTCCGGTATATTATTCCAACTCGAAATCTCACCGTTATGCTCCTGTGATTGATATGCACTTTGCCGCCATGGATATACTTTCCCTTCGATGCCCATACCTTCCGCACTCAAAGCAAATGAGTTTTAGACCTTCGTATTCAACATTGAACACTTCTTCCGCATCAATAATTCTTCGTACTAATTTCTTCTAAAGATCCAGCTCGACGCATATCCTTGCGTATCTCCCTCTTTCCATTTTGGTTGCTCCAGCAGAATCTGTCAAGGTATTAAGATCCACATGAAATGGCCTCCCTATTCTTTCCTCTAATCTTGCGATACAGTGGCTATTGTAATATCCTAAAATATGATTAAGGGTTAAATGTAATAGATAGTGAAATAAAAGGGTTTAATGGCACTCTAATTAATTTTGTCATGATCAAGAGTTAATTGCTACTTGATCTTAAGGATAGATTTGCGATACAAAATGAAGGGCCAAGATTGCTCTTATAAAGTAGAAGTAATAAGAAAGATAATTAAAGCAATTTCCTTATCTTTTCCTCTTATGTGGACACAAGGCACATGCAAGACCAAGTCAACACACTCTCTTTTCTTTTTCCTACAAGAAAACCATTCCCTCCTTGCTCTATGCTTATGTAAGATTAAAATAATATATATGTATTCCTTTGCTCCCATATTTCGTTCAAGCTTTGAGAAAGTAAAGGAAGAGAATTTAACTGATATATTTTTATATTTAGAGTCAACAAAAGTGGCTAGGATTTAATCAATATCCTCGCCTTTATGCTTGGAGTCGGTCAAGAAGCCTAGAAGAGAAAGAGAGAGAATTGCATCAAATAATCCCTCACCTTTTGCTCATGTGGTACGTTGGGACAAAGAAAGAAGGTAATTGGTCAAAGACATACCAAAAGGAAGAAGAAGATATAAGTCAAACAAATCCCTCCCTTCTTGTCAATAATTACGGCTAAGAAGAAGCAAGAAGAGTGAATGGGTTAAAGCAATTAATTCTTCATTAAATATCTAAAGTAAAGTCGGCCAAGTGAGGAAGAGGTAGGAAAGAGAAAAAGCAAACCAAACATATTGGAAATTATCATAGGATTTCACCAAGAAAGAACACATGTGGACCACATATTTTCCTCTCCTTTTTGTCCAACTTTTCGGTCAGGTTTTTAAGTGATAAGGGAAGGGAAAAACTGACTATTATTCACTCTCTCTCTCATTCTCTAAGTTGGCCAGCTGAAGCACGAAAAGAACAAGTGAAAAAACAAGTTTAAGGTAAGGGTTTCATCTTGGATTTTCACCTTCTTAACCTTATCTATGGCTCAAGAGTCCTTCATGAAACTTGTTCCTCTCTTCTTTAGCTTTATTTCTATGGTTTTTGTTTTTGAAGAAGAGGAGTTTTCAGCGATCTTACAAGAACAAAAGCTGAAAAATCAAATAAAGAACTTAAGGAGAAGCAAGAGGTGAGTATTAGCATCAATTTGAGCTATTGGTTGTGTTGGTTGAATGAGTATTTTGGCATGTGTAAATCTGCCCTGATTTTGGCCAAACAAGGGTTTGGGTAATTCATGATGTTTTGGTTATGTTATTGGTGGTTTATGATGATTGGAAACCATTTGACATAAGTTTGATGCTGAAATTGGAAGTTGGTAATTGTTGGAATTTATTTTGAATTTTCTGCCAAAACAGGACATGGAGAAATAGTAGGAATTTGTTAATTTTGATGTTACCATTATGTTCTATACAAAAAATTATGTGAAAATAGCCCCGGGTTGTGAATTTTGGGTTATTGAAACTCAAAATGTAAATATGAGTTTTCAGCCTAAACAGAATTCCAGCGAGGTACTATACTTTTATGGTGTTTTTGGATAACCAAATGATCTCTAAAAATTATGAAACTTTCCAATCTTAAAGTTCACATTCCAAGCTTCAAAATGGACACATAATTTGTGTCATTTCATTTTTTGAGCTGGGAGTTCTGGTTGCCCAAAGTTTAATGTCAAAACTGGACTTAATTCTGGAGCATTGTGGGATTTTGTGTAATTCTGGAATTGTGTGGTGATTTCCGGTAATGATTCATATTTTTCCTATGAAGAGGACTTCAATATATTTTCATAGGACTTGAGATCACCTCATTTCAATTTTTGTAGAATTAGTTATGATTTTTCAAAGTTTGGAGAAAATTCTGGCAGATTTGGTCCCTTATGAGAAAATTGAAGATGCAATGGCATAATGTAGTATTGTTGAACTTTGAGGTTAAGAATTGGTCTTTTAGGTTAATTGACCACTTTAACTCCTTAGTTGATTTGATTAAATATCACTAATGATAACCAACTTGAGTGTTTGAATTAAAGAATTGGATTAAGTAATAACCTGTCGTTGAAATTCTACTTATAAGATTTGACATTTGCCCTGCACGTGATAAACCAGTGCCAGTGCACGAGCGAAAAGAACAAAGTAGTGACTCTTTCTCTTATTCTGTGTATGATGCCTTGCATGTATATCATGTCATTGAATATGCCGTGATGTAACATTGACGTTGTGAAATGCCGTTGTTGTGCTGTTGTGAAACATGTTGTTGTGAAATATGCCGTTGTGAATGCACTGAAAGTTGTTGTAGAAATGCCGTTATGTTGTTGTTGTTGTGATTTTCTTACATACTTTGTGATTGTACATGTTATAAGTGAATTGTTACTATTGAGATTCTTTTGAATCTCATTCTTTCCAATGATTAACCTACAGCAAGGGCAAGTGGGTCAAAGGAAAAGCAAGTGACGAAGGGCGGTTAGAGCTCCTAGCTATGAGTTTTAATTTTGGTAGTTGGTTGTTATATTTTGTTGGGGATTAGTTACACATGTTGTATATATTGAATAGTATTGTGTAATCCCTTGTATGGGAAACTAAGCATTGTAAACCCTTTATTAAGTAACGAAACCTGAGTGTTGTCGGGAATTTTTGGTTGCACTCTGATATGTATGAATGAAACCAAACTGGATAGATCAATTGTATTCGAGATGTATACGTGAAACCGCACTAAACAAATTTTGAAAAAGTTTTAAATTAACCGCTGGTCTCTATTTTAACCTAATAACGCATTCTCGAACTATAAATTTAGCTATTAAGGTAGGGGGTTACAGCTATTGTAGTAATGCATGGGAATTTGAGGTATGCGCACCCACGTCACTATTCTTCTCAATTGATTTTTGAACGGATCAAACTACAGAGTCCACTTTTAACCAAGATGCAATGCTGGAAGATAATCCATGGCCCTTCATACAACACTTTCTTGTAATTAGATTTCCAATGCTCTTTGTTTGTGAATCTCACAACAAAATAGTTGTTTGGCAAATTGATTAGCTCGAACTCAGAAATCCCTCAGAGTCTAATGAGGTGTGTCTTCAGCATATACTGGTTAAATTGTTTTCCTAACACAGTAATGATGAGTGAGAAGTTCCAAGGCTTGCACCACTCATTATAATCTTCTTGTGAGTTGGGAGCTACCGGATAAATTTTCTCGAGCCTTACAATCTCCTCAGTTGGTTCTGGCATCTTCCAAAAGATCTCTTCTTCATCAAACATGAGATCCTCAATTTCCATTAGTAGCGATCATTTGCCATCCCATTAAAACCAACAAAGATTGTTTGTACGATGGAGCTCTCTTTTGTTCTTGATTCTTTCCCTCATTATGCTTCTTAGCTTGATCGATCGGATGCCTCTTCTTCATCCATCATATTGTTGTTCCCCTGATCCTTTCCATTTGATCATCCATGATCGCTAGAGGTATTTCCTCCATCTTTTTCTTCTTGTTTCGTCCGTCACCCTTTGAGTCCTATGGCCGGTCCGGCGGATTTTCACATAACAAATGTATTGTAAAATTTGTGTTGATGGGAATAAAGAAAAAGAAGTAAGTCACTTGGCTTTATATATTATGCTGCTTTAGTCCAAATCAAGTTACTACAAGCTATCGTAAAATTGATACTTCAAGATTATAAGAATTAAAATTCTTCTCAATATAAGTGTGTGTTTGGTAAACTAAAAAATAGCATTTTTCATCTTGAAACCATGGTTTAAAAAAAATGTTGCTAAACATAAACAAAATAAATAAAAACACTTTTTTATTTCAAACTATGGTTTGGGGAAAGTTATATTTTTCTGCATTTTCTCTTTCCTCTTTTTCTCTCTATCCCGCTTTTTTACTCTTTCCTCATTCTTTTTCTTTTTCTCTTTCTCTTTCTCTCCCCTACCCTGTCAACTGTCAAGGTTCCGTATCTATTTAAAAAAAATAATTGAGCAATAGTCTGAGCAATAGGATTTTGTTTAATAGCTTTTGATGGATAATTTAATTAATTTCTTCTCATTCTTACATAGTGCCATTATAATCAAGTGAAAAAACCATACATACGGTTATTAACCACATTTTCAATCATGATATATGGCTGGCAAAAAAAAATCATGATATATGTGTCATTGATATTTTATTTGCAATCTGTAATTATGAGTGATAATTTTAAACTCAGTCACTTGATTTCGCTATTCATGCTTGTTGTCAATATTGTTGACTGTATGAAATAATATTTCATTGTAGATAAATTTATTTTATTTTTGGTATTTATTATAAAATTTAATGTGAAAAAATATATAAAATATAATCTTATCCTTTATATGTAATTATCATAAAAGCTAATATCTTTTTTAGTAATTTGACAATAAAAAAAAAACTATTCTAATCAATATTCAAACACTCTCATTTTATCAAAATCACTTTTTTTCAATTATCTATTTTACTCATAATCTATTCTCTAAAAACTAGTAAGCGCTTCTCAAAAGTTATTACTCATGTTTCTTCTAAGCTAAAAACTGATTTTCTTTATTCTAAACAAGATATAAACCTTGGGACTTTTATTTCATCAATTTAAATACACTCTCTTTTCATTTCACGAACAAACATCTCCATATCCTTTTTTCTTTTGTTCTTATTATCATCAGTATTACAAGCGAGAACTCTAAATGGTAGAGTCATAGTCGAAACAGTGCATTCAGATTGTAAGGCCCAGTGATTGTGTGATTCCGTTTCCATATGAATTGGGAACAAAATCTCATAAGCCCTTTCAGTTGGATGGATTGCATAAAAGAAGACATATTCACTTGCATTCTTACATAATTTATAATCTTTGCCTCCACAATTATAATATCCCTTCTAAGGCCCACTTCCACAGCACGCCTCACTCGCTTCCCTGAAACTTTCACAACAAAGTAACCCACAAACATTACAGTTATAAAGTTTGGTTTTAATCTGTGGGACCTGAAATTCAATTGGGAAAATCAGTGAAAAACCCATGTTTAGAAATTTTATTGTCTAGAAAGACCTGATATGTTTTTATAAACAGAAAGTACTGCTAATATGGAGGATTTTATATACAGAAAGCAGCAGAACTCGAATTCACGTCTACCTGACCAATAAAATTTTCAAACAGGACTTTAACTTGTTTGAAGCTGAGGAACAACTTGAATTTATTCTCACCAAAATATATTATATTGGAATCCAACCTTCAATAATTCGGATCTTCAATATATAGCATTATGGATGCGTGGAATAATAGCATTGAGGGCTTGAGATTAATAAAATTGATACAGTTATTACTCATGTTTCTTTAAGTTAACAACCGATTTTCTTGATGCTACAATAGTATCTCGAACTTGTTATTACCAGTAAACGAACCACATTTTTGTAATATCAGAGAAATGAAATGGCATTAAGAAGAATCCATCTATAACAACTTGTTCTTGTGATTTTTCAAGAGATATTTTAATTCTTCAAGTCTTTAGTTGTCTCTTATGTTTTTGGCCAAAAAAAGTTAGGATCTTCGAACAATATTTCATTTTGCAGTGAACTAGTGAATCCAAACTAACTTGGACAGGTCATTTTATTTGCCTTTTATTCCAAACAAGATACAAACCTTGAAATTTTTGTTTCATCAAATTACATGCTCTCTTTTTTCCTTCTCCTGCTAGCCGTGTGCCATTATATATGGCCCTTATTTATATTGTTCCCACAGGATGAAGTAAATACAAACACAATAATGTGAAGTTTCGGTAATAGGTTTAGGGTTGGTGATGTTGAGTAACTACAGATGTGAAAGAAACACAACATGTTGGGTTAGCACGGGGTGTGGGAGTTACCCAAACAGTCGGAAGGGCAAAATCCAACTGAAATTTTGGCACCAACAATGTCAACAGGGGTTCATTTTCATCCTAAGTATAATTGAATTTACCTCCCAAATTTATAATTATTCCCACAAAATATCTTTATTGATTGCACATAGCAAGGGACATTCCATTAACAGACAATTACAATATACACATAATTAAAAAAGGTATTTCAGAAAATCAACATAGATTTTTTACAAATAGCTAATTTTACATTTTTTTTTTCATATTTACAAATTGATTGTCTAGTTCTTATATTAAAGATGAGATGGAGTATTTTAGGCTATAAGACCATTGACAGATGTGGGCAATAGTTGTTCTGATTAATTTTTACTAATTAGGTTACAAGGCTATTTATTCGTTATAAATAACTAACTTAGGACCCGTTTGGTTCGATCCCATTACACCCTGCGGTGCAGTGCAATGCGATGCAATGGTAATGCAATGCAATATTAATTACAAGGGTAGTAATGAGTTAATATTTTAACAATTATTTAAAATTAATATATTACACAAAGTCTATTTTACCCCTTAATATAATCTTTGTAAAAAAATAGTTATAAGCCGGCGACGGCGGGGATGGAGGAGGCGGTGGGTGGTGGTCTTGGGGCGACGGCAGCGGAAGAGGTGGTGGTGGTGGCGGCAACGGGGGTGGAGGAGGAGGAGGTGGAAGAGGTGGTGGTGGGCGGTGGGCCGATAGCGATGGCGGCGGTAGGCGACCGGCAGGGGTGAGGGTGGTGGGGGGTAGAAGAGGTGGTGGTGGGCGGTGGGCCGATGGCGGCGGCGGAGGTGGTGGTGGTGGCAGCGGCAGGGTTGAGGGTGGCAGCGGAGGAGGCGGCGGCAGGTGGAGGTGACGGCGGCAGAGGAGGTAGTGGTGGCGGCAGAGGGTGGAGGTGACGGTTGTGACATGATGCGGCAAGTGAAATTAGATAAGTGAAACAAAGACAAGGGAAACGAAAGGGTAAATTGGACTTTTTAGACCTTGCAATGGGATGGTAATGAGGATTCATAGGGGGGGTATGAATGAGGATTACCAATTTTTTGGTAATCATCATTACCATGGTAAACCCTATTACCATGCTAAAGAGCAACCAAACACTCTTCTCTTGGTAATGCAATCATGATTACCATTGCAGGCATGCAATGTGGTTGAACTAAACGGGCTCTTAATTAGTTTCTTTTGTGTTTGTTTGATTCTTTGATTTTGGGCTTTTAGCCCCTTACAATATAAAAGGAAAATAAAGTAATGTTGGGAGATAGAAACTGTATTAACTAACCCTTATTTCGATTTATTCTACCAAAAGAAGATGACCCAAGGCACCAAATTAAACCTATGGATTTAATCTCATTTTCATACGCATTAAGGTGGCTGATATAAACGTCACAATAAAAGGAACACATATATTAGTAAAGTTTGCTTTTTATTTCAATAATTTGTAAAAGTACAGCAACCATTCATATCATGGCCGAAGCGCACAAATCAAAATCTTCAATTTTAAATTGGTTCCGGATCTTCACTAATGATTGTGTGTGCTAGAGGCACAGAGAGGGAGAGAGACACACACACACACACAATTCAGGAGAAGTTCCAAAGATTTCCATAGAATCTGCAAGGTATTGATGATGATTGATGAGTTGAACCAAAGACTCAAAACGCCTAATTTGCCTCAAATAGCTCTCTGAGATTGTAAGGCCATGTTTGGTAGCGAGTTCCATTCCACTCTATTCTTGCAAACTCCCGTTTCACTGCTTCTGTAGGATGAGCAACATCAAAGAACACATAATCACTTGGATCTTCACAGGCCGCAAAATTCATTCTTAGTCTGTTCCGTCCGAACGGACCACTCCCACAGCATGCCTTCTTCCCTTCCTTCAAACCTATCAAAGCAAAACAAAAAACAAAAAACAAAAAGTCCAATCAGTTCATCTCCAAATCATTTGAAATTACTGCTATGTTCCAATCAAACAACATTGGCCTTCACACTCACCATGTCTTGAAGGGAAATTAATCATGTCTAAGAGAAAGCTATAGAAATCGCTTGTTGAGTATTTGAAGCCTTCAAGTTGAGTTTCTAGCTTCTGAAGCATTTTAAGAAGTTTTTGGTTGTGTAATTTTGCTAGTGCATTGGTAGGGGTGGAAACAGGTCAGGCTTTTGCCTTAATAGGCCTGGCCTGTTAAGGCATAAACTGGCCTGAGCCTGACCTGTGGCCTGTTAGAGGCCAATTTTTAGGTCTGGGCTTGGCCTGTTCACAGGCCTGGCCTGAATCTTGTTAAGGAGGCCTGAATTTTTAAAATTTTGTAAGCAAACTGACAGCCCCACAGGCCACACTGCAAAACAGGCTAACAGGCCACAGGCCAAAAACAGGCTAAAACTTACGGGCTCAGACGAAATTATCCTTTAACCTTTATCTGATGTTTTTAAAAAAATATTTCAACAGGCTCAGGCCGACTTGACAGGCCTGTTAGGCCTTGGCCTGGCCTATTAATCAAAAAAGGCTTTTATTTTAGCCTTGGCCTGGCCTTTTAGCCTGATAGGCCATGCCTGAACAGGCCAATCATAGGTCAGGCTACAGGCCCCTGACAGGCCGCCTGGCCTGTTTCCACCCTTATGCATTGCCTTCCTCCCATCAATTATTATAGCTCACTTTCAATAATGGTGCGCAGCCAATAGGAGCAAATTTGGGACCCAGAACTTCCTTCCTCCTTTCTCATATATATTCTGTTATGTTAGCAACCCAAACATATTCAAGTTAGTATCTTTTCACAAGCATTATGGTTCTAATACGTTTTTAGAATTATAACTGTTAAGGAAATATTTTATCATTATTAGAATTATTCTATCATTATTATTAGATCAATTAGCATAATTAGCGGGATTGATTGACCATTACGATCCCCTCATTTAGGAGCAATTAATATTTAGGCTCATCACTTTTGTATATATATAGTACCTTCCTGTGAATAGAATATACATAATTCCTTTAGTATTCAAATATTTTCGTAACATGGATCAGAGCGTAGGGTTTTCTAAATTTTCCTTTTTTTTCAGGCATTGTTCATCGGAGAGGCTGTTCACGAATCACTGTTCAGAGCACTGTAGCAATTACTGTCGGGCACTGATCATATGCTCTGTAGCGCTATTGTTGGGCATTGTTCATCGGTAGTGTAGCGACACTGTTTAGCACTATTTAGGGTGCTGTTTGGTGCCGTTTGGGCGTGTTGTTTGGTGCTATTTTCGCACTGTTCAGGTACTGTCCATAGTCTCTTATTTTGTGTTCTGTTTTGTGCCCAAATTTGGAGATTTTTCTCGTTGGATTTGACTTCTTTATTATTGTTCTTTACTTATGGATTCTATGGTTGACTTTAAGACTCCTGAAATGTTACCCATGTCTGTTAAGATTACTTTCTCCCAATTGAACTGAACTAATTATAGTGATTGAAGCACCACTATTAAAATCTATATTATGGGTATTGAGAAAGAAGAACATTTAACTGATGAACCCCCTAATGGTAAAGACAAACTGGTTACTTGACATCTCTTAAAATATTATCTCTTTCTAATTTTAGAGAGGGAATTGACAAATCAAAATTAGTCATTCTATTTGATGCTTGGCGTTCTTTAGAAGAACTGCGTTTGAGAAGCTGTATAGTTTCTAAGATCCCAGAAAATATCAGTAACCTGTCATTTTTGAAGATTCTATCACTACGAGGATGCAGCATAGAGAGTTTGCCTAATAGCATCAAGCATCTTTCAGAGTTGAAAAAAGTTGATGTGGGTGAATGCAAGAGGCTTAGGTCGTTACCAAAACTTCCCCCTTCCATTACTCAATTTTATGCCGATGAATGCACATCATTAGAAACCATCAATTTCATGAGGTCGACAATCTCTGACCATGATGATAAAGAGAGTTCATGGGGAATGGATAGATGTGATATGACAGAATTTATTCATCTCATAGTGATGCGAGCAATTTATAACAACTCTTATGAGGTTAGAGTTTGTTACCCAGGAAGCATAATTCCAAAAGGCTTCATATATTTTCGGACGACAGAGAGATCCATTACTATTGAGATTGTATCAATTTCTTCGGACCATTTGTTGGGTTTTGCTTCTTGTTGTATTCTCTCTCCATTCAATGACTTATGCCGTTTCCAATCATCAATTTGCAGAAATTTCCATTTCAAAGATGAAGAGATCAATTACAAGGAAGACAAGGAATTGCCTTACCTCACGAAATTGAGTAAAGAGCATGTTTTTCTATGGTATGATCTTATGGATCGCATATTGATGGAAAACGAAAGAAGAAGATTTGATGAGGGTATCGCTTGTAAGTTTGCATGTGAATGCTTCATTGGAGATCTCTATAATTCTCGTGTGGTCAAATATGATCACTTGATAAAAAGGTGCGGAATTTGGCCAATATATGCATCAGAATTACAAGAGGTAAATCAACAAATGGAATTAAAGCTGGAGAAGGGTACTTCTAGCAATACCACTGGCCAAAATGCTGAAGTGGCCCAACATTAGGAGAAGCACTTATGTGGGCCCAAGAACATGAAGCTTGTGGAGCAGGATGCCCAACTAACGCCCATATACTGTTAACATCATAACATCAGCAAATTAAATGAGTTAATTTTGTAGTTTGCTAAAAAAAAAAAGAAGAGTTATTTTGTATCCCTAATGTCCAACTAATGCCCATCCCTAAGATCTGTTGCTCTCCTGATCTCTTTATCTCCTTCTACACCTCTATTTCTGGCTTCTTTATCTCTTTCTCTCTTCTTTCCTCTTTCCCTCACTTCTATTTATATACAAAATTGATATTATGTAACAGTGGTATCAAAGCTACCGATTCTTGACTCTCCCATTGCAATTTCAAAAGAAAATATATTTTAAACCTGTTGTATTTAGGAACCAATTTAAAAACTCTACCAATATTTACAAAACAAAGCTGTCACTCACACTTTCTAAACTGTGCATATACATTTCCTCCACAACAAATTTACAAAGGGTGCTTTAGTTTAGTTATTTTCCACTATGTGGAGCCAAAATGAAACTAGGTATGGCTTTCAAAGTTTATATCATAACGGGGAAAAAAATCAGTAAACAGTTTGAAAAACGAAATGAATCGATTTAAATAATATCTGTTCATTTTGTTGACAAATAGATATTTATTTATTTTAAAACCAAATATAAAACAATGAAAAAGTAAGAACATGAAAAGCGAATTGAAAAAAATAAGAACAAATATAAGAAATTGTTGGCTATAAATTTGATTCAAATATTAAAATAAAAGATAATTAATCAACTATCAAATAATAAAACAAAAAAAAAGAAGAAGAAGAAAGGAATTGTTAATTAAATGTATTTGAAATTAATTAACTATTTAAAAATATTTTTTGACTATTAAACAAGAAAAAATTATTTGAAAATAAAATTTAAAATAATAAGAAGAACAAATAAGAAATTAAAGGCTTGGATTCAAGTTTATTAAATGAATTGACATAACAAATTAACTTACTTGTTAACTATAAAAAAATAATAAGATAATAGATTTTAAAATGGGTGATTTTTTTTTTAAAAAAAAATCAGATTCGGAACAAGAAGAAGCTATTGTCAACTTTCAAAATGTTTCAGAAAATTTCAAATTTTTGAATGAATGAAATAACAAAAAAATAAGAACAAGGAAAGTGAACAGGAAAAACGAGTAAATAAGTTTGAATTCAACTTTTATTCTAAGAATTAAATGACACGTATTAAAATAGGAAAAATAATAAGACAATAATAACGTTATTGAATGAATTTCAAATTTCTAATATATTTAAAATACTTATAAACGAACAAAAATATTTATAATTATAAAGAAAAAGATAGATCAAATCATATGATCCGAAAAAGGCGTCAAAAACACTAGTCGAAAATATGGGGAAAAAATGATAGATCAAATAATAAAATCTTAGCAGTATAAATATTTGTTTTCAAATGAAATTACAGATTTTTGAATTGAATAAATATCAAATAATAAAAATCATAACAGGAAAAAATTCATTTAACAGTTTGTAAAACGAAATGAATCAATTTAAATAATATTTGTTGACAAATAAATATTTATTTATTTCAAAACCAAATATATAAAAATAATAAAATAATAGCATGATAATCCAATTGAAAAAATAAGAACAAATATAAGAAACTGTTGGCCATAAATTTTATTCAAATATAAAAATAATAAGATAATCAATCAACTATCAAATAATAAAATAAGAACAATACGATTGGAATTGTTAACTACAAAATTAAATGTAGTTGAAATTAAAAAAAATTAAAAATATTGGTTGGCTATTAAATAAGAAAAACATTATTTAAAAATAAAATTTAAAATAACAAGAACAATAAGAAATTAAAATTTTGAATACAAGTTTTTTAAATGAATTGAAATAAGAAATTAACTTGTTAACTATGCAAATAATATGATTATAGATTCTAAAATGGCAGATTTTTTTTTTTTTTAAAAAAATCAGAATCAGAACAAGAGGAAATTGCCAAACTTTCAAAATGTTTCAGAAATTTTCATATTTTTGAATGAATGAAATAATAAAAAAAAAATTAAGAACAAGGATTCTGATTTAAATTCGAATTCAACTATTTTCAAAGAATTAAATGACACGTATTAAAATTTGAATAATGATAAGAAAATGCTAAGTTTATTAAATTAATTTCGAATTTTAAATATATTTAAAATACTTATAAACCAACAACAACAACAACAATAAATGTAAAGACAGATCAAATAGAAAAATCATAACAGGATAAACATTCATTTTCAAATGATATTAAACAATAATAAAATAAGAACATAAAAAACGAATTGAAAAAATAAGAATGAAAAATATAGATCAAATAATAAATCATATCAGGATAAATGCTTATTTTCTAATGAAATTACAAATTTTGGAATGAATCAAATATATGTAAGTGCAAGTGTTTCACTCAAGAGGAGGTGAATTGGGTGATTATAAAAAAACAATTAAGTAAAATTGACAATTAAAAGAATGTAAATCAGAGTTGATAGTTAGAAGGATATTACCGAAGTGTACACTGAAGATTATATTGGTGTTTTTACAATCTCTTTAACCTACGTCTAGTCCTCATATCACCTCTAAGATTTTTACTATAACTTCAAAAATTCAGTGAGTTTTTGGCATCTCAGTACACTGCAAGTTCCTTCACCTAACACTCGCTCCCCCTTACTCAATGTAAACCAACACACATCTCAATGTTCCACAACTTTAAGTTATCTTAATAAAGTTTATTGAGTTTTTGATCTAGCTATCTCAAAGAATAAATATATAATCACTAAACTATAGAGTATAATGAGAATAATAACGAAAATAGAGCACTTAAAGCAAATTTGAATGTTTATCAGTTTAGTAGTTGCTCTGTTTTGAATACTCCCGTATTTATAGTTGGAGTGTAATAAATAATAGTTATAAGCATTTCATTTGTCCATTACAATCCCATTGCTTCTCTAAACATTCTTTGTGTGTAGGAAAAAAGCCGTTGGAGCACAGAGAATGTCTAAATTGAAATTTTGCTTGCATTTAATGTTTCTGACACAAAATTACTTTTTTTTTTCTTTTCAGAGAATTTCATTCATTGTTCACTAGGAAAATACTCTATATACTAATGTAATGAAGTATTAGAATGAAGAGAGGTAAAAGTATTGAATTATAAAATCAGTCAATGATTTTGAGGATTATAATATGATGCTTTATTTTTCTGGAAACTTAGTTATTCGAATATGATAATCTATATTTGAATGTTTCTATTGACTTTGAAATATACTCGGATATCCTTAATTGTGTTTGAATAAAATAGCTTATTTTCCGTTCAAGTATATTCGAATAACATTCTCTGTATTGGAATAACTTGGCCTTATTCCAATACACTTTTCCATTATTCGAATAGGCTCTGACAACCAAATAACCTTATTCAAATATAGCTATTTCTATTCAAATAAACTCTTTTGATAATGAACATTCATATTTGAATACACCAGCTTCTATTGGAATAAGCTTTCAAAAACTTGAAGTATATTAAGATAAGTGTATTTGTATTCCAGTAAGCTCCTTTCAAAAAATTGAAGTGTATTAGGATAAGTAATATCTTATTCAAATAGAGCTTTAAAAATTAAATGGCTTCTTATTTGAGTAAACAAGTCCTTATTCGAATATGATGTGTGAGAAACTAAATATCTATTCGAATAAGTCTTCTCCTATTTGAATAAAATTTAGCTTGAAAAACTAACTCAGTATTCGATTAACATTTCCCTTATTTGAATAACACGTTGTATCAAAAACAAAACCGAAATCTCAGAAGTCTTATCTTATCCGAATAACTAATCTTTAATTCAAATAAACCTTGCCAATTCAAGACAACCCTTATTCCGATAGTGGCTGGAGTATTCGCATAAAGTTTTGTTTTATCTTCTTCTTCTTCTTCTTTTAAATATGTGTGACCTTATTCGAATAAGGCTATTCTTATTCTAATAAGCCACAGTGTTAATACACTGGTTATTAAAATAAGCCATGGGTTACTTGTATAGCTCTTAATTGAGAATAAATTTCCTTATTCGAATAAGGCTATTCTTATTCAAATAAGTCACATTCTTGATACATTGGTTGTTCGAACAAGCTAAGGGTTACTCGTATAACTCTTAACTGAAAATAAACCTCCTTATTCGAGTAATTAGATACCTATTCGAATTAACCTAATGTTTGTTATTATCAAAACTCTGAATCTAATATTCTCCCCCTTTTTTATGATTACAAAACTTAATACATTCAAATAAAATCATTAAAGTAGATAAGATCACATAAGCAAAACTCATGAGACAAGCTATTGCAAATATAATCATATTTAGCATGAAAAAGAGAACCAAACACAACTAGTGCTGTGTTAGGGTCAATGGGAGTGTGAAACGAGTTAGATGGGAAGTCAGAATTGATGGCAAACGTAGAAGAGGACGGTTGAGGATCAATTGGAGCTTGTTTATCAGGGCTTGGATCAATTGGAGTAGGCTCAGATATAGATGCAGAAGCTGAGATAGGTTGAGTGACAAATATCTATTTTTGTTATATATTTTTAAACTTTAATTGGGGATTTTGACATAATTATTAAGCTTAAAATGCTTTTTTTAAGATAAATTGAGATTAACAGTAAATATATTGAATTAGGACTAAAAAGGGTATAATTGTCATAAAAATTATAATTAGTCTTAATCATTGATTTTTTTTGAAAATATTTGATGTTGATTTAATTGTTTTAGCCGTAGGTATTTGAAAAAGTGGATCAAAATTGAAAATCACAGTTTGGGGCTCGAATTTCAGAAATGACAGTGTAGTCCCGCGAATTTGGAAAATTCCAGTTTGCTCCAAGCAAAAACTGCAGCGTCTTGCTTCAAACCAATTCATTCAGTTGCAGAAAATGGTAGGCAAGAAGCTCGATCTCACCACGCTCTCACTATATCTTGGCCGCAATACTTCGTCACCACCATCGGCCACCACCTCCACCTCCACCTCCCCCTCCACCATCGTCATCTTCTCTCCATCAACCATGTTGTGAGGCTTCGTCCTTCCATTCCTATTCATCTCTCTCTATTCTCGTCATTGTTCGATCCTTTTTTCCAGCTTCCCATAAATTCCATCTTCTTCTTCGTTCCATTCCATGGCTGGACCGTTGGTGAAGCAGGTGGCTGCTTCTTTGATGGTTAGGTGTGGCTGAATCCTTCTATCCTCTAAGGCAGTGATGAAAGCTTGAGCTTGGAGCATAAAGGGGAGTTTCAGTTCTCTAATCTTATTTCCGTTTGTTGCATTATGATTTCTAGGTCTTAGATTGAGCTTTGTAATAGATGGATGTTCTGTTTTGATTATATATATGGATATGTTTATGAGTTAAAGATTGGTAGAAACTGTTGGATATTTGATTTTGCATTTGGCATTGGTCTATAATTAGCCTTAATCTCTTAATATTTATTGGGTCAGTGACGTAATGAGATTATTGTGAATATTTAGTGATAATTCAAGGTGGCTTGGTTATTTGATTATAAGTTAAGTGCATATCTTTGATTCTTTATTGGCCAGAAATTTGAATTGGGTTTCAGTTAGAGGAATTAAGTCTTGCCTGGTGTGGAGGATTTAATTAACCTAACTTAAGCTAGCTCAAAGGGTCTTTTGGGAAAATTTGTTAAACTAGCTAACCCTTTCAATTGAAGCGATGATAGCCTTAATCATTGCACTAGAGAATTATCCATTTCATTCCCATATCCACTCATCTCCATTCACCATCTATAATTAAAAGAAAAAAAATACCAAAAATAGTAGTTTAGGTTGCATTTAATCATTTTTGTGAAGCAGTTGTAGAAAGAAAACCCCAAACTTTCATCCTTGTCAATTTAATGTTTTTATCACTTAGTTAGCTTAGAAATCCAAATAAAGGCTCTTCAAAGTGAAACGACCTGAGTTGTGCTATGTTGCATTAATTCAGTTTTATTCTTGATAACCCTGAGGTGACTAAAAGGGAGTTTTCAAATTGGCACCGTTGTCGGGGAGTCTACTTTGAGTCCTTGGTTAACTAAGTGTCAAATTTGTTATTGACGGGGGTTGCTTGTATGAGCTAGTTAGAATTTTAACTTTTCATGTTTATGATTTGTCTTGTTTAGTTTTAAGTTTTGGACATGTTCATATTAGTTCTTTATAGCATTTTTCTTGCATTTGCATAGGAAAAAAAACCTTCATACATAGATAGTTTCATATGGATAGATGCATACATACACTAATTGCATCCATAGCATTTCTTTTGCGTTGCTCATTGGGTACTTAAACTTACTGATATGACTGCTGCATTTTGGCTTGGCTGCTGTCTTGGGAAATTGCTGTTAAGAATTTGAAAGTTTGGAATTGATAACTGTTCTTGTGAAACCATTTTTGGATATTGGAGCATCTATCACTATCATGCAAAGGAGTTTTGAACTCAGAAGTAAGAAGTCAATTGCTGTTATTGGTGGAGTACTGAATTCTGAGTTTTGTGTTGTCTTGTTCTCACTAAGATTAAACTCTATTGTGTGTGTTCGGTTTGA
Source organism: Inga oerstediana (assembly GCA_963210345.1). Classification (NCBI taxonomy): domain Eukaryota; kingdom Viridiplantae; phylum Streptophyta; class Magnoliopsida; order Fabales; family Fabaceae; genus Inga; species Inga oerstediana. The sequence continues at coordinate 70,779,983 of OY723404.1, read as the reverse complement.
AATTCCAGTTTTACTTGCAAAACCTGTTTGGAACTGAATTTCTAGGACTGCTGCATCAATTTTTTTAGCACATAAAAGCACTGCTTTTAGTTTTATGGGATTTTTAATGTTGCTACTGGAGCAATTGATGTTGAGAACCTTGATTTGTGCGAATTTCCCTCTTTCACCAGAAGCAGTGTTGTAGTCGATTTTGATGACTCTCCCAAGCACTGCACCTATGGCTCGCACCACATTTTTCTTATAATATTTGGTGGGCAGTCCAGGTATGCGGATCCAGGCAACGACCTGCGACATTGAGTGGTTGAGCAGGGAGAACTCCGGCGTCCAAGGGTGGACTGTAAGGTAATGTCCCATGATCACCCAGGGCCCATCAGTCAGTACTTTGTTATAGTCTTGCTCGTTAGAAAAGTTTGCAATGAAGTGTCCCTCTTCAATGTTTGATAGTTTGAACGGTCCAGCAAAACTCCATAGTTTGAGGAGGTAATCATGTAGTTTTGCATAGTTGATAGGTCTCCCGAGCATTTTTAAGACAACAGCAAATCGCATACTTTCCTCGAGGAGGTGGTGCACTCTGGGGGAGAATCTGATGGAGGGAAAGATACCTTTCCTATCAATAATCACATCCTCCTCACCCAGAGGGAAGTCTTTCTTCCTCCATTTCAGCTCCCTTTCCTTTCCCAAGGAGCTTATCTTTGAAAGAGGTAGGTTTGTTGGGTATCCCTTTGTTCGTAGCTTCTTTTTCTGTTGTGGCATCCTCGGTGGACTCTGTGGCCATAGTGGTATCCATGTCCTCTATTGCCATGTCAACATTGGTGCCATCTTGGGTCGAGGGATCAACCTTGGATTTTTTTGTTGATCGGTTGTCTTCCGGATGTGGGGGAAAGGACTCTCTCTCAGTCGCACTCTCTCTCTCTCTCTCTCTCATCTCTCTTACCACGATTTTTTACTATCTCTATTGATGATGCATATTCTTCTTTTCTTTTAAGTGTTAGCAATCATGATTTGGGATTTTATAATGCTATTGAACATGATGGAGAATTAATTTTTCCCTCTTCCATGTATTCTTCTTTTATTTGTTCTTGTGAAGGGGATATGACTGTTGGAAATTGTGCTTAAAGGGCCAATCATTGTACTTTAAACATTATTAATTTAATGAAATTTCTCCATTCTGTTATCATATTATTTGCATGTTAACTGTGATAATTGTATCCTTAGATAATTCATAAAGATTGTCCTAAAATGTCCCTGGTCGGTCATCTATGTGGGAGCAGAGATGAAACAAGATTAGTATGACTTTGATAAGATATGGAGATACGATTCAAAGTCTTAGGCACTTGTAGGAGTACAAGGTGCTGGACCGACCCACTATGAGAAAGCTACATGGATCAAGTCATAAGCTTTTATCATGTATAACCACGTCACAATGCCCTTTGACCTGAAGTCATCATGGATTCCTACATGAGAATTGCTAAGTTTTGAACTAGTCAAAAGTCACCTTTGACCGGGTGATGATAAAGGCTATAATCAGGCTTGGTGGTTTTTCATGCAGAGGAATATGAATGATCAAGATGGAATTTGTCCCTTACATTAGTAGAGAGATATTACTGGGCCCCTCGATGAGTAAGTCTGAGAAATGTATGGCCATACTACAATGGAAAGGAGTTTCCATTTCTATTGTCAGACTACTCAGGAATCGAGAAAGTAATGGTTAGGAATAAGAGGATGACATTATCCATGCCTCATCCTTGACCGATATATCGTGTGACAAAAGGGACGTAACATGGTTGTATGACAGGTTGCATCGTGTTAACGATCCTCATATGAATTGGGTAGTCGTGATGTCTTGCTAGAGGCCGCTTGCGACTTGTGGGTTAATACAGTTGTTGGCCCACTGCCAACGTTATATGGGCCTATAGGGTCGCACATAAGAATGGTCCAACACGAGATAATGTTTAATTAGGGTGGACGAATTATATATATATATATGTAATATATAAAATTTGTTAATAATATTATATAGATATGTATTTTTGAAATACATATTATATATATATATATATATGTATATATATATTATATGATATTATTATATTGTGTTAGTTTTAAATTTAATTTATTAAGATAAATTAAATCTAATAACTAACATGATAGAGATATGGTATCTCAGATTTAATTTATGAAAATAACTTAAATCTAATGGCTCTTTATTTGGATTAAATAAATAGGTTAAATTAAAACTGTTGAACAGATTTAATTTAAATTGAATTTATTTAATTAGCTCGTCAAAATAATTAATAGTTAATTAATTTTGAAATTAATGATGATTAATTTTGAAATTTGAAAATAGCTCTCATAGGTTATAAACTTGATAGAGTAGATATACTGTGATACACATCAGAATTGAGAGCCGCAAGGGAAACCCTAGGAGACATTAGAGGCGCTAGCACGCAGTCTCGATTGGAGAGCATTCATGTGGATACCGGTAGAGGGAGCGCACCTGACGTGTTGGCTCCTAGAGATCGTGAAAACCTTGAATCATAAAAAGGTATGAATCCTTCCAACTTGGTTTAAACGCCATTGATAGATCCTCGATTATGATCGGTAAAAAATTTTAAATTCTTCCGCTATGCCTGTCGATTCTAACAATGACATGTGATAATTGTTTGGAAATTGACAATTGGCTTTCTACTTCACATGATTTTGATTCTTCATCTAGTTCAAATGCTAACATCAATATGCATGCTACATTTGATAAAAGCCTTGAAAATTGCCTAACTTTTGATCCCTCTAAAATTCTTGTTTTAGATACTTCAATAAGGAAAGTTTCAACGATTTTGAATGACCAAATTGTAAATGAAAATAACTCTTTCCATTTAGTTCTGTCTTGTGATTTACCACCCGATATAGAAAATAAAAATACTTGTTTTAAAATTTCGGGTGGAGATAACTTGATCAATACTCTTTCTTCTTCCATTCTTTTAACTCTCAATTCTTGTGATTGCAAAAGTGATGTAATGCACTCCAACACTAAATTGGATTTTGCATTTCTCCTATTGCAAACACGAGAGGATTTTGAAAGTATGATCCCTTGTTCGGTTCCTATTAAAGGGAACCAAATTGATTTCCTTGGGTGTGATTCCTATTTGGACAGTTTTGTTTTTAACATATTTGCACTATACTCTAGATGTCTCCATGTTTATATCTTTGAATTAGGTAATGCTTTTGGCTTATCTTCTTTGCAAACATACACTTTGGAAGGGTCCTTTGCGGTACTCACCTCCACCCTACATTCTTAGACCTCTTCCGATTAATCCTGAGCAGCTACCACCTAAGAAAATCAAGCAAAGAGAAGTGTGCTCCATTAAGACTATCATGTTTCTCATATTAGATGAGAACTTCTCTTTCAAGTGTTTTAAAAGATTCTAATAAAGGTTGTCTGTCTCCTCAGTTGTTTTCTTCCTAATTTTTATGATTATTTGAGCTTAGTTGCTATATGAGGAAGATAAGTGTGGGGGAGGGGCATAATCCAGTAGTTAAAAGGTAGATTTCTTTTGTTGTTCACCCTCTTAGGCTTTGAGCGCTTGTCATTCATTTGCCCTTAGGTTTTGCATTGGGCACAATGTAAGATTTAAGTGTGGGGGAGGGATTAGGATTTGAGTCTTGTGTGCTTTGTTGTGCTTAATTGCAAAAATGTGTCATTTTCCAAAAAAAAAAGCAGAAAATTCTTGGTCCAAACCACACTTTTGAATTTTTGACACTCTTTGTTTTAGAAATTTGTCTAAATACTTATGGGAATTGTGTATGTTCTTGGTTGATTTTTAATGAATTGATTTGTTATTGCTCTTAGAGTTATCAGTTCGATTAGTTGAGTTAATACATTTTGATTAAGCAAATGTTCAATTGTGAATGTGCATTTGAGAAGGAAACCTTAGTTAGAAGGATTTTAAGAACCTTTGTTGGAAGGATTTTAAGCCTAATTACCATTCATTAATGTGTGTTTGCTACATATTCTAGTGTACCTCTAGAATTTGTTTAAATTCTTTTTCAAAATCATATTTGCATTTAAACTAATGAATATGATAGGGCATTCATTTCATCACCTGTTATTCCAAACACAAACTCATACAGTAATCCATTGTGAACCTGCTTTAAGCCCTTCACATTCCAAAATCTATCATTTATTAACAAGAACTATGCATGCATCCCATTTGCATTATATTGACATCCAAACATCATTAAATTGCCATTAATATTATAGGTATGAAGAAATGTCATTTACATATATGAAAAAAAAAACAAGGATTAGAAGAAAAAGCATTGAAAAAAAAATGAAAAAAAGAAAGAAAAAAATATCATAAAAAAAGTAGGAAAAAGAGAGAAAAGAAGCGATAAAAAAATAAGGCATTTATCTTGGTTGGTAAGGAGATGTGGTTATTTGAGCTTGAAGTTTTTTTTTTTTTAAAAGTGCCATTATACATATTTGCACAGGCATAGTCCTTGTTGTTTTATTATCCCTTTCATGAGACCATGTCCATCATTACAACCATTTCAAAAGTTTCCTTGATTCATGAGTCTAGGCGTTACACAGCGATGGAGAGAGTATAATTTTTACAGGCATATGGTAGGACTTAGTTTAAGTGGTGTTGAGTGAAATTCCCTATACTTGTGAGATGGGTTAAACACTGGAATCTTTGAGTGTTCTCACGTGTACATTGTTTTGATTAATTGTGCATTAATTTAGTCCATTTGCATTATCCCATGCTTAAACTTGTGTTAGCTTGATCAGTGATTATTGATTAATCCATTGACTCCAACCTTAAGCATTTGAAGCTTTCATTTGTGTTTAGTTTTGAATTGATTAATATTTTGCCCAGGAGTGCAAAACTTTAAGTGTAGGGGAGTTGAGAAATCTCTATTTTTTAAATATATTTTTAGAATTGATTTGGGGATTTCGTCATAATTATTAGGCTTAAAATGTTTTTCTTCCAATGTTTTGAAAGCCGGATTGGACGTCGAGCTAGAAAGGTCAGTGGGTGATGGTTCAAACGATTGAGCCGTTTAGCCAGACTGGTGATATAATAATTAAATTTAAAAACATTATATATTAAATATATATATATATATATAAAATACCATAACTTAGACAGACCTGGACAACACATGAGATTTACAGAATTTAAAAACAAAAATTAAAAGACACGGGCTCACTTGCAAAAATCAAAATATTTACTATGAGTAAATAAAGGAAACCAGAATGAGTTTGACCAACCATAACTCAGGTTGTGAAAGGAATCCTGTCTTCTTTCATACATGAACCATTTACAGAGAATTCCTCACTTGGATCTCAACCTTGCTCCTTCAGGTTATGTCAGCACAGCCTACCTTCATTTCCTACAGGAGGCGTAACATTCGATTCTTCTCTATTTCTCTAGACTTTTTTTTCCACATACTGCCCAATAGTTTCACTTATCGAATCATTCCCATGAATCCTTGATAAAATTTCCCCCCAGATCCCCAAAGAGAGTTTAGCCTAACATATCTTATTCATCTTCAATAATAATTGATTAAATGCTATATTGCAGATAACCACAGCAGCTAACTGATCATAAAGCTTAGAAATCTTTGAGAGATAGTTTGAAGGAAAATTTCTTTTCATTCAAATTTTTTGATGATATTCCACATAGAACTTACAAGATGCTTATATAGAGCTGAGAAGCTCAACTCTGGTTACAGACTCTTGGTTACATTGACTCTGGTTACATTAACTCAGGTAACTTTTACATGATTGATTGCATGACTAAGACTCCAACTTTTTATCTTGTCGGAGATTCCTCTTTTGCTTGCACATTTTTCTTTCTCCTTTTGTCTGGTTGTGCCGACGATCACTATTCTTGTTTTCTTGTGCCGACGCTTACAAGATGCCTGAATCCAGAGAAATATTTGGATTATTGTTAGTTCCTCTAATCTCTTTGCAATGCTGGCATTCATGGTTTGGATAATCTCCAATTACTTGACAAATCTTCTTCTGTATTATCCATTTGATTTTTCTTTATCTTATCATACTAGAGATTAAACTGCTTGTCATTATGTAGTTTGTTTCCAAGAGCGTATACACATGTCATGTTACTGGATCTAAATACCCATTGTTGTTCTTCTTTTCCAACTATTTTGATATTGTTCATCTCCTGGAAAATTATATGATAATCTTGAGCTCTTATATTTGATACTCTAAACTAAAATTCTTCATCATCTTCTATATCTTCTTTGACTTCTGATTTATATTCTAGTGACTTCTTAGTAGTTCCCAACCTTATTAGGTTTATAGGCATGTAAAACTTATCTGGTGTAACTTCTGCTACAGTTGAGTAACACCTTATAAAGACTTGGTGTTTTGTTACAATTTTAAAATACTCTTCCATAGATAACTTAATAATTTATGGTAACTCAGAGATTTTCTTCATGGTTGTTGAGGGATATATACTTTGAATCAAACCATAATTATATAAGGCTTTTACAATATTTGGATGAGTTCCTGGATAAATGATGGCTTTATTGAAAGCATAATGGGAGACATATTTAATGGTCTTATGGGACAAGGCTAATTGGTTCAATTTTTTTACAATAAGCTTATAAAAAGTATACTGCTGAGGGAGGTCAAAAATCTTATTAGATGCTAGTATAGGAGTATTCTTTTTTGGCATTTCTGTTTCTTTTTCTTGTTGGGCCACTATCTGAGAATGATTTAAGCATTCTACAATAAAAGATACGTATATACACACATACCTTTTTTGTCTGGTTTCCTCTTCCTTTTCTGTTAATTCCTACGCTGTATTGATATCACTCTGTGGGAGAACAGATTAAGACATAAGCTAGTCAATTAAATGAAAAAGCCACAAACTTTATAGCACATGAAACTTAAGACCTAATGTCATCAATAAAATATTTCACATGGCCGGCTCTTTCTCTCTCTCTCTGTTGGTTCCACTTTGAAAGTGACAATTAAAAGTTGTGAACATCACTCACAGACACACAACACTCACACTAACCCAGGAACACACGCTATATATGCATGAATCATGATGGTAATGGACTGCAGCAAAGTTGAATCCACATAGCTTTTTTATTTTCAGGCAGAGAGAAGGCAACACACACACACACACACACACACACATATATATATATATATATCCCTACTTTAGCTTCCAATTTATAGTTTACAAGATTCTTTTAATTTGTTCTTATATATGACTATTCCTAGTATTATACATGTGAGAATGAGAAAGGTGTTAAGTGAGGGAAAACTCTTTTGGTGGCCATAGTATGCGTGTTAGTTTAGTTATTTATTAGACTAACACGAAAGAGGTGAAGTGGGGTGGGAAGGTGAATATTTAAGGGGGGTTGCATTTAAGTGAGTGGAGAAAGTATTATAAATCACAACAATAATGGAAGGTAGGGGAAGTTAGTTACTGATATGGAAACTGAATTGACAAGAGTGAGTGGAGTAAGTTGGCAGGGGGGGACTCCTTCTTGAACCCTTTTATTTCTTTACCAAACACTGTTACTTCACAGTGTAACTCTCAGGGCGACCTTTATATATCTTAGCTTCATCAACTACTGCTATATATCTCAGATCTGTTAGATATGAATTGAATATTGATGTTTTATTTAATTCATCATCATCAGACACCAACCCCTGCAAAACCGTCCCTTTCCAATAGAGTATTCATTCAAAAGTAGTCAATACCTTGTGAAAAAATTCCCATTATCATATCAAAAATGCAAAGATGCCCTGTTCATATCATACTACATATGCTATAACCCATTCAATTCAATTATGAGTCAGAACTTAAGCAAATGCTTGCAATTATAAGACACAAAGAAATGAAAGGAAGATGCAATGTTTTTACAGTAAAATGAAGACAAAAAAGAAGCTTTAGCCCTTGAAGAAAATAGCGACAGAAAAAACAAAATAGAGGAGTAAGCATATAATCACTAGCCTGAATTTCTCTTGGCTGCCGAAGTCGCGAGGGAGTGAGCAATAGAGAGAAAACCACCTTCAACCCTCCAAGAAACGACCTTGAAGACGAAGAAGCCACTGCATATCGGACAAGCAGATGGAAGTCCCAGAAGGCGAAGCTTGGGGTTTTGGGTGGAGCAAATCGAACTAAGAGAATCGGATGAAAGTCGAAGAAGATGAAGCTTGCCTTTTTTGGAGTAGCAAATCGAACTCAGACAAGGTGGAGATCGGGGTTTTGGAACGAAATGCTGAGGCTGATTGGGGTTGAAGAAGGTTGAAGAAGGTGAAGATTGGGGTATTGTTGGGGAGCCGCAGGAGGAGTGCAGAGGAAGAGTTTCAAGTGAGGGAAAATGGAGGGTTTTGCAAAATTTGGGGAAATTATGTAAACTAATGAAATAAATGGAGGGAAACGTTTTTGCGCCATGGAATTTCAGCAACATCTATTAAAAACTATGTTGGCAAAAAAAAAACATCTATAGACACTAATGAAACAGATTTTTTAATATAAGACTATAACTTTAATAATATAATTTCAATAAATTTAAGAAAAATAGCGTGAATCACATAACAATGATGTTATTAACTCTAAATTAAATTGGTTAGAGTTATGGTTCTAATTTTCATTTTTTACTCATTAAATTTATTTTATTTTATTTTTCTAAATTATAATGAATTTTCAAATTGTATAATTTAAATATTGAGAGTTTTAGTCTAAAATACAATAACTCATTATAGTGAATTTTCAAATTGTACTTTGACTAGTTATTTGCTTTGGCCTATTGGCTACCACTCTAATCCTACTTATTAGTCTCAATTAACAAATTAAATGAATATTTAACATTGAACTAAACAAACCAGCTGAGGAAGAGAGAGTTTGAGAGAGGAGAGCTGCAATGGCTGACGGAGAAGGGGGAGACGGTGACTCAATGATTCTGAGAGAGAGGAGAGCTGTGACCGCCGATGAAGAGAGGAGAAGTCGGTGACCTTGTGAGGTTGAACAAGTGACTAAGAGGAAGAACCAGAGACAGTAGATCCGTGTTGGAATGAGAGAGCCGTAGAAATTAAGGAGAAGTCGCCAACTTACAACATAAGAAAAAAAAATTACATTTTCTAAATTTTAGACTAGAATTTTATTTTGAAATAGATTGGCCAAGTTACAAGATTGAACTTTTTTTTGATACAATTGCAAGATTGCACTTATATTGTAAATCAAATGAGTATTTAATTACACATTCATATAATATATGTAATAGTGATTATTTACATGTTTTTATGTAGTATTTGAAATGGTAAAATACATTATTGCAATTTGTCACAAATTCAATATTTTATAAATAAAATACTATGCTTTGCATAAAACTCAAATAAACAAGTTGTGATGTCTATACTTTGTAAATTATATCATGAGTTGTTATAAATTTTAACTTTTATATATTACTGTCATTTGTTTGTATTTTTGTTTAATTTTTATCTATGGATTTCATAACTATATATAGCTTCCAAAACAACTATTGTATTCTTATTTTGTTAAAGAAATCATATTAGTAACACTAATAAATGAGTGTATGAATAAATTGATTAGCAGTATAATTAATTTCACGAAATTAGCACTACAATTATTCTTTATTCATTTATCATCTTAATTTCTAAAAGAGAGTAGTTTATATATTATTTCATTGTTTGTTTAGCTAATACAAAGTCACATGACGACGCCATTTTTATGATATACGAATGTGTTTCATAAGAATTCATCTCCATGACGTTTCAACAAGTTTTACATAATTATATTATCATTTATTCTTTACATGACGAATATTTGCAATTTTCAGATTTGCAACGGATTTAGTGACGAAACTTATAGATAGAACAATTTTTGTCTCTAATTTCTGTCAAAAAACAAGATTAAATTATCCCTTAAATTAGTAACGGAATTTGTGACGCAATAATGACGGAATATCCACAGAATTGGTGACGGAATTTAGAGACGGAATCATAGACGGATCAGAGACGGAAATTAGAGACGGAATAATTCCGTCACTAAGGTTTTAGAGACGGAATTATTCCGTCTCTAAATTCCGTCTCTCATCCGTCTCCGATTCCGTCTCTAAATTTTTAGAGACGGAAATTAGCGACGGAATAATTCCGTCTCTAAATTCCGTCTCTAATCCGTCTCAGATTCCGTCTCTAAATTTTTAGAGACGGAAATTAGCGACGGAATTATTCCGTCTCAAAATTCCGTCTCTAATCCGTCTCAGATTCCGTCGCTAAGGTTTTAGAGACGGAAATTAGCGACGGAATTATTCCGTCTCTAAATTCCGTCTCTAATCCGTCTCAGATTCCGTCTCTAAAATTAGAGACGGAATCAGAGACGGATTAGAGACGGAATAGCGACGGAATTAATTCCGTCGCTAATTTCCGTCTCTAATTCCCTGTTTTTTTGTAGTGAAAGTGAAATAAAGAAAAAGTAAGCCACCTCGCTTTTTGCTGATTTTGTCCAATTTCTAGTTTGGGCTTTTAGCCCTATATAACACAAAAGCAAAAAAAGTAATTTTGGGGGATAGGAACCGGATTAAGTAACTCCTATTTTAACTTACTCAACTGAACGAAGATGACCCAACACCCAAGGCACCCAGGTAGACCTATGGATTAAATCTCATTTCATACGCATTTGGTGGCTGATAAAAATGTCACAATGATAGGAATCAAGGTAATTAAATCCGGACCGATCAGTGAATCAGTCGGGGTACTGAGTTAAGGGTTAGTGGGTCAGACTGGAGTCAAACCGGAGCTAAACCGGGACCAAACCGGTGAGAAATGGAATATTTTAGATTTATAGTATGAAATTCTAAAGGAAAAATTTTTTTAAAAAAGATTTTTTTAAAATAAAAAATAAAAAATCTGACCCGGACCGGTTTAGAGGCCGGGTCACAGGTTTCCGGTCCGGTTTGGCCGGGCTGGTCCGGGTTCGATAACCCTGATAGGAACACATATACTAGTAAAGCTTGTTTTAGGGTTAATATAATACTAGGTCCTTATACACTTTTATTTTTAGTTCATGTAGTTTTAAACTATAAGTTTTAATCCTTTAAGTTTCTTTCCGTCTAAAGCTTAGTCCCTATGATAAGTACCTTAACAGTGTTAAATATGATAATGTAATAGTAACACTGTCAATTATGCTAAAGTGGCTTGATGACTAGGCAATTTGAGTGTGATTGTTATAGCTTATGTGTAGAGTTGGGAATAAGGGTCGGTTCTTCACGGGCTCATGCCTAAATAGGAGGCCCGTTTAGGCCCGACTTCTTTAAAACATCTAAATTCTGAAGCCCCGCCCTTATGCTATCAGGTCAGGGCTGAGCCCACGGGCTTTAGACCCTTTTGACTAAAAAAAAATACTATTTTTTCCTATCCTTTTGAAGAAATAAAGTTAAAGTAATAGCTTCTTAATTTAAGATATAAATATTATCAAAATTAAATTATAAAGAAATAAAGTTAAAATAACAAGTTATCATGATGAAAATTTCAACACTTTACACATACATGCTCACATTGTCACACATGAAAACTATTACTAGTAGCCACATGTCAGTAGACTTGTCTTTTTTTGTGAAAAAAAAATATTCTTTATAGGTATCTACACCTATGAATTTACCATAGATGATATAAGTTTTGCAAATTGCTACCTTTATTTTAATCCAAATAAAATTTGCTTTCAAGTTTTACAATCTAGTTATTATTTTACTTTAAATTGAGATACATTGTTATTTAAACTCATAAATTTCTAGTTAAAATCATTATTTAATGTCCAAATTAATCTAATTTTTAAAAGTTTAAATGAATACACAATTGTGGAAAACCAAATAAATCAAACCATGTTATAAAATTATTAAAGAAAAAGATAATAATAACTAAATATTTGCAAGATCATTAATAATATAAAAATTATAGTATTATATGAATAGTTTTAAAAAAAATAATAAAAGGGCCTAAATTGGTTAGCCCTTAGCCTTATAGGGCTGGCCTTTTTAGGCTCTCAGCCCATTAAAGCTGGCCCTTTTAGAATTGTTTGCAATTTCTATGGCAATTTTTCAAGTTGGTCTAATGGGTTCGGTCTGTTTTCCCGGCTCTACTTATGTGGCTGGGGCATTGTTTGGTTTGCGGTTTTTCGAGAGGAAGGATGTGTGGGGGTGAACGTGTTTGGTTGGAAAAAGTGAGAGGGAGGGAGGGGAGAAATTTTATCTTTTATGATGTGTTTGGTTTGAGGGAAGGGGGAGTTAAATTACCTTTTTAGGTTTAAGGTATTTAAATTTTGGGCAAGAACTTAAAATTTAAAAGGAATGAGGGGGTAAATTTTGGATAGGAATCTAAAATTTAAAAGAACGAGAGGGTAAATTTTGGGTTTCTCTTATCTAAAATTGTAGTTAACGACCTCCCTTCCCTCCCCCTACCCTCCCCTCAAACCAAACACACCCATAGTACTCCATTCCCCTCCCCTCCTTTCACGCCCCTCTAAATTTAGGGTTTTTTCAAGGGGTGAGAAATATTATGTCTTATCCAGACTAAAATACTCATCCTAATTTTTCATTATCCTAAGTTTACCCATCTAATTATAAAACCCATATGATATTACTAGGATAAGCCAAATAAATAAAAAATCTATCTAATAAAATTATATCTAATCAAATCCTATCTTACTAAATATTATTAAACTTATTCAAATCGGCTGTCTTTCTCCCTCATGTCAGTATTTATGCTTCCCCTCTCCTCCTCACTCTTTACGAACGCCATATGCTCCTCTACCTTTGCTGTCGCAAGTTGCTCTTCCAGCCATCCAAACCTTCTTTCAGGTTGTAGGTGTTTATTTATATGTTTCTTTTGTATGATATATCACTTTAGATAAGTTTATTGATTTATGTTCTAATTAAATATGTTTTAATGTTATAACATGATTACAAGTATATACATGGAATAATCTTAAACAAGTCAAATAAGTTTGTATGTTTTTAATATTATCACAAGTATCTCAATAAAATATGATATCTAGATTATACCATAATTATCTTTGCTATCTTAGTGTTATAATTTGATTTAGGTTTAGATTTAAATTTTAAAAAATTAAATTTGATGAGTTAACATATTAAAATTATTAAAATTATCATTTAAATGTATATAAGGTTTTTTCATCATATATATAATTGAGGTAAGAGAGGTTTTTTGTGATTTATAAATTAGCAAATAATAACTTTGATATCTAAATAAAATATTAGGACATATTTGTCAATATTTAATTGACTAACATCCCTTCCCTTGAACTAAATAAGAACAGTCTCTTCCTCTTCCCTCCTATCCAACCAAACAAAGCTCATAGCCTCTCTTACCTCCTCCCACCTTCCCTCGTTTAACCTCCTCTTGTAATATCCCCAGTTTAAGGATTTGAGGTTTGGAAAAAAGCCTAAATTAAGCGGACCACTAAGCCCTAGTTTAGCAGGTATTTCAAATATATTCTCTAATGTTTCTTATATCTTTAGGGCATAAAAGAAAATAAAATGGTGAATTTTGAAGGAAGTGATATGCTTCTAGTGAAATTTTCTGCGAAGTAGTGAGATTGTCATACGATTTTGAATGATCAAATGATATTCATAAATTATGAAATTTTACAAAGAGAAAGTAGATATCATAAGCTTTAATTTGATAGGTCATATGACTCAATTAAAGCTATATACAAAAAGTTATAAATTTTTGAATTTAACCTAAAAAAACTAAAGTTTCTGGAACAGTAGGCAAAGATTAAAAATCTGGGAATTATATGCTTCTAGCTAGCAAAAGACTATATTGTTTCTTGAAACTAGACTCAATAAGGGTTCTATATCCTTTGGAATCACTCCAAAACAATGTCTACAAATTTAGTTATGATTTTTCAAAGTTTGGACAGAAAATTTGCCAAAAAAATTTGTAAAAATCTAAAAATTGGGAAATTGATAAATAATTAAATTATGACATAAGATATTAGAATAAAAATTCATCTTCCTCCTTTAGCTCTCATTTCTTGCGTGAAACAGCTCCAAGAGAGAGAGGAAGAGCAAAACATTTTAGAGAGAGAGAAGTGTTGAGAGCTCTTAGAGAGAGAAGGAGAAGAGATCTTGTACGGTAAGCCGATTTCATCGACGATGTAGCTCATAACGCGTATAACTCCAACCCTAAGCTACTCTTCTTTGTTATTTAAGGTTTGGAGGCTCAAAAATCTGTTGTTTAAAGGTTCGAGTTTCAGCCATATTGGGGAAAAACTAGTGGGAGTTTGAGGTAACTTCTAAACCTTCGTATATTAACTATTTTGGCTGCTGTAGGCAATTTAATTGGTGAAATTTTGCCGAATTGCCATTGGTTTTAAATTTTGAAAATGTGTGTGCCTAAGGGTTATGCTGCCCAATTTTAGTTCAAATGGTAGTTATAACTCAATTAGATGATTAATAAAGTAGTTAGAAGTAGAAAGGAACGCGTTTACTGAGTCGAAACCGAAAAACCCCAATTTTTCCCGGGGGACCGAGAATTTTGACCAAGGCTAGTTTGGAGGATTAGAGTTGAATTTTCCATGATTTGATGGTTCCATTGAGTTCAAGAACAAAAATTAGATGGGATTACAGTTAGTCACTTTTTTGGAAAAAGCCCAAAAAAGCATAATTACGAAAATGCCCCTAAAACCCTTAAAGTGAGGCTGCCAAGGGCAATTTCATCTTTTGATAGTGATTTTGGTAATTCCGAGTTTGGAAATGGATTCCTTGGGCAGAAATATGTCAGAATAGCTCATGTCAAAATTTTGGAAAAAGTACAGTTGGATCGGGTATGGTGGGGCCGAGCCGGATCCCCGAGGGCACTTTGATCATCTTTTAATATAGACTCATATAACCTCCAAAAAACTCTATGGAGGTGTCTAAAAGGTACATTTGGAAATGTAGGATTGAATATGGAGCCCGAGCTGTTGGCACGCTTTACGAGACACACGTTTCGAGGCGGAAAAGGGTTAAGGTAGGGGATTTACCTTATTTGCATGTATTTGATATCTCTTGTGTAGTGATGTATGTGATTGCTTTACTTGATTGTGTAGAGCATATTTGAATAAATGGAACTCTGTTTCTGTTTTCGCTGTGGCCATAGTTTTGTTGCATGAAACATTGAGCATGTAGGAATGTCATTTTGGGCCATACATCTAGTTAAAGCTAACATGTCATATACATAACATCTATCATGCATGTATTATGGTATCTATTTCCTACTGCGATTTTCTCAAATCTCACCCTCCCTTACTAACAATTTAGATAGGAAAAGACAGAAGATATGCTGAGAACAATGCAGAGTACCATACGAGGGGATTAAAATGGTGGAATAAAGATGAAAAGATGTCTCTGTTTAACTGGGATGATTTTAGACATTCAAGTAGCCCTGTGCGGCTACATTGATCATAATTATTATGTACGAACTTCTATGGGGAATTTCTGTAATCATGCTCATTTTATCAGTATATTTATACTATTCCTGTGTTGCCCACTGAATCGCATATCGTTTTCCGTGAATACTCTGGTAAAGGTGAAATTAAGATAAGGGCGTGACACCTCTCTCCTCCCCGCTGCTGAACCAAACAAGGCTTAAGTGATGAAATTTAAAAAAAAAGGGAGGGAACCAGGGAAAGAACACTGTCAAGCTTACACTCTTCCCCTGTTCTTCATTGTCTTCATAGAGAGAGAGAGAGAACACCATTGGGAGGACACAGTTGGAAAGGAAACTCCAGGAGGAGAAAACATAGTTGCATTTCAAGTAATATTTTGTTTTTTAGTTTGTTCTCTCTTGCGCTTTGAAATGTGCGGCTTGGAAACTTAGGAAATAACAAGGGTTTGCTTTAATTCCCTCTGTAACTCTATTCATATCACTGAGTCCTTAAAGGAATATCTTAAAGCAAAGGAAATATATTGAAACCAGAAGAATAGTTGTGTGATGGGCAATTGAGCAGTATCAAAAAGGTTGAAGTGGGTGGGCAGAACAAAGAAATCGATGGATGATGGGCAATTTGGGTTTGCATCCAAGCTGAAGCAGGTTTTTGTGGGTCAACATGGAATTGCAAAGAAAAATGCTTCAAACTAAAAAATGGCACAGAGGGAGACTTGAATCAGAACTTTGGATTTGGGATCTTGAAGGATCACAAGCTTTTAGTGCTAAACACGCTCTAATTCCTTCCATTCACGTCCTCAGATGCTGTTCTCTCTCTCTCTCTCTCTCTCTCTCTCTCAATAAAGACGATGATGAATAAGGGTAAAGTGTAAGTTTGGTGGCGTTCTTCACCACATGTTATGTCGTTTTATTTATCATGATCCCAAGACTTTTGTATTTGATTTTTATATATTAAAATATTTTGGTGCTTTAATTTAACATATGGTGTGAATTTTATTTGAATTTATTATATATTTTGATGATTTGGATGTTGGATATCCTTATTGGCTATATTTGAGATACTTTTGCTGCTTGGTTTGAGGTGTGACACCATACTAATTTTAAAAATGAAAAACAAAGAAGAAGGTCAGGCAAGGTCACAACACACAAGTATTGATTTAGTACAAGAAGGGGTTTGATGGGGAGAAGAAATATGAATTATTGAAGACAGGTGAGGAGCAAGGCCTGCAATATAGAAAGTTAATGCTCACAACCCTGAAGTTTTGTTGCTTTCACCCCTCTCCTTCTCGGATTTGGCTTCGGTCCGCTGCCATGCAGTCCGCTGTCCATCCTTTTCTTCCAAAATTTTGGGGGTAAAATGATGGGGTTGATTTTTGTTTTAAAATGATGTCTGGTATTTTGAAGTATTTTTCTGGATGTATCTAGTATCTTAAAATATTTTTTAAGTAACATGCAGTATCCTAAAATAAATTTTAGTGCTTTTAACCCCTTAAAATATTTTTTTAATTGTACCTAGTTTGTTAGCAGACTAATTACAATTTTACCCTTAATGTATTTTTTCAGCTTCAAAACTTACTTAAAAATATTAGATGTTATTGAAAAAATATTTTAGAGTGATTTTTAGAGCTGAAAAAATACATTAAGGATAAATTGCAATCAGTCTTCTAACACACTGGATACAATTAAAAAAATATTTTAAGAGGTTGAAAGCATTAAAAATTATTTTAGGATATTGCATGTTATTTAAAAAATATTTTAAGATACTAGATATATCTAGAAAAATACTTCGAAATACTAGACATCATTTTTTTTTAAAAAAAAATTCAACTCCATCATTTTGCCCCCAAAATTACACCAAAAGAAAAGGATAGGCAGTGAATTGCATGGCAACGGACCGAAGCCAAATCCCTCCTTCTCTGGCTACCTTCTCATCTTACTTCCAATTCCTTATCTGATGCAGCTTCTCTCTTATTTTTTTGGTGTTTCGCAGCCCTCCTTCTTCTTGAAATTGCGTGTTTTTGGCGCCAAATACTAACACTGGTATTTCTTGGGGAGAATTACACTCAGGTCTCAAGGAAGAAGAGAAATGACAAAATAGTCTCTGGAGATTGTAAAACGAAAAAACGGTTCCATAGAGTTATTAACACAAGCTTCTGGAGTTGTTAACAAGTTGTCAATACAGGCTCCTAGAGTTGTTAATGAGACCATTTTTTCATTTATTTTTTTCCTTGGGACCTAAGTGTAATTCTCTCTATTTCTTTTCAAAAAATAGCATTCAACATTTTAGAGTATTTTTTTTAATACACCTTATACCTTAAAATATTTTTTCAATAGTACTCGGTGCACCCAATAATATCTAGCATCCAAATATTTTCTTAGTATTATCTAGTATCTCAAACTATTTTTTAGTTCATCCTGCATCCTAAAACATTGTGCCAAAATATGTTTAAAACATTGAGTATTATCAGAAAAATATTTTGAGGGCTAGTTGCAATAAAAATTTGTTTAGAATACTAAAAAAAATATTAGTTTTGAGAGCCAAATGCAATAAAAATTAGTTTAGGCATTGAGTTAGTGTTACTGGAAAAAAAATTTTAGAGTAATGGATGTTAGATATTGGGTAGTATTAAAAAACATCTTAGGATGGTGAGTAGACCAGAAATTATTTTAACATATTGAGTACTATTGAAAAAAAATTCTGATACTAAAAAATATATTTTGAAAAGATGAAGGGAAAATTCCAGAAAACTATAGAGGATATTAGAAAAGGATAGAAAGGTTGAGTGAAATTCTCATATCCCAAATTAGTAAGGCATGAGGAATCTGGAATTTGAAATATTAAGACAATTACTTAAATACCCTCCTAAGTGACAGCCAAAAGGGAAAGGAAGAGACAGGAGAAGGAAGAGTTTGAAAGGGTATCAAAACAGAGAGTGATGGGAAAGCTCGGGGAGACAGAGAGACAACGCGAAGGACGGTGAGTCGACGGTTGTCGGTGGCGATTTGCGGTGTTGCCGACGGAGGTGAACAAGCCATTGTGCGATTGTGCGTTCAGTACTCCCTTTGTCAGAGCTTCAGCGGTCAACCATTTCAGTTGACGGTGTTAGGCTGTGCGGGGCGGCAAGTCGACTGTCTCACCTTTTGTACATTTTTAATTAACACCACCAATCCCTAGATAAACAGAACAAACTTCTTTATTAACATCACATGATTCATTAACGACTCTACCTGCTAGATTAACATCTTCAACCGAAAGCTTTCGCAATGTCCCAAGTTGTATGTCCCAAAACAACATATGAGCTATGATTAACAACTTCATCTTCTTTGTTTATGACTACACTTTGTTCATTAACATCTTAAGAGTAATATGTTAGGAACGTCATAATGTAGATGGGAAAACACAACATCTATCTCCATATTAACAACATCATCTTCGTTGTTAACGACTCTATTTTCTCTATTACCATCTTGTGAGGAATAAGTGGGGATCGTCCTAATGTACATGAGAAAACACAACATCTCTCCCTCGATTAACAACATTACCTCCATCATTAACGACTACATTTCATTCATTACCATCTTGTGAGGAATAAGTTGGGAATATCCTAATGTAGATGGGAAAACACAACAAGTCACCCTCGATTAATAATATGAGTTTCTTCATTAACAACTCCTATTCCTCCATTAATATCTTCAAAGGAACAAGTTAGGAACGTCGTCATGTAGATAGGAAAACACAACAACTATCCACATAATAACATCATTATCTTCGCTATTAACGACTAGGCTTCTTCCATTAACATCTTTGAAGGAACAAGTTAGGAACGTCATAATGTAGATAGGAAAACACATCTCTCCCCATAATAACATTGTTATCTTCGATATTAACGATTCGACTTCCTACATTAACATCTTTGAAGGAACAATTTAGGAATGTCGTAATGTAGATAGGAAACATAACATCTCTCCCCATAATAACATCATTATCTTCGCTATTAACGACTCGGCTTCCACCATTACCATCTTGTGAGGAATAACTTGGGAAGGTCATAATGTAGATTGGAAAACACAACATCTCTCCATGTATTACCAACATCAGATTCATTATTAACGACTCGACTTCCTCTATTAAGATCGTAGGAGGAACATGTTGGGATGATCCAAATGTAGATGAAGAAAAACAACAAGTTAGCCACAAGTAACAACTTTATTTTCGTTATTATCAACTCGACATCCTTCAGTAATATCTTAAAAGGAATGAAGTTTCCAAATCATAAGTTTGATGCCCAAAACAACACCTCACCCACAGTTAACAAGATCATATTCATTATTAACGACATTAGTTCGTTGATTAACATCTGGTCAAAAAGAAATGGGAAAGTTTTAGCGTCGCTGCCCAAACGCAACACCTTTCACATCTTCCATTCACACAGATAACAGAAGACATGTGTAGGAAAAAGTTTACAAAAATAGATGTTCTATGGGTAATAACACCAAACCGCTCTATATTAACAACATGGTTTTGTTAATTAACACCATATATTTATCAACTGCTGTCAGATCACAATCTGCATAATTACATTCAGCAATCATATAAAGCCCAAAAAAGAGTTACACACTGCCCTTTGTACACGTTCACATATTTCATGACAAGGGAACATTAACACTGGAGTAGTACATAATCTGAAATGGTTGACCACTGAAGCTCCGACAGAGAGAGTGCTGAAAGCACAACCGCACAATGCCTCATTCACCTCCGTCGGCGACACCGCAAATCGCCACCGACAACCGTCGACCCACCGTCCTTCGCGTCATCTCTCCGTCTCCCCGAGCTTTCCCATCACTCTCTGTTCTGATACCCTTTCAAACTCTGCCTGCTCCTGTCTCTTTGTTTCCCTTTTGGCTGTCACTTAGGAGGGTATTTAGGTAATTATTTTAAGATTTCATATTCCTGATTCCTCATGCCTCACTGATTTGGGATATGTGAATTTCACTCAACCTTTCTATTCTTTTCTAATTTCCTTTATAGTTTTCTGAAAATTTCCCAAAGCTAAATGCTATTTTTTAAAGAAACAAATTTGGCGAGTGTCATTATTTTGCACCAAACCCAGCGTGGTTTTAAAGAAAAGGGGGACAACGGCCATAAAAGAATAGAAGATAGAAGCCGCGTCTAATCCTCATCGAAGTCATCATCACCTTCATGCTCCAAACCTCACATCCCTATGTCTCATCACACTTTTTACTACTTGTTTTTTCTCCATTTAATCATTGATATCTCATACATATTCAATATTCTCTTTCGGCATTATTTGATAGGTTTACCATATTTGGAAGGACTGTTGCCCATGTCTAACACGGCATCGTAGTAATCCAATATGGAATACTTGAATCCTGGCAACTTCTTCTCTAACTTGTGCAGTGCTCCTGTTGCGTCTTCTTGCCATTCATTGCCAGTAAGAATTCAACACAGACCGGCCAAAAAAAAAAGTAAGAATTCAACACAGTAACCACTTGGATTTGTTGTTGTTGCTCAGTTACAAGGTGTGCATCCCAAAGCTCCAACGCTTTGAAACCTAGGATGTGTCCGGTTTTTACTACAAGATTGGGTTGACTAATTTGAAAAAGTTAAGGAAGTTAAATAAATTGTTTAATTATAACATATGTTATATGATAGATAAAAATATTTTAAAATAATTTATTTAGTTTCTTTAATCTCCTCAAATTAACCAACTAAATTTCATATTAAGGACTGGGTAGTATTTTGTGGTGATCACACTTTTTCTTTACTTAATAGCATACAATGATAAGTTCTTGTGCAAGGTAGATAACAAGTTCATATTATTCACTTGTCATTGAGATTTTTGAGTGATTTTTTTTTTGGGAGACCTGGTAGTAATTCTTGTCCGGCCATCTACTAAATTGCTATTTTAAAATAACATATTTAACAGAGAGTTAAAGATTGATAAAGCTTGGGGAAGTACAATTTTCTTTTTGTGGACATAAAAAAAAAAGTATTTTTTGTGGGATCAATAGCTGGAATCTAAAGCGAGTCTGAAGATACCAACCAAAAAGAAGACGCAAGTCCCTGGGACCCTTCAATTCTGTTTTTTCTGTTAAACTATGTTTTTGTGGACATCAATAGCTAGGAGTTCTGAGCAAAAAAAAAATAGCTAGGAGTTTGTTAAAGCGAGTCTGCAGATACCAACCATAAATAAGATGCATGTTCCTGGGACCCTTCAATGCTGTTTTTTCTGTTGCTTTCTGCGAGCAGTCTGATAAAACATAATGTGAAATGAGATTTCGGTACCCATCCTTTGCTCAGTTGATCTGGATCTTCAATATTTGATATGGACTGTCAAGATTTAATACTTTTTTAAATGATGATTTTTAAATAAAAAATTTATTTTTCTAAAAAATTTAGTTAAAAGATTATTTTTATTTTAGATTCCATACCAAATAAACTAATTTTTTAAGAAAAATAAAAAGTAAAAATATTAAATCTGGATTATCCAAATCTGATCTGGATGGCCCACATTAGCTGAGCTTATGGTTCCTATCCCAATTGAATTCCATGTGAAATACTTTCTCCGATCCTATTTACAAACAACTTTTCCCTTACTTGCACAAAACAAACCAGTAGTTAAAAGTAATAAGTGTATAAAAAATACCATGTTTTTTCCTTATATGCCCTTATTTATGAAAAGAGTATACGAGAGAAAATAGATAAAAATTATGAAAGAGAATGAGTATTTAATAAGGGTAAATTAGGAAAAAGAAACTTATATTTTCAGATAAAAAGTGAAGATTGCTTATAAAAGAGATTAGCCGAATGGAAAAGAAAGTTGTTTATAAATAGAATATGAGGGAATAATAAAAAATCTATAATAAAATTTGTGTTGGTGGTGTGTGTGAATGAGTATAGTGGGCCCGGATATGTCGAAATCCATATGTAGGGAAAGTGAAATGAAGAAAAAGCAAGCCACTCGGCATTACGCTGCTTTAGTCCAATTTCTAGTTTGGGCTTTTAGTCCGATATAACACAAGATAAAAGGTAAAACTAGGGATTAAATCTCTTGGGCCTGAGTATGTTGGAGTCCATATGTGGGCAAAATGTAATAAAGAAAACATAAGCCACTTTGCATTATGCAGCTTCTGTTCAATTTCTAGTTTGGGCTTTTAGCCCTATACAACACAAAAGGAAAAAAAAAAAAAAAAGTTATTTTGGAAGATAGGAACCGGATTAACCAACTCCTATTTGAACTTACTCTACTAAGTGTGTGTTTGAGTTAGTTTTTGAGAATAGTTTTTATGATTTATGAGGTATGTGTGTGAGAGGAGTTTTGTCTCATATTGCACAAACCTAGATTTGAAACCTAGGTTTGGGATCTTCCCAAACACACATTAAATGAAGACAACCCAAGGCACGAAGGTAAACCTATGGATTAAATCTCATTTCCATAGGCATTTGGTGGCTGATAAGAATTCCACAGCGATGGGAACACATATACTAGTAAAGGTTGTTTTAGGATTAATATACTATTTGGTCCTTATAGACCTTTATTTTGGTTCTTATATTTTTAAATCATAAGTTTTAGTCCTTTAAATTTCTTTCCGTTTAAAACCTTAGTCTCTGAGATTAACGGTGTTAAATATGATGATGTGATCTTAACTCTGTCAATTATGTTAATGTGACTTGATGATTGGGCAATCTAAGTGTGATTATTGTAGCATATGTGAGTAGGTGATAAAATTTTTAAAAAAAAGGAGGGAACCAGGGAGAGAACAACATCAAGCTAACACTCTTCCCCTGTTCATCATTGTCTTCATAGAGAGAGAGAGAGAGAGAGAGAGAGAGAGAGAGAGCGCCATTGGGGGACACAACTGGAAGGGGAACTCTGGGCGGACAAAACATAGTTGCATTTCAAGTAATGATATAGTAATCAAGCCATACAAGGTATAGTAATCATACTTAACTTGCCCAGGTCATCAAGCTAAGCCACGTTAGCATAATTGACGATGTGTGTCACATTTTCATATTTAATACCGTTAATGTCCTTATTAAAATATAGGGATTAATGTTTTAAACAGAAAGAAATTTGAGGGACCAAAACCTATTATTTAAAACTATAAGGAACAAAATCAAAATGAAGGTAAGCTATAACGACTAGGACTAAACGTTATATTAACCTTTTGTGTTATTTCATCAATTTGTCAACGTTCAGCTACTATTCATGACTAATACAAACAAATCAAAATCTTCAATTTTAAATTGGTTAGATCGTGTGGGCTAGAGGTCTTCCCCCAGACACACAAACACGACTGATGAGTTAAACTACGAGACTTAGAATGCCTAATTTGGCTCAAATAGCTCTTTGAGATTGTAGGGCCATGTTTGGTTGCGATTTCCATTTCACACTATGCTTGCAAACTCCTTGTTCACTGCTTCTGTGGGATGAGCAGGATCAAAGAACACATAATCTCTTGGATCTTCATAGGCCTTAAAATTCATTCTTATTTTGTTCCCTCCAAACGAACCACTCCCACAGCATGCCTTCTTCCCTTCCTTCAAACCTATCAAATGCAAAAAAAAAAAAAAAAAAAAAAATCAAATCAGTTCATCTCAAAAGCATTTGAAATTACTGAAATGTTCCAATCAAACAACATTGGCCTTCACACCCACCATGTCTAGAAGGGAAATTAATCATGTCTAAGAGAAAGCTATAGAAATCGCTTGTTGAGCATTTGAAGCCTTTAAGTTGAAATTCTAGCTTCTGAAGCATTTTAAGAAGTTCTTGGTTGTGTAATTTTGCTAGTGTAGTGGCTTCCTCCCTGCAACTATTATGGCTCACTCTCATGGCTGGTGAACAGCCAATAGGAGCCAAATTTGGGACCCAAAACTTCCTTCCTCCTTTCTCATATACATCCTATCATGTTCGTTTGGAATAGCTTATTTTTGGATAATAAGTGCTTATAAATCGTGATTCACGGTATACGAGGTAAGTATGTGAGAGGAGTTTTGTCTCGACTTACGTAATAAGGACTTATTGTCCCAAAATAAGTGATGCCAAACACTCACTGTATTCTTACTTTGATCACAACAGTGAGGTTTCCGATCACCCTTCCAACATATTGTTGAGGGTATAATTTGATGAAGCTGCAGTTTATAGCCAAAGAGAAAATGTAGTCATTGCTTCCTATATTCATCATATATATAGCTCTTGAAACCAAGGTATTAAAAATCGGACCGGTCATTAAACCGGCTAAGGCAGTGGTTTAAGGATCAGTGGGTCAGACCGGGGGTCAACCCTGAACCAGACCGGTGATAATTAAAATAATTTAATTTAACTTAGATGTATAAAATTATTTGTATTCTAATAATGTTTTTTTAATAAAAGTAACGTTTAACATATTCTATAATATATTTATAGTATATATTGATGGAAAAAAAAGTTAAAGTATATATTATTATATTACATTACTATAATACAGTAACAGATGGCTTCCCTCCTTCATATTATATAATATTATGATTATATGGTCTTCTCTTGCAATATGTGCGTGAAGGAGATAACACATCTTATCTGAGACCTGCTTCGAAAAACGTAAAATGATAGAAAGCCAACAACTCCAAAGAAACACCACACTCTTGTCAGAAAAGAAGTCAGACATTTATGATTTATTTTCCTTTGCAATTTGAATATCTATCAGTTCTTGAAGCTTTAAAAGTTGAAACCAACCTCAGTTTTTTGGGGTTGGCTGCGGTCCGCTGCCTAGCGGTCCGCTCCCCATCCTTTTCTCCCAAACTACACCGTTTTGGTGTAGTTTGGGGTAAAGGGGTGAGTTTTTTTTTTTAAAAAAAATAAGATATAATATTTTGAAATATTTTTTTGGAAGTATCTAGTATCTTAAAATATTTTTTAAGTAACATATAGTATCCTAAAATAATTTTTAGTATTTTAACCCCTTAAAATATGTTTTCAGTTGTATCCAGTGTGTTAGCAGATTGATTGCAATTTAACCTTTAATGTATTTTTTAGTTCCAAAAATCACTTTAAAATATTTTTTTGGTGTTTTTAACCTTTTAAAATATTTTTTTGGTGCTTTGAACTCTTTAAAATATATTAAGAGTTAAATTGCAATCAATCTGCTAACACACTGGATACAACTGAAAACATATTTTAAGGGGTTAAAATACTAAAAATTATTTTAGGATACTATATGTTACTTAAAAAATATTTTAAGATACTAGATACTTCCAAAAAAATATTTTAAAATATTATATCTTATTTTTTAAAAAAAAAAAAACTCACCCCTTTACCCCAAACTACACCAAAACGGTGTAGTTTGGGAGAAAAGGATGGGCAGCGGACCGCTAGGCAGCGGACCGCAGCCAAATCCCAGTTTTTTGGTCTCTCTCTCTCTCTCTCTGCGAGAAGCTTTAACTACAACTATGGAGTCCTCCCTCTCTTGAATCATTTTTTCTCCTCTTTCTTGAGTTCTTCCTACTTTACTGTAAGTTTTTAGTTTTTTATGGCATCTCGTTCTTTACTATTTCCCTTCTCCTCTTCTTCAGGAAATTTTCTCCATCTTCTTCCAAGAGTCTCCCAAAGTCTCCATGTTCCAAGCTTCCGATAAGGTGAAAAAGTTGACCCGGGTGACCCATCCAGCTCCGCGGGTTGATTTGGTTGCTCCCGGGTTACACCGGTTTATTCCGAGTTGACCGGGTTGAAGATCTACCGAGTCTAGCCATCACCCGGACCGGACCAGTCCGGTTTTTAATACATTGCTTGAAACCAACGTTGCGGCTTTCGAATCACCAAGTTTCTTCCTTAACTGCTTCTCCACATTCTTGAAATACTCCAATTAAATTTTGAGGGATATCACCTGCAAATTTGAATTACTCATCTGTGTGTGTTTCT
Source organism: Inga oerstediana (assembly GCA_963210345.1). Lineage (NCBI taxonomy): Eukaryota > Viridiplantae > Streptophyta > Magnoliopsida > Fabales > Fabaceae > Inga > Inga oerstediana. The sequence continues at coordinate 70,753,610 of OY723404.1, read as the reverse complement.
GCTTTTAGAAGCAAGTAATCCTGCTGGCCACTACTGTATTCCACTATAACATGCCACCTTCACAAATAACTAATTTGAGGATCTTAAGGAAATTAGTTAAGTTAATTATTGTAACAAATGCTTGTTGGTTTCACTAAAATTCTCCATTTAATAAATTAGAATTGAAACTTCTCTTGATGAAAGTCTACATAATATATGAAATTATAGGGATACATTGGGCAAAAAATTAAAAATTTGGATGAGACAAAGTGGATTAGACTCTTATATTTAGGCTCAAAATAAATCTCTTGTCTGTCTTGTATATTTAGGACTGGAAGAAATAATTAAAAGGTCCAAGTTCAATATATTCTTGAGGGCAAGCTTTTATGAACACAAGTATAATGGGAAAACCCAATATCAAAAGACTATCCTATTGAGAGGGATAAGAGAGCCCTTTAAACTTATAAATCAAACTTCACTTGTGATGTTCTCAAAATAGGACTCACAAGCACCGTTGTTATGAACACACAAATCCAAAGGCAAAGTTCAATTTCAAAAGATTAACCTATTAGATGGGAGAACTTTTTAAACTTATAAACCATATTTCACTTTTGGTATTGATAACAAAAAACCTTAGTTCAATAACACTAGAATCTATTGATGTATCAATCAATGAGATTGTGAAAAGAAACAAATACATACCATTCCTTGATTAGTCTCAACTAGAACACCAGCTCCACCAGATGCAAAATTTGATCCATCACTGTATTGATGATATCCAGGTTGTAGATATGGCAGAATCAAAGGAATCTCTGCATACTCAGCTGAAATGGAGATATATGCAAGTTCTTTAATTTATGAAACATATTATATATATTCAAGCTCAAGAACATGATTCAATATCGCTGCTTACCGACAAAATCAGGGACGAGACGTTCATCACTGAATCTGCCAGTAGGATATTTGAAGAAGGTGATGCCATAAGGGCTATTATTGGCCTTAATGACAGGAGTATTGTTGAGGTAGTTGTTGTTTCCTGGGTCCGACAGCGAGTCTCCGAAGATAAACAATGGAGTTTGATTTTGTTGCAGACATGGGGATGATGAATCAGCATAGCACAGTGTACTGATTGCTGTGCTCAAGAAGAAGAAGAAGCTGATAGGGTGATACACAAATCTTTCCATAATATTTATTTTACTATAATGTGTTAAACCTTTGGTTTTTATAATGTCAAGCGCGCGCGCGCGCGCACAAGTCTTGTATCAAGTAAGGCTCCATCATGGATTTGTGTTGGGGGTATGCTTGCGGATTTGGGGCCACCCAATGTGATGCTGACTTTTTCAACATATCATACGGTTATTAATATAAGATGTAGTTGATTAATTTTGATAAATGAATAAAATTAAATAAATTACTTAATTATAATTATAGTATATGTTATATGATATCTCTCAAATATGTATATGTATCATTAAGTTATGTATCAGTTTATAAATCAAAAAAATTTTAGACAAAATGATAAATATAAATACTTTAATGTAGTTTATTTAACTTCTCTTTAATCTTTTCAAATTAGTCAATTGAGTTTAATATTAAGAAACAGATGTAGTATTTTGTGGTACCACACTTTTATGTTATTTTACAACATACAATAATATGTTCTTGTATAAGAAAGATAACAAGTTCATATTGTTCACTTATCATTGAAATTTTTGTGTGATTAAATTTTTTTCTTAAAACCTGATAGTAATTCTCATCTCACCATCTACTACATTCCTATTTTAAAATAATGATGTATTAAACAGAGGGTAAGATTGATAAAGCTTGGGGTTAGTACTATTTTCTTTTGTGGACACAAAATAAATTATTTTCTGTGGGCATAAATAACTAGCCGTTCAAAGTGTGTCTGAAGATGAGATAGGGTTACTCTCAACCAAAAAGAAAACAAAGAAATGAAACTTCCTGGGACCAGCCAATACAATTTTTCATGATGCGTTTTGCACGAGGGTTTTTTTTTTTTTTACTTGCCGAGCATGCGGTCTGATAAAACATCATGCCAACTAAAATAATCACAAATAATCACGTCAATATATATTTTTTTTCCGATTACAAGAGACAAGCTTATAAACTTGAATTTTGTGGTACCTAATAACCATAGTGAGGAGATGACTCCTCTACAAAAGACATATCTTTTAAGGTAGCTCTTCATCTTGCCAGGACATCACTAATTAAACTAATCCGCTCACTACTAATATGCGCATCTCTTGCTAATCTGTCAGCACACTCCAAAATTTTCCTGTGTATATGAAGTAACACCCCCTTCCAATCAGCAAAAATCAAATGTTTTGTGTCGTCAATTACTTCCCTTAGTTTTGTCCAAAAAACAAAAAAAAAAATTACTTCAGTGCATGATTGGTTTTTGGTTACACTCCAACCTGCACTTCCTTCTCCTTAAAATTAATCCCTGTCATGGGCCTACTTTTCCCTCCAAATTTGGCCTAATATTTTCTTTCCCTGGGCCTACTCTTTCTTACTTCCCTTGTCAGGGTTTACCTCAGCTTTGGACTCTGAACTACACGCTCCCCCCTCCATAATTGCTAGAGCCGACCTCCCCAGAGCTATAGCCACCTCGGACGTTAATTTGCAGAATTACTAGCTTCCACCCATAAATTGCGTCTGGTCTGTCTTTCTTTATTTTCTTCTATCTCCATTTTTTTTTTTGGGGTGAGGGATGTCTCTACTAATCATTTTCTTTACTTAATGACTTAATCATTGAATCATGTTTTAATGGATGAAACTTAATGTTTATATTAAATAGTATTATGATATTAAATATAATAAAAATCTATCATTATAATATTATAATACTATTTAAAATTATAATTGTTATCAAAATGTAACAATTAAGTGGAGAGGGAAACCACGGAGAGACTCATTTCCCCACCTCTTTTAGGGAAACAAAACACGATTTGGCAACCAGCGATCTTCCTTTTGGCCCACTTCCTGATTTGATTTTGACCCAAAAGGTCTATTCCTCAGCTCCTTTGAGTTGTGAGTCTTGCCTACTGCTTTTGAAACAAACATCCATGGTCCAAAGTGTTCTGCCCTCGCCGTAGTCTCCTTTTTCCGATCGAACCTCCGGTATATTATTCCAACTCGAAATCTCACCGTTATGCTCCTGTGATTGATATGCACTTTGCCGCCATGGATATACTTTCCCTTCGATGCCCATACCTTCCGCACTCAAAGCAAATGAGTTTTAGACCTTCGTATTCAACATTGAACACTTCTTCCGCATCAATAATTCTTCGTACTAATTTCTTCTAAAGATCCAGCTCGACGCATATCCTTGCGTATCTCCCTCTTTCCATTTTGGTTGCTCCAGCAGAATCTGTCAAGGTATTAAGATCCACATGAAATGGCCTCCCTATTCTTTCCTCTAATCTTGCGATACAGTGGCTATTGTAATATCCTAAAATATGATTAAGGGTTAAATGTAATAGATAGTGAAATAAAAGGGTTTAATGGCACTCTAATTAATTTTGTCATGATCAAGAGTTAATTGCTACTTGATCTTAAGGATAGATTTGCGATACAAAATGAAGGGCCAAGATTGCTCTTATAAAGTAGAAGTAATAAGAAAGATAATTAAAGCAATTTCCTTATCTTTTCCTCTTATGTGGACACAAGGCACATGCAAGACCAAGTCAACACACTCTCTTTTCTTTTTCCTACAAGAAAACCATTCCCTCCTTGCTCTATGCTTATGTAAGATTAAAATAATATATATGTATTCCTTTGCTCCCATATTTCGTTCAAGCTTTGAGAAAGTAAAGGAAGAGAATTTAACTGATATATTTTTATATTTAGAGTCAACAAAAGTGGCTAGGATTTAATCAATATCCTCGCCTTTATGCTTGGAGTCGGTCAAGAAGCCTAGAAGAGAAAGAGAGAGAATTGCATCAAATAATCCCTCACCTTTTGCTCATGTGGTACGTTGGGACAAAGAAAGAAGGTAATTGGTCAAAGACATACCAAAAGGAAGAAGAAGATATAAGTCAAACAAATCCCTCCCTTCTTGTCAATAATTACGGCTAAGAAGAAGCAAGAAGAGTGAATGGGTTAAAGCAATTAATTCTTCATTAAATATCTAAAGTAAAGTCGGCCAAGTGAGGAAGAGGTAGGAAAGAGAAAAAGCAAACCAAACATATTGGAAATTATCATAGGATTTCACCAAGAAAGAACACATGTGGACCACATATTTTCCTCTCCTTTTTGTCCAACTTTTCGGTCAGGTTTTTAAGTGATAAGGGAAGGGAAAAACTGACTATTATTCACTCTCTCTCTCATTCTCTAAGTTGGCCAGCTGAAGCACGAAAAGAACAAGTGAAAAAACAAGTTTAAGGTAAGGGTTTCATCTTGGATTTTCACCTTCTTAACCTTATCTATGGCTCAAGAGTCCTTCATGAAACTTGTTCCTCTCTTCTTTAGCTTTATTTCTATGGTTTTTGTTTTTGAAGAAGAGGAGTTTTCAGCGATCTTACAAGAACAAAAGCTGAAAAATCAAATAAAGAACTTAAGGAGAAGCAAGAGGTGAGTATTAGCATCAATTTGAGCTATTGGTTGTGTTGGTTGAATGAGTATTTTGGCATGTGTAAATCTGCCCTGATTTTGGCCAAACAAGGGTTTGGGTAATTCATGATGTTTTGGTTATGTTATTGGTGGTTTATGATGATTGGAAACCATTTGACATAAGTTTGATGCTGAAATTGGAAGTTGGTAATTGTTGGAATTTATTTTGAATTTTCTGCCAAAACAGGACATGGAGAAATAGTAGGAATTTGTTAATTTTGATGTTACCATTATGTTCTATACAAAAAATTATGTGAAAATAGCCCCGGGTTGTGAATTTTGGGTTATTGAAACTCAAAATGTAAATATGAGTTTTCAGCCTAAACAGAATTCCAGCGAGGTACTATACTTTTATGGTGTTTTTGGATAACCAAATGATCTCTAAAAATTATGAAACTTTCCAATCTTAAAGTTCACATTCCAAGCTTCAAAATGGACACATAATTTGTGTCATTTCATTTTTTGAGCTGGGAGTTCTGGTTGCCCAAAGTTTAATGTCAAAACTGGACTTAATTCTGGAGCATTGTGGGATTTTGTGTAATTCTGGAATTGTGTGGTGATTTCCGGTAATGATTCATATTTTTCCTATGAAGAGGACTTCAATATATTTTCATAGGACTTGAGATCACCTCATTTCAATTTTTGTAGAATTAGTTATGATTTTTCAAAGTTTGGAGAAAATTCTGGCAGATTTGGTCCCTTATGAGAAAATTGAAGATGCAATGGCATAATGTAGTATTGTTGAACTTTGAGGTTAAGAATTGGTCTTTTAGGTTAATTGACCACTTTAACTCCTTAGTTGATTTGATTAAATATCACTAATGATAACCAACTTGAGTGTTTGAATTAAAGAATTGGATTAAGTAATAACCTGTCGTTGAAATTCTACTTATAAGATTTGACATTTGCCCTGCACGTGATAAACCAGTGCCAGTGCACGAGCGAAAAGAACAAAGTAGTGACTCTTTCTCTTATTCTGTGTATGATGCCTTGCATGTATATCATGTCATTGAATATGCCGTGATGTAACATTGACGTTGTGAAATGCCGTTGTTGTGCTGTTGTGAAACATGTTGTTGTGAAATATGCCGTTGTGAATGCACTGAAAGTTGTTGTAGAAATGCCGTTATGTTGTTGTTGTTGTGATTTTCTTACATACTTTGTGATTGTACATGTTATAAGTGAATTGTTACTATTGAGATTCTTTTGAATCTCATTCTTTCCAATGATTAACCTACAGCAAGGGCAAGTGGGTCAAAGGAAAAGCAAGTGACGAAGGGCGGTTAGAGCTCCTAGCTATGAGTTTTAATTTTGGTAGTTGGTTGTTATATTTTGTTGGGGATTAGTTACACATGTTGTATATATTGAATAGTATTGTGTAATCCCTTGTATGGGAAACTAAGCATTGTAAACCCTTTATTAAGTAACGAAACCTGAGTGTTGTCGGGAATTTTTGGTTGCACTCTGATATGTATGAATGAAACCAAACTGGATAGATCAATTGTATTCGAGATGTATACGTGAAACCGCACTAAACAAATTTTGAAAAAGTTTTAAATTAACCGCTGGTCTCTATTTTAACCTAATAACGCATTCTCGAACTATAAATTTAGCTATTAAGGTAGGGGGTTACAGCTATTGTAGTAATGCATGGGAATTTGAGGTATGCGCACCCACGTCACTATTCTTCTCAATTGATTTTTGAACGGATCAAACTACAGAGTCCACTTTTAACCAAGATGCAATGCTGGAAGATAATCCATGGCCCTTCATACAACACTTTCTTGTAATTAGATTTCCAATGCTCTTTGTTTGTGAATCTCACAACAAAATAGTTGTTTGGCAAATTGATTAGCTCGAACTCAGAAATCCCTCAGAGTCTAATGAGGTGTGTCTTCAGCATATACTGGTTAAATTGTTTTCCTAACACAGTAATGATGAGTGAGAAGTTCCAAGGCTTGCACCACTCATTATAATCTTCTTGTGAGTTGGGAGCTACCGGATAAATTTTCTCGAGCCTTACAATCTCCTCAGTTGGTTCTGGCATCTTCCAAAAGATCTCTTCTTCATCAAACATGAGATCCTCAATTTCCATTAGTAGCGATCATTTGCCATCCCATTAAAACCAACAAAGATTGTTTGTACGATGGAGCTCTCTTTTGTTCTTGATTCTTTCCCTCATTATGCTTCTTAGCTTGATCGATCGGATGCCTCTTCTTCATCCATCATATTGTTGTTCCCCTGATCCTTTCCATTTGATCATCCATGATCGCTAGAGGTATTTCCTCCATCTTTTTCTTCTTGTTTCGTCCGTCACCCTTTGAGTCCTATGGCCGGTCCGGCGGATTTTCACATAACAAATGTATTGTAAAATTTGTGTTGATGGGAATAAAGAAAAAGAAGTAAGTCACTTGGCTTTATATATTATGCTGCTTTAGTCCAAATCAAGTTACTACAAGCTATCGTAAAATTGATACTTCAAGATTATAAGAATTAAAATTCTTCTCAATATAAGTGTGTGTTTGGTAAACTAAAAAATAGCATTTTTCATCTTGAAACCATGGTTTAAAAAAAATGTTGCTAAACATAAACAAAATAAATAAAAACACTTTTTTATTTCAAACTATGGTTTGGGGAAAGTTATATTTTTCTGCATTTTCTCTTTCCTCTTTTTCTCTCTATCCCGCTTTTTTACTCTTTCCTCATTCTTTTTCTTTTTCTCTTTCTCTTTCTCTCCCCTACCCTGTCAACTGTCAAGGTTCCGTATCTATTTAAAAAAAATAATTGAGCAATAGTCTGAGCAATAGGATTTTGTTTAATAGCTTTTGATGGATAATTTAATTAATTTCTTCTCATTCTTACATAGTGCCATTATAATCAAGTGAAAAAACCATACATACGGTTATTAACCACATTTTCAATCATGATATATGGCTGGCAAAAAAAAATCATGATATATGTGTCATTGATATTTTATTTGCAATCTGTAATTATGAGTGATAATTTTAAACTCAGTCACTTGATTTCGCTATTCATGCTTGTTGTCAATATTGTTGACTGTATGAAATAATATTTCATTGTAGATAAATTTATTTTATTTTTGGTATTTATTATAAAATTTAATGTGAAAAAATATATAAAATATAATCTTATCCTTTATATGTAATTATCATAAAAGCTAATATCTTTTTTAGTAATTTGACAATAAAAAAAAAACTATTCTAATCAATATTCAAACACTCTCATTTTATCAAAATCACTTTTTTTCAATTATCTATTTTACTCATAATCTATTCTCTAAAAACTAGTAAGCGCTTCTCAAAAGTTATTACTCATGTTTCTTCTAAGCTAAAAACTGATTTTCTTTATTCTAAACAAGATATAAACCTTGGGACTTTTATTTCATCAATTTAAATACACTCTCTTTTCATTTCACGAACAAACATCTCCATATCCTTTTTTCTTTTGTTCTTATTATCATCAGTATTACAAGCGAGAACTCTAAATGGTAGAGTCATAGTCGAAACAGTGCATTCAGATTGTAAGGCCCAGTGATTGTGTGATTCCGTTTCCATATGAATTGGGAACAAAATCTCATAAGCCCTTTCAGTTGGATGGATTGCATAAAAGAAGACATATTCACTTGCATTCTTACATAATTTATAATCTTTGCCTCCACAATTATAATATCCCTTCTAAGGCCCACTTCCACAGCACGCCTCACTCGCTTCCCTGAAACTTTCACAACAAAGTAACCCACAAACATTACAGTTATAAAGTTTGGTTTTAATCTGTGGGACCTGAAATTCAATTGGGAAAATCAGTGAAAAACCCATGTTTAGAAATTTTATTGTCTAGAAAGACCTGATATGTTTTTATAAACAGAAAGTACTGCTAATATGGAGGATTTTATATACAGAAAGCAGCAGAACTCGAATTCACGTCTACCTGACCAATAAAATTTTCAAACAGGACTTTAACTTGTTTGAAGCTGAGGAACAACTTGAATTTATTCTCACCAAAATATATTATATTGGAATCCAACCTTCAATAATTCGGATCTTCAATATATAGCATTATGGATGCGTGGAATAATAGCATTGAGGGCTTGAGATTAATAAAATTGATACAGTTATTACTCATGTTTCTTTAAGTTAACAACCGATTTTCTTGATGCTACAATAGTATCTCGAACTTGTTATTACCAGTAAACGAACCACATTTTTGTAATATCAGAGAAATGAAATGGCATTAAGAAGAATCCATCTATAACAACTTGTTCTTGTGATTTTTCAAGAGATATTTTAATTCTTCAAGTCTTTAGTTGTCTCTTATGTTTTTGGCCAAAAAAAGTTAGGATCTTCGAACAATATTTCATTTTGCAGTGAACTAGTGAATCCAAACTAACTTGGACAGGTCATTTTATTTGCCTTTTATTCCAAACAAGATACAAACCTTGAAATTTTTGTTTCATCAAATTACATGCTCTCTTTTTTCCTTCTCCTGCTAGCCGTGTGCCATTATATATGGCCCTTATTTATATTGTTCCCACAGGATGAAGTAAATACAAACACAATAATGTGAAGTTTCGGTAATAGGTTTAGGGTTGGTGATGTTGAGTAACTACAGATGTGAAAGAAACACAACATGTTGGGTTAGCACGGGGTGTGGGAGTTACCCAAACAGTCGGAAGGGCAAAATCCAACTGAAATTTTGGCACCAACAATGTCAACAGGGGTTCATTTTCATCCTAAGTATAATTGAATTTACCTCCCAAATTTATAATTATTCCCACAAAATATCTTTATTGATTGCACATAGCAAGGGACATTCCATTAACAGACAATTACAATATACACATAATTAAAAAAGGTATTTCAGAAAATCAACATAGATTTTTTACAAATAGCTAATTTTACATTTTTTTTTTCATATTTACAAATTGATTGTCTAGTTCTTATATTAAAGATGAGATGGAGTATTTTAGGCTATAAGACCATTGACAGATGTGGGCAATAGTTGTTCTGATTAATTTTTACTAATTAGGTTACAAGGCTATTTATTCGTTATAAATAACTAACTTAGGACCCGTTTGGTTCGATCCCATTACACCCTGCGGTGCAGTGCAATGCGATGCAATGGTAATGCAATGCAATATTAATTACAAGGGTAGTAATGAGTTAATATTTTAACAATTATTTAAAATTAATATATTACACAAAGTCTATTTTACCCCTTAATATAATCTTTGTAAAAAAATAGTTATAAGCCGGCGACGGCGGGGATGGAGGAGGCGGTGGGTGGTGGTCTTGGGGCGACGGCAGCGGAAGAGGTGGTGGTGGTGGCGGCAACGGGGGTGGAGGAGGAGGAGGTGGAAGAGGTGGTGGTGGGCGGTGGGCCGATAGCGATGGCGGCGGTAGGCGACCGGCAGGGGTGAGGGTGGTGGGGGGTAGAAGAGGTGGTGGTGGGCGGTGGGCCGATGGCGGCGGCGGAGGTGGTGGTGGTGGCAGCGGCAGGGTTGAGGGTGGCAGCGGAGGAGGCGGCGGCAGGTGGAGGTGACGGCGGCAGAGGAGGTAGTGGTGGCGGCAGAGGGTGGAGGTGACGGTTGTGACATGATGCGGCAAGTGAAATTAGATAAGTGAAACAAAGACAAGGGAAACGAAAGGGTAAATTGGACTTTTTAGACCTTGCAATGGGATGGTAATGAGGATTCATAGGGGGGGTATGAATGAGGATTACCAATTTTTTGGTAATCATCATTACCATGGTAAACCCTATTACCATGCTAAAGAGCAACCAAACACTCTTCTCTTGGTAATGCAATCATGATTACCATTGCAGGCATGCAATGTGGTTGAACTAAACGGGCTCTTAATTAGTTTCTTTTGTGTTTGTTTGATTCTTTGATTTTGGGCTTTTAGCCCCTTACAATATAAAAGGAAAATAAAGTAATGTTGGGAGATAGAAACTGTATTAACTAACCCTTATTTCGATTTATTCTACCAAAAGAAGATGACCCAAGGCACCAAATTAAACCTATGGATTTAATCTCATTTTCATACGCATTAAGGTGGCTGATATAAACGTCACAATAAAAGGAACACATATATTAGTAAAGTTTGCTTTTTATTTCAATAATTTGTAAAAGTACAGCAACCATTCATATCATGGCCGAAGCGCACAAATCAAAATCTTCAATTTTAAATTGGTTCCGGATCTTCACTAATGATTGTGTGTGCTAGAGGCACAGAGAGGGAGAGAGACACACACACACACACAATTCAGGAGAAGTTCCAAAGATTTCCATAGAATCTGCAAGGTATTGATGATGATTGATGAGTTGAACCAAAGACTCAAAACGCCTAATTTGCCTCAAATAGCTCTCTGAGATTGTAAGGCCATGTTTGGTAGCGAGTTCCATTCCACTCTATTCTTGCAAACTCCCGTTTCACTGCTTCTGTAGGATGAGCAACATCAAAGAACACATAATCACTTGGATCTTCACAGGCCGCAAAATTCATTCTTAGTCTGTTCCGTCCGAACGGACCACTCCCACAGCATGCCTTCTTCCCTTCCTTCAAACCTATCAAAGCAAAACAAAAAACAAAAAACAAAAAGTCCAATCAGTTCATCTCCAAATCATTTGAAATTACTGCTATGTTCCAATCAAACAACATTGGCCTTCACACTCACCATGTCTTGAAGGGAAATTAATCATGTCTAAGAGAAAGCTATAGAAATCGCTTGTTGAGTATTTGAAGCCTTCAAGTTGAGTTTCTAGCTTCTGAAGCATTTTAAGAAGTTTTTGGTTGTGTAATTTTGCTAGTGCATTGGTAGGGGTGGAAACAGGTCAGGCTTTTGCCTTAATAGGCCTGGCCTGTTAAGGCATAAACTGGCCTGAGCCTGACCTGTGGCCTGTTAGAGGCCAATTTTTAGGTCTGGGCTTGGCCTGTTCACAGGCCTGGCCTGAATCTTGTTAAGGAGGCCTGAATTTTTAAAATTTTGTAAGCAAACTGACAGCCCCACAGGCCACACTGCAAAACAGGCTAACAGGCCACAGGCCAAAAACAGGCTAAAACTTACGGGCTCAGACGAAATTATCCTTTAACCTTTATCTGATGTTTTTAAAAAAATATTTCAACAGGCTCAGGCCGACTTGACAGGCCTGTTAGGCCTTGGCCTGGCCTATTAATCAAAAAAGGCTTTTATTTTAGCCTTGGCCTGGCCTTTTAGCCTGATAGGCCATGCCTGAACAGGCCAATCATAGGTCAGGCTACAGGCCCCTGACAGGCCGCCTGGCCTGTTTCCACCCTTATGCATTGCCTTCCTCCCATCAATTATTATAGCTCACTTTCAATAATGGTGCGCAGCCAATAGGAGCAAATTTGGGACCCAGAACTTCCTTCCTCCTTTCTCATATATATTCTGTTATGTTAGCAACCCAAACATATTCAAGTTAGTATCTTTTCACAAGCATTATGGTTCTAATACGTTTTTAGAATTATAACTGTTAAGGAAATATTTTATCATTATTAGAATTATTCTATCATTATTATTAGATCAATTAGCATAATTAGCGGGATTGATTGACCATTACGATCCCCTCATTTAGGAGCAATTAATATTTAGGCTCATCACTTTTGTATATATATAGTACCTTCCTGTGAATAGAATATACATAATTCCTTTAGTATTCAAATATTTTCGTAACATGGATCAGAGCGTAGGGTTTTCTAAATTTTCCTTTTTTTTCAGGCATTGTTCATCGGAGAGGCTGTTCACGAATCACTGTTCAGAGCACTGTAGCAATTACTGTCGGGCACTGATCATATGCTCTGTAGCGCTATTGTTGGGCATTGTTCATCGGTAGTGTAGCGACACTGTTTAGCACTATTTAGGGTGCTGTTTGGTGCCGTTTGGGCGTGTTGTTTGGTGCTATTTTCGCACTGTTCAGGTACTGTCCATAGTCTCTTATTTTGTGTTCTGTTTTGTGCCCAAATTTGGAGATTTTTCTCGTTGGATTTGACTTCTTTATTATTGTTCTTTACTTATGGATTCTATGGTTGACTTTAAGACTCCTGAAATGTTACCCATGTCTGTTAAGATTACTTTCTCCCAATTGAACTGAACTAATTATAGTGATTGAAGCACCACTATTAAAATCTATATTATGGGTATTGAGAAAGAAGAACATTTAACTGATGAACCCCCTAATGGTAAAGACAAACTGGTTACTTGACATCTCTTAAAATATTATCTCTTTCTAATTTTAGAGAGGGAATTGACAAATCAAAATTAGTCATTCTATTTGATGCTTGGCGTTCTTTAGAAGAACTGCGTTTGAGAAGCTGTATAGTTTCTAAGATCCCAGAAAATATCAGTAACCTGTCATTTTTGAAGATTCTATCACTACGAGGATGCAGCATAGAGAGTTTGCCTAATAGCATCAAGCATCTTTCAGAGTTGAAAAAAGTTGATGTGGGTGAATGCAAGAGGCTTAGGTCGTTACCAAAACTTCCCCCTTCCATTACTCAATTTTATGCCGATGAATGCACATCATTAGAAACCATCAATTTCATGAGGTCGACAATCTCTGACCATGATGATAAAGAGAGTTCATGGGGAATGGATAGATGTGATATGACAGAATTTATTCATCTCATAGTGATGCGAGCAATTTATAACAACTCTTATGAGGTTAGAGTTTGTTACCCAGGAAGCATAATTCCAAAAGGCTTCATATATTTTCGGACGACAGAGAGATCCATTACTATTGAGATTGTATCAATTTCTTCGGACCATTTGTTGGGTTTTGCTTCTTGTTGTATTCTCTCTCCATTCAATGACTTATGCCGTTTCCAATCATCAATTTGCAGAAATTTCCATTTCAAAGATGAAGAGATCAATTACAAGGAAGACAAGGAATTGCCTTACCTCACGAAATTGAGTAAAGAGCATGTTTTTCTATGGTATGATCTTATGGATCGCATATTGATGGAAAACGAAAGAAGAAGATTTGATGAGGGTATCGCTTGTAAGTTTGCATGTGAATGCTTCATTGGAGATCTCTATAATTCTCGTGTGGTCAAATATGATCACTTGATAAAAAGGTGCGGAATTTGGCCAATATATGCATCAGAATTACAAGAGGTAAATCAACAAATGGAATTAAAGCTGGAGAAGGGTACTTCTAGCAATACCACTGGCCAAAATGCTGAAGTGGCCCAACATTAGGAGAAGCACTTATGTGGGCCCAAGAACATGAAGCTTGTGGAGCAGGATGCCCAACTAACGCCCATATACTGTTAACATCATAACATCAGCAAATTAAATGAGTTAATTTTGTAGTTTGCTAAAAAAAAAAAGAAGAGTTATTTTGTATCCCTAATGTCCAACTAATGCCCATCCCTAAGATCTGTTGCTCTCCTGATCTCTTTATCTCCTTCTACACCTCTATTTCTGGCTTCTTTATCTCTTTCTCTCTTCTTTCCTCTTTCCCTCACTTCTATTTATATACAAAATTGATATTATGTAACAGTGGTATCAAAGCTACCGATTCTTGACTCTCCCATTGCAATTTCAAAAGAAAATATATTTTAAACCTGTTGTATTTAGGAACCAATTTAAAAACTCTACCAATATTTACAAAACAAAGCTGTCACTCACACTTTCTAAACTGTGCATATACATTTCCTCCACAACAAATTTACAAAGGGTGCTTTAGTTTAGTTATTTTCCACTATGTGGAGCCAAAATGAAACTAGGTATGGCTTTCAAAGTTTATATCATAACGGGGAAAAAAATCAGTAAACAGTTTGAAAAACGAAATGAATCGATTTAAATAATATCTGTTCATTTTGTTGACAAATAGATATTTATTTATTTTAAAACCAAATATAAAACAATGAAAAAGTAAGAACATGAAAAGCGAATTGAAAAAAATAAGAACAAATATAAGAAATTGTTGGCTATAAATTTGATTCAAATATTAAAATAAAAGATAATTAATCAACTATCAAATAATAAAACAAAAAAAAAGAAGAAGAAGAAAGGAATTGTTAATTAAATGTATTTGAAATTAATTAACTATTTAAAAATATTTTTTGACTATTAAACAAGAAAAAATTATTTGAAAATAAAATTTAAAATAATAAGAAGAACAAATAAGAAATTAAAGGCTTGGATTCAAGTTTATTAAATGAATTGACATAACAAATTAACTTACTTGTTAACTATAAAAAAATAATAAGATAATAGATTTTAAAATGGGTGATTTTTTTTTTAAAAAAAAATCAGATTCGGAACAAGAAGAAGCTATTGTCAACTTTCAAAATGTTTCAGAAAATTTCAAATTTTTGAATGAATGAAATAACAAAAAAATAAGAACAAGGAAAGTGAACAGGAAAAACGAGTAAATAAGTTTGAATTCAACTTTTATTCTAAGAATTAAATGACACGTATTAAAATAGGAAAAATAATAAGACAATAATAACGTTATTGAATGAATTTCAAATTTCTAATATATTTAAAATACTTATAAACGAACAAAAATATTTATAATTATAAAGAAAAAGATAGATCAAATCATATGATCCGAAAAAGGCGTCAAAAACACTAGTCGAAAATATGGGGAAAAAATGATAGATCAAATAATAAAATCTTAGCAGTATAAATATTTGTTTTCAAATGAAATTACAGATTTTTGAATTGAATAAATATCAAATAATAAAAATCATAACAGGAAAAAATTCATTTAACAGTTTGTAAAACGAAATGAATCAATTTAAATAATATTTGTTGACAAATAAATATTTATTTATTTCAAAACCAAATATATAAAAATAATAAAATAATAGCATGATAATCCAATTGAAAAAATAAGAACAAATATAAGAAACTGTTGGCCATAAATTTTATTCAAATATAAAAATAATAAGATAATCAATCAACTATCAAATAATAAAATAAGAACAATACGATTGGAATTGTTAACTACAAAATTAAATGTAGTTGAAATTAAAAAAAATTAAAAATATTGGTTGGCTATTAAATAAGAAAAACATTATTTAAAAATAAAATTTAAAATAACAAGAACAATAAGAAATTAAAATTTTGAATACAAGTTTTTTAAATGAATTGAAATAAGAAATTAACTTGTTAACTATGCAAATAATATGATTATAGATTCTAAAATGGCAGATTTTTTTTTTTTTTAAAAAAATCAGAATCAGAACAAGAGGAAATTGCCAAACTTTCAAAATGTTTCAGAAATTTTCATATTTTTGAATGAATGAAATAATAAAAAAAAAATTAAGAACAAGGATTCTGATTTAAATTCGAATTCAACTATTTTCAAAGAATTAAATGACACGTATTAAAATTTGAATAATGATAAGAAAATGCTAAGTTTATTAAATTAATTTCGAATTTTAAATATATTTAAAATACTTATAAACCAACAACAACAACAACAATAAATGTAAAGACAGATCAAATAGAAAAATCATAACAGGATAAACATTCATTTTCAAATGATATTAAACAATAATAAAATAAGAACATAAAAAACGAATTGAAAAAATAAGAATGAAAAATATAGATCAAATAATAAATCATATCAGGATAAATGCTTATTTTCTAATGAAATTACAAATTTTGGAATGAATCAAATATATGTAAGTGCAAGTGTTTCACTCAAGAGGAGGTGAATTGGGTGATTATAAAAAAACAATTAAGTAAAATTGACAATTAAAAGAATGTAAATCAGAGTTGATAGTTAGAAGGATATTACCGAAGTGTACACTGAAGATTATATTGGTGTTTTTACAATCTCTTTAACCTACGTCTAGTCCTCATATCACCTCTAAGATTTTTACTATAACTTCAAAAATTCAGTGAGTTTTTGGCATCTCAGTACACTGCAAGTTCCTTCACCTAACACTCGCTCCCCCTTACTCAATGTAAACCAACACACATCTCAATGTTCCACAACTTTAAGTTATCTTAATAAAGTTTATTGAGTTTTTGATCTAGCTATCTCAAAGAATAAATATATAATCACTAAACTATAGAGTATAATGAGAATAATAACGAAAATAGAGCACTTAAAGCAAATTTGAATGTTTATCAGTTTAGTAGTTGCTCTGTTTTGAATACTCCCGTATTTATAGTTGGAGTGTAATAAATAATAGTTATAAGCATTTCATTTGTCCATTACAATCCCATTGCTTCTCTAAACATTCTTTGTGTGTAGGAAAAAAGCCGTTGGAGCACAGAGAATGTCTAAATTGAAATTTTGCTTGCATTTAATGTTTCTGACACAAAATTACTTTTTTTTTTCTTTTCAGAGAATTTCATTCATTGTTCACTAGGAAAATACTCTATATACTAATGTAATGAAGTATTAGAATGAAGAGAGGTAAAAGTATTGAATTATAAAATCAGTCAATGATTTTGAGGATTATAATATGATGCTTTATTTTTCTGGAAACTTAGTTATTCGAATATGATAATCTATATTTGAATGTTTCTATTGACTTTGAAATATACTCGGATATCCTTAATTGTGTTTGAATAAAATAGCTTATTTTCCGTTCAAGTATATTCGAATAACATTCTCTGTATTGGAATAACTTGGCCTTATTCCAATACACTTTTCCATTATTCGAATAGGCTCTGACAACCAAATAACCTTATTCAAATATAGCTATTTCTATTCAAATAAACTCTTTTGATAATGAACATTCATATTTGAATACACCAGCTTCTATTGGAATAAGCTTTCAAAAACTTGAAGTATATTAAGATAAGTGTATTTGTATTCCAGTAAGCTCCTTTCAAAAAATTGAAGTGTATTAGGATAAGTAATATCTTATTCAAATAGAGCTTTAAAAATTAAATGGCTTCTTATTTGAGTAAACAAGTCCTTATTCGAATATGATGTGTGAGAAACTAAATATCTATTCGAATAAGTCTTCTCCTATTTGAATAAAATTTAGCTTGAAAAACTAACTCAGTATTCGATTAACATTTCCCTTATTTGAATAACACGTTGTATCAAAAACAAAACCGAAATCTCAGAAGTCTTATCTTATCCGAATAACTAATCTTTAATTCAAATAAACCTTGCCAATTCAAGACAACCCTTATTCCGATAGTGGCTGGAGTATTCGCATAAAGTTTTGTTTTATCTTCTTCTTCTTCTTCTTTTAAATATGTGTGACCTTATTCGAATAAGGCTATTCTTATTCTAATAAGCCACAGTGTTAATACACTGGTTATTAAAATAAGCCATGGGTTACTTGTATAGCTCTTAATTGAGAATAAATTTCCTTATTCGAATAAGGCTATTCTTATTCAAATAAGTCACATTCTTGATACATTGGTTGTTCGAACAAGCTAAGGGTTACTCGTATAACTCTTAACTGAAAATAAACCTCCTTATTCGAGTAATTAGATACCTATTCGAATTAACCTAATGTTTGTTATTATCAAAACTCTGAATCTAATATTCTCCCCCTTTTTTATGATTACAAAACTTAATACATTCAAATAAAATCATTAAAGTAGATAAGATCACATAAGCAAAACTCATGAGACAAGCTATTGCAAATATAATCATATTTAGCATGAAAAAGAGAACCAAACACAACTAGTGCTGTGTTAGGGTCAATGGGAGTGTGAAACGAGTTAGATGGGAAGTCAGAATTGATGGCAAACGTAGAAGAGGACGGTTGAGGATCAATTGGAGCTTGTTTATCAGGGCTTGGATCAATTGGAGTAGGCTCAGATATAGATGCAGAAGCTGAGATAGGTTGAGTGACAAATATCTATTTTTGTTATATATTTTTAAACTTTAATTGGGGATTTTGACATAATTATTAAGCTTAAAATGCTTTTTTTAAGATAAATTGAGATTAACAGTAAATATATTGAATTAGGACTAAAAAGGGTATAATTGTCATAAAAATTATAATTAGTCTTAATCATTGATTTTTTTTGAAAATATTTGATGTTGATTTAATTGTTTTAGCCGTAGGTATTTGAAAAAGTGGATCAAAATTGAAAATCACAGTTTGGGGCTCGAATTTCAGAAATGACAGTGTAGTCCCGCGAATTTGGAAAATTCCAGTTTGCTCCAAGCAAAAACTGCAGCGTCTTGCTTCAAACCAATTCATTCAGTTGCAGAAAATGGTAGGCAAGAAGCTCGATCTCACCACGCTCTCACTATATCTTGGCCGCAATACTTCGTCACCACCATCGGCCACCACCTCCACCTCCACCTCCCCCTCCACCATCGTCATCTTCTCTCCATCAACCATGTTGTGAGGCTTCGTCCTTCCATTCCTATTCATCTCTCTCTATTCTCGTCATTGTTCGATCCTTTTTTCCAGCTTCCCATAAATTCCATCTTCTTCTTCGTTCCATTCCATGGCTGGACCGTTGGTGAAGCAGGTGGCTGCTTCTTTGATGGTTAGGTGTGGCTGAATCCTTCTATCCTCTAAGGCAGTGATGAAAGCTTGAGCTTGGAGCATAAAGGGGAGTTTCAGTTCTCTAATCTTATTTCCGTTTGTTGCATTATGATTTCTAGGTCTTAGATTGAGCTTTGTAATAGATGGATGTTCTGTTTTGATTATATATATGGATATGTTTATGAGTTAAAGATTGGTAGAAACTGTTGGATATTTGATTTTGCATTTGGCATTGGTCTATAATTAGCCTTAATCTCTTAATATTTATTGGGTCAGTGACGTAATGAGATTATTGTGAATATTTAGTGATAATTCAAGGTGGCTTGGTTATTTGATTATAAGTTAAGTGCATATCTTTGATTCTTTATTGGCCAGAAATTTGAATTGGGTTTCAGTTAGAGGAATTAAGTCTTGCCTGGTGTGGAGGATTTAATTAACCTAACTTAAGCTAGCTCAAAGGGTCTTTTGGGAAAATTTGTTAAACTAGCTAACCCTTTCAATTGAAGCGATGATAGCCTTAATCATTGCACTAGAGAATTATCCATTTCATTCCCATATCCACTCATCTCCATTCACCATCTATAATTAAAAGAAAAAAAATACCAAAAATAGTAGTTTAGGTTGCATTTAATCATTTTTGTGAAGCAGTTGTAGAAAGAAAACCCCAAACTTTCATCCTTGTCAATTTAATGTTTTTATCACTTAGTTAGCTTAGAAATCCAAATAAAGGCTCTTCAAAGTGAAACGACCTGAGTTGTGCTATGTTGCATTAATTCAGTTTTATTCTTGATAACCCTGAGGTGACTAAAAGGGAGTTTTCAAATTGGCACCGTTGTCGGGGAGTCTACTTTGAGTCCTTGGTTAACTAAGTGTCAAATTTGTTATTGACGGGGGTTGCTTGTATGAGCTAGTTAGAATTTTAACTTTTCATGTTTATGATTTGTCTTGTTTAGTTTTAAGTTTTGGACATGTTCATATTAGTTCTTTATAGCATTTTTCTTGCATTTGCATAGGAAAAAAAACCTTCATACATAGATAGTTTCATATGGATAGATGCATACATACACTAATTGCATCCATAGCATTTCTTTTGCGTTGCTCATTGGGTACTTAAACTTACTGATATGACTGCTGCATTTTGGCTTGGCTGCTGTCTTGGGAAATTGCTGTTAAGAATTTGAAAGTTTGGAATTGATAACTGTTCTTGTGAAACCATTTTTGGATATTGGAGCATCTATCACTATCATGCAAAGGAGTTTTGAACTCAGAAGTAAGAAGTCAATTGCTGTTATTGGTGGAGTACTGAATTCTGAGTTTTGTGTTGTCTTGTTCTCACTAAGATTAAACTCTATTGTGTGTGTTCGGTTTGAAATTCCAGTTTTACTTGCAAAACCTGTTTGGAACTGAATTTCTAGGACTGCTGCATCAATTTTTTTAGCACATAAAAGCACTGCTTTTAGTTTTATGGGATTTTTAATGTTGCTACTGGAGCAATTGATGTTGAGAACCTTGATTTGTGCGAATTTCCCTCTTTCACCAGAAGCAGTGTTGTAGTCGATTTTGATGACTCTCCCAAGCACTGCACCTATGGCTCGCACCACATTTTTCTTATAATATTTGGTGGGCAGTCCAGGTATGCGGATCCAGGCAACGACCTGCGACATTGAGTGGTTGAGCAGGGAGAACTCCGGCGTCCAAGGGTGGACTGTAAGGTAATGTCCCATGATCACCCAGGGCCCATCAGTCAGTACTTTGTTATAGTCTTGCTCGTTAGAAAAGTTTGCAATGAAGTGTCCCTCTTCAATGTTTGATAGTTTGAACGGTCCAGCAAAACTCCATAGTTTGAGGAGGTAATCATGTAGTTTTGCATAGTTGATAGGTCTCCCGAGCATTTTTAAGACAACAGCAAATCGCATACTTTCCTCGAGGAGGTGGTGCACTCTGGGGGAGAATCTGATGGAGGGAAAGATACCTTTCCTATCAATAATCACATCCTCCTCACCCAGAGGGAAGTCTTTCTTCCTCCATTTCAGCTCCCTTTCCTTTCCCAAGGAGCTTATCTTTGAAAGAGGTAGGTTTGTTGGGTATCCCTTTGTTCGTAGCTTCTTTTTCTGTTGTGGCATCCTCGGTGGACTCTGTGGCCATAGTGGTATCCATGTCCTCTATTGCCATGTCAACATTGGTGCCATCTTGGGTCGAGGGATCAACCTTGGATTTTTTTGTTGATCGGTTGTCTTCCGGATGTGGGGGAAAGGACTCTCTCTCAGTCGCACTCTCTCTCTCTCTCTCTCTCATCTCTCTTACCACGATTTTTTACTATCTCTATTGATGATGCATATTCTTCTTTTCTTTTAAGTGTTAGCAATCATGATTTGGGATTTTATAATGCTATTGAACATGATGGAGAATTAATTTTTCCCTCTTCCATGTATTCTTCTTTTATTTGTTCTTGTGAAGGGGATATGACTGTTGGAAATTGTGCTTAAAGGGCCAATCATTGTACTTTAAACATTATTAATTTAATGAAATTTCTCCATTCTGTTATCATATTATTTGCATGTTAACTGTGATAATTGTATCCTTAGATAATTCATAAAGATTGTCCTAAAATGTCCCTGGTCGGTCATCTATGTGGGAGCAGAGATGAAACAAGATTAGTATGACTTTGATAAGATATGGAGATACGATTCAAAGTCTTAGGCACTTGTAGGAGTACAAGGTGCTGGACCGACCCACTATGAGAAAGCTACATGGATCAAGTCATAAGCTTTTATCATGTATAACCACGTCACAATGCCCTTTGACCTGAAGTCATCATGGATTCCTACATGAGAATTGCTAAGTTTTGAACTAGTCAAAAGTCACCTTTGACCGGGTGATGATAAAGGCTATAATCAGGCTTGGTGGTTTTTCATGCAGAGGAATATGAATGATCAAGATGGAATTTGTCCCTTACATTAGTAGAGAGATATTACTGGGCCCCTCGATGAGTAAGTCTGAGAAATGTATGGCCATACTACAATGGAAAGGAGTTTCCATTTCTATTGTCAGACTACTCAGGAATCGAGAAAGTAATGGTTAGGAATAAGAGGATGACATTATCCATGCCTCATCCTTGACCGATATATCGTGTGACAAAAGGGACGTAACATGGTTGTATGACAGGTTGCATCGTGTTAACGATCCTCATATGAATTGGGTAGTCGTGATGTCTTGCTAGAGGCCGCTTGCGACTTGTGGGTTAATACAGTTGTTGGCCCACTGCCAACGTTATATGGGCCTATAGGGTCGCACATAAGAATGGTCCAACACGAGATAATGTTTAATTAGGGTGGACGAATTATATATATATATATGTAATATATAAAATTTGTTAATAATATTATATAGATATGTATTTTTGAAATACATATTATATATATATATATATATGTATATATATATTATATGATATTATTATATTGTGTTAGTTTTAAATTTAATTTATTAAGATAAATTAAATCTAATAACTAACATGATAGAGATATGGTATCTCAGATTTAATTTATGAAAATAACTTAAATCTAATGGCTCTTTATTTGGATTAAATAAATAGGTTAAATTAAAACTGTTGAACAGATTTAATTTAAATTGAATTTATTTAATTAGCTCGTCAAAATAATTAATAGTTAATTAATTTTGAAATTAATGATGATTAATTTTGAAATTTGAAAATAGCTCTCATAGGTTATAAACTTGATAGAGTAGATATACTGTGATACACATCAGAATTGAGAGCCGCAAGGGAAACCCTAGGAGACATTAGAGGCGCTAGCACGCAGTCTCGATTGGAGAGCATTCATGTGGATACCGGTAGAGGGAGCGCACCTGACGTGTTGGCTCCTAGAGATCGTGAAAACCTTGAATCATAAAAAGGTATGAATCCTTCCAACTTGGTTTAAACGCCATTGATAGATCCTCGATTATGATCGGTAAAAAATTTTAAATTCTTCCGCTATGCCTGTCGATTCTAACAATGACATGTGATAATTGTTTGGAAATTGACAATTGGCTTTCTACTTCACATGATTTTGATTCTTCATCTAGTTCAAATGCTAACATCAATATGCATGCTACATTTGATAAAAGCCTTGAAAATTGCCTAACTTTTGATCCCTCTAAAATTCTTGTTTTAGATACTTCAATAAGGAAAGTTTCAACGATTTTGAATGACCAAATTGTAAATGAAAATAACTCTTTCCATTTAGTTCTGTCTTGTGATTTACCACCCGATATAGAAAATAAAAATACTTGTTTTAAAATTTCGGGTGGAGATAACTTGATCAATACTCTTTCTTCTTCCATTCTTTTAACTCTCAATTCTTGTGATTGCAAAAGTGATGTAATGCACTCCAACACTAAATTGGATTTTGCATTTCTCCTATTGCAAACACGAGAGGATTTTGAAAGTATGATCCCTTGTTCGGTTCCTATTAAAGGGAACCAAATTGATTTCCTTGGGTGTGATTCCTATTTGGACAGTTTTGTTTTTAACATATTTGCACTATACTCTAGATGTCTCCATGTTTATATCTTTGAATTAGGTAATGCTTTTGGCTTATCTTCTTTGCAAACATACACTTTGGAAGGGTCCTTTGCGGTACTCACCTCCACCCTACATTCTTAGACCTCTTCCGATTAATCCTGAGCAGCTACCACCTAAGAAAATCAAGCAAAGAGAAGTGTGCTCCATTAAGACTATCATGTTTCTCATATTAGATGAGAACTTCTCTTTCAAGTGTTTTAAAAGATTCTAATAAAGGTTGTCTGTCTCCTCAGTTGTTTTCTTCCTAATTTTTATGATTATTTGAGCTTAGTTGCTATATGAGGAAGATAAGTGTGGGGGAGGGGCATAATCCAGTAGTTAAAAGGTAGATTTCTTTTGTTGTTCACCCTCTTAGGCTTTGAGCGCTTGTCATTCATTTGCCCTTAGGTTTTGCATTGGGCACAATGTAAGATTTAAGTGTGGGGGAGGGATTAGGATTTGAGTCTTGTGTGCTTTGTTGTGCTTAATTGCAAAAATGTGTCATTTTCCAAAAAAAAAAGCAGAAAATTCTTGGTCCAAACCACACTTTTGAATTTTTGACACTCTTTGTTTTAGAAATTTGTCTAAATACTTATGGGAATTGTGTATGTTCTTGGTTGATTTTTAATGAATTGATTTGTTATTGCTCTTAGAGTTATCAGTTCGATTAGTTGAGTTAATACATTTTGATTAAGCAAATGTTCAATTGTGAATGTGCATTTGAGAAGGAAACCTTAGTTAGAAGGATTTTAAGAACCTTTGTTGGAAGGATTTTAAGCCTAATTACCATTCATTAATGTGTGTTTGCTACATATTCTAGTGTACCTCTAGAATTTGTTTAAATTCTTTTTCAAAATCATATTTGCATTTAAACTAATGAATATGATAGGGCATTCATTTCATCACCTGTTATTCCAAACACAAACTCATACAGTAATCCATTGTGAACCTGCTTTAAGCCCTTCACATTCCAAAATCTATCATTTATTAACAAGAACTATGCATGCATCCCATTTGCATTATATTGACATCCAAACATCATTAAATTGCCATTAATATTATAGGTATGAAGAAATGTCATTTACATATATGAAAAAAAAAACAAGGATTAGAAGAAAAAGCATTGAAAAAAAAATGAAAAAAAGAAAGAAAAAAATATCATAAAAAAAGTAGGAAAAAGAGAGAAAAGAAGCGATAAAAAAATAAGGCATTTATCTTGGTTGGTAAGGAGATGTGGTTATTTGAGCTTGAAGTTTTTTTTTTTTTAAAAGTGCCATTATACATATTTGCACAGGCATAGTCCTTGTTGTTTTATTATCCCTTTCATGAGACCATGTCCATCATTACAACCATTTCAAAAGTTTCCTTGATTCATGAGTCTAGGCGTTACACAGCGATGGAGAGAGTATAATTTTTACAGGCATATGGTAGGACTTAGTTTAAGTGGTGTTGAGTGAAATTCCCTATACTTGTGAGATGGGTTAAACACTGGAATCTTTGAGTGTTCTCACGTGTACATTGTTTTGATTAATTGTGCATTAATTTAGTCCATTTGCATTATCCCATGCTTAAACTTGTGTTAGCTTGATCAGTGATTATTGATTAATCCATTGACTCCAACCTTAAGCATTTGAAGCTTTCATTTGTGTTTAGTTTTGAATTGATTAATATTTTGCCCAGGAGTGCAAAACTTTAAGTGTAGGGGAGTTGAGAAATCTCTATTTTTTAAATATATTTTTAGAATTGATTTGGGGATTTCGTCATAATTATTAGGCTTAAAATGTTTTTCTTCCAATGTTTTGAAAGCCGGATTGGACGTCGAGCTAGAAAGGTCAGTGGGTGATGGTTCAAACGATTGAGCCGTTTAGCCAGACTGGTGATATAATAATTAAATTTAAAAACATTATATATTAAATATATATATATATATATAAAATACCATAACTTAGACAGACCTGGACAACACATGAGATTTACAGAATTTAAAAACAAAAATTAAAAGACACGGGCTCACTTGCAAAAATCAAAATATTTACTATGAGTAAATAAAGGAAACCAGAATGAGTTTGACCAACCATAACTCAGGTTGTGAAAGGAATCCTGTCTTCTTTCATACATGAACCATTTACAGAGAATTCCTCACTTGGATCTCAACCTTGCTCCTTCAGGTTATGTCAGCACAGCCTACCTTCATTTCCTACAGGAGGCGTAACATTCGATTCTTCTCTATTTCTCTAGACTTTTTTTTCCACATACTGCCCAATAGTTTCACTTATCGAATCATTCCCATGAATCCTTGATAAAATTTCCCCCCAGATCCCCAAAGAGAGTTTAGCCTAACATATCTTATTCATCTTCAATAATAATTGATTAAATGCTATATTGCAGATAACCACAGCAGCTAACTGATCATAAAGCTTAGAAATCTTTGAGAGATAGTTTGAAGGAAAATTTCTTTTCATTCAAATTTTTTGATGATATTCCACATAGAACTTACAAGATGCTTATATAGAGCTGAGAAGCTCAACTCTGGTTACAGACTCTTGGTTACATTGACTCTGGTTACATTAACTCAGGTAACTTTTACATGATTGATTGCATGACTAAGACTCCAACTTTTTATCTTGTCGGAGATTCCTCTTTTGCTTGCACATTTTTCTTTCTCCTTTTGTCTGGTTGTGCCGACGATCACTATTCTTGTTTTCTTGTGCCGACGCTTACAAGATGCCTGAATCCAGAGAAATATTTGGATTATTGTTAGTTCCTCTAATCTCTTTGCAATGCTGGCATTCATGGTTTGGATAATCTCCAATTACTTGACAAATCTTCTTCTGTATTATCCATTTGATTTTTCTTTATCTTATCATACTAGAGATTAAACTGCTTGTCATTATGTAGTTTGTTTCCAAGAGCGTATACACATGTCATGTTACTGGATCTAAATACCCATTGTTGTTCTTCTTTTCCAACTATTTTGATATTGTTCATCTCCTGGAAAATTATATGATAATCTTGAGCTCTTATATTTGATACTCTAAACTAAAATTCTTCATCATCTTCTATATCTTCTTTGACTTCTGATTTATATTCTAGTGACTTCTTAGTAGTTCCCAACCTTATTAGGTTTATAGGCATGTAAAACTTATCTGGTGTAACTTCTGCTACAGTTGAGTAACACCTTATAAAGACTTGGTGTTTTGTTACAATTTTAAAATACTCTTCCATAGATAACTTAATAATTTATGGTAACTCAGAGATTTTCTTCATGGTTGTTGAGGGATATATACTTTGAATCAAACCATAATTATATAAGGCTTTTACAATATTTGGATGAGTTCCTGGATAAATGATGGCTTTATTGAAAGCATAATGGGAGACATATTTAATGGTCTTATGGGACAAGGCTAATTGGTTCAATTTTTTTACAATAAGCTTATAAAAAGTATACTGCTGAGGGAGGTCAAAAATCTTATTAGATGCTAGTATAGGAGTATTCTTTTTTGGCATTTCTGTTTCTTTTTCTTGTTGGGCCACTATCTGAGAAAAAGATGTGGCTTCTTTTTCTTTCTAGGTTAAAGGTGTGATAGAGTTAAGTCCTAATGACTTAATTAAATTTTGGGTTGCATGAGTGGATGACTCACCAAGGGTGAATGAATCTCTTACAGCTGTTATTGGGCTAGCAAAAATTGCTTCCTTGCCCTTATTAGTCATATTACTCGTTTGGACATCTATCCTTATAGTTGGATTGATGGCATCGGTCTTACTCATCTTCAAATTCTCAAGTTGAATATAAATATCATTAAGTGCATCGTTTATACTAGAAACAGAGCTTGTTAACCCTTGTATACTGGTACTTACTTGGCTACGTAATAAACTCATATTCATCTCATAAATATTAATCTTCATTACGAGTTGATTCATTAAAGGAGATGATTCTTCATCTTTATTCGTCTAGTTTACAAGATTGTGCCTTCCAAACTTGTTTACTGATTCCATCTGCTCAAATAATCAGCAACTAAATTATTTTTTCCTTTGATATATTCAACTTCATAATCATAATGAGCTAAATTTGTTTTCCATTTAATTAACATTTTATTACTAAATTTATTCTGTTTTATTCCTTTTGATAACCAATATTTTACTTGAGTATTATCTATCCTAATGATAAATCTTGAATTTACCATAAACAATTCTAATTTTTCTACAGTTTTTACGACTGCTAAAAATTCTTTCCAATTAGAATGATATCTACTTTGTGATTCATTAAACTTTCCACTTGTATATCTTGTTATTTTTTCAATTCCATCTTCATCTTCATGATACGAAGTTGCACCCCAATAATTATCTGAGGCGTCAGTATAGATTATCCATTTTATATCTTCTTTTATTGGTATAGTTAGTTTAGGCAAATTTCTACATGATTTTTTAATGTCTTCTATATTTTTATCTGTATTATTGTCCCATTTCCATATAGTTTTTTCTCCTGATATTTTAGATACTTCAGATATTAGTTTTGATAAATTAGGAATATAATTTCTAGCTTGATTTACTAATCCTAAGAATGATTGCAATTCTTTTTATTTGTAATTTTCTTAAACTGAAATATCTTTTGACTTAAATGATCTTGTAATTATATTCCATTCTTTGTTATGACTTATCCTAAGAAATTAATCTTCTCTTTTCTTAATTCTATTTTAGAGGGTGATATATTTAAACCTTTTTCCTCTATTATCCTGGTGAATTTTTCTAAATGTTCTTCATGTTCTTTTTCATCTTTTGAAAATATTAATATATTATCAATACATATTACAACAAAGTCTCTTATAGGAAATAACATTTTTGATACATATTCTTGAAATATACTTGGACTATTTTGAAATCCCATAGGTAATACATTTCATTCATATAATCCTTCTAATGTACTAAAAGCTGTATACTTTTTGCTATCTTCTTCTAACTTTACTTGAAAAAATTCTGATTTACAATCGAACTTATTAAATATAGTTTTTCTTTTTATTAGATTCAATAATAAATCCATTTTAGGTATATGATACTTATTTCTGATTGCTAATTCATTTAATTTTTGATAGTTAATGACCATTCTAGTCTTTCCTTTCTTTTTTTTTCACTATGTTTAGAAACTATTATAGCCGGTGATGAATATTTTGATCTGCTTTCTCTTATTAAATTATACTTTTTCATTTCTTCTAAATGCATTATAAATTCCTTCTTGTCATTTTTCTGTCCATACATATGGTTTATAGTTAATTTCTTTACTATAATCTTTCAATTCTATTCTTGCTATGGGTTTAGATTTTTCCCAATGGATTAAAGGGTTATTACTATAATTGTCTATAATTCTTTGTTCTATAGTTTTTATTTCTATAATTTGTAAGGTTACTAACATATGTTGGATTTCTACTGGATTATTATTCTATAAGAATTGTACTTCATGTTCATTAGCTTTTTTTCTAGAATTTCTCATCGTTTCTCTTATATTGTTTGGTTATTCTTATTCCCCATGCTTTATGTTTACAAGTTGTTGTTAATATAAAAGCTTTACTAATAATATGTATAGGGTAATATTGTTCTAAAAAATCTAAACTTAATATTACATCACAAGATGGTTCATTATATTGGTTTAACTCTTTTATTAATAATTCATAATTTCCTATTTGTATATTTATATTTTTTGTTTTTAATTCTGTCACATGAATTTCTTTTCCTACACTTTCCATTCTAAGCATTTTATTTTTTCTTTTCCATAATTCACGTGGTAAAATATTATATTTTGCTACTATTAAATTTGCTCTTGTATCTACTAAAGCATGATATTTTCTAGCTCTATATTTTTTATAATTAAATTTCACCAAAATGTAATATAATGGCCTCATATTCTAGACAATACTTCTGATCATTTTTTCAAGATTCTCTTTACATTTTTTTTCTTCCTCCCTTTCTCTTACTATCATATCATATTCTTCTTCATATAATAATGGATATTGAAAATATATATACTCTAATCTTCTATTTTCATATTTATGAGTTCTCCTTATCTTTTTTAATATTAATCTTATAAAACTTTTATTATTTTTTGGTATATTAGTAATATATTCTTTTCTAAGATATCTCCAATCATTATCTCTTATTATTAACCTATCCATATTAAACTCTTGAAAGTAATTCTAGTTGTTTTTTAAATTCCTTTTTAATATCATTTCTCTATCTTTTTCTTGTCATAACATTATTTAACATTTGTAAGTATCTTATTGTATCATATTGATTTTCTTCTATTAATTGTCTTAAAGCTTCTTCTTCATCCTTATTTGAACTAGTAAGTTTATTTATTAGACTCTTCATTAATCCTTTTTCTGTTTTAGGTATTCTTGTTTCTATATCATTTTTATAGTAATACCATATTGTATCATCATATAATGTTATCCTATCCATAAAATACTAAGCTCTAGATAGTAATTCTAAATTTTCTTTAAATATCTTTCTTGTTTCATTTCTATTCAGCATATTATTTACTACTTCATTATATTCTTGTACAAAATTATGTGGTTCTTCAAAATATACTCTTCTTAACATTCTTTTTTTTCTTTGGTTTGCTTTTTCTATATTATGTACTATATGATTCATCATACTCTTATTGGCTTTAGGGATTATTATTCTATCTTCATCTATATAATAATAATTTTCTTCTGCTAATATTATTTTTATTACCTTAACCATTTTATTTATGTTTAGCATCATTTTAACTTAGGGATTACAATTGTTTGATGATTTATGTTAAATATTATTCTTTCTTTTTGATTTCTATATGGTTTTAATTTCTCTAAAAAGTCTTTTCCTATAACTATTTCATATATTTTATTCTTATTTTCTTCAACCCATAATGTTAATTGTACAATATCTCTTTTATTAAATCTAACAATTATATTTGTTTTCATTCCCTCATCTGTTTCTTCATTATTATTGTCTATATATCCTATTTCAATAGTACTTCTTTTTCTATTAATTATAGTTCATATATTAGCTATATGAAGAAAATGAGTTATAAAGAAATTTACTTGTAACATTACGTGCTTGAGAATTTAGAAAACATATATATATATATATATATATAAAATTCAGTTCATTTTTTAAAAATAAAAGATAGTCATTTAAGATTCAATCATGCACAATTCATAAGTATATAGGAAAAATATTTAGAGTTACCGTTACTCTTTAGCTTACACGTAATCACACAATAATTACTCCAATTAAAGCTCTCATTCAAAGTGATCTACAAAGTCACAAGCATAAATGTATTTTAGTATTTTACTCAAAAGCTACTCTAGAGTTACTCCAAAGCTACCTCAAAACTGCTATAAAACCCTAATGATCCTCTAATGGCTCAATTGAAACGAAAAATAGGCAACTATACGGATTATTATATGGATATTATTATTATACATAGCATCATGTATAGCTGTACGTAGGGAATAGCATCATTATAAAATTTTGGGTTCATATGGTGATGATATGGGTTGAAGACTTTTAAGAAAACCACGTACCCCAATAGAGAATTACACATATTTGGTGGCAGGATAATATAATAAATGGATGCCAGTAGGTTCCCACGGGAAGAAGGAATATATAAGGGGTCTTGAAATTGATTAATATATATACATCTACTCACACAAGGAAGAATCGAAGCATAAATATAGGGTCCTGTTGAAAGATATATATGAAATACACACGCACACACACAGTGATAGGTAAAAGGGAGGTGGGGCAAAAATTATACACAGTACACAACCATTCACCATTCACCATTCACCATTCACCATTCACCATTCATAACTCCCAAAAAATAGAATGGGATTTGGGGATTCTGGAAGCAGAGAGTACAAGAAATAGGTTAATTGTGTGTGTGTGTGTGTGTGTGTGTAATGTTTGAAAGGATGCAAGCAAAATCAGTTGATTAGAAAAAAGGTGAGAAGAACTGAAAGGATTTGACATACACACCCATGTTCCCGGACCCGGACCGGACCGGCCGGTCCGGACCGGAAACCGCTGAACCGGTCACTAGACCGGTCCGGTTCACGGTCCGGTCCGGGTCCCAAATTAAAAAAAAAAAAAAAATTTTTGATTTTTTCCTTTAGAATTTCATACTATAAGCCTAAAATTTTCAATTACTCACCGGTTTGGTCCCGGTTTAGCTCCGGTTTGGTCCCGGTTTGACCCACTGACCCTTAACCCAGTACTCCAACCGGTTCAATACCCGGTCCGGTCTTTAATACCTTGATACACACACACCGAAAACCAAAAATACGCTGGCTATGGGAGTGAAAATAGAATAACATTAAAATGAATCCAAAAATGACAACCTAATCACGCCCACGCAGAAAGAATGAAAGTAGGTCTTAAATGGAGTAATATACTATGTACATATCACACACTGTTGATTTAGCTGAAGGCAGGGGCAGTGGATGGGGTCATTATTGATTAAATATTCATTTATCTACACACACAAAAAAGAAGCATCGAGTCAAAGTCAATGAATCATGGAGGAAGATTTAATATACCCCGCCTCAACCATACCCGCCGACAATGACGCAATTAATGATGTGGTGGTGAGAGGAAAGAGAAAAATACATTTAAAAAAGGAAGGTGTATATCACTATATCCACACGGCGATACCCATCTTCAGTGATGCAAGTAATGGTGGCGTGGTGAGAGGGAAAGAGAAAAAGATCAGGTTCTTAAACTCAGACCGGATAGGTCGGTTTAGATTGGGAACCGCCTGACCGGTTGGGTCCGGTTTAAGATTTTTTTTATTTAAAAGAAATCAATTTTTTATTCTTTTTTTAGTATTTTATATTAATAAACTTAAAATATTTAATTTTTCACCGGTTTAGCCCTTGATTAGTTTTTGTTTGACTCCGATCTGACCCACTAACCTTTAACCTAATATCTTCACCGATTCAGTGACCTGTCCAAATTTCACAACTTTAAAAAAGGAAGGTGTACATGGGGTGAGCATTCGGTTTTTTGGTTCGATTTTCCATAAAAACCAAAAAAACGAATAAAACTAATGCTAATAATCGAACCGAAAACCGATTAACCGAATTAACCGAACTGAAGTAACTGAAATATTTAGATTCTGTTCAGTTAATAACCGAATTAACCGATTTTTAAATTTATTATCTATAAAATAAAATATATATAATTAAATTTTTAAAAAAGATTATTTTTTATCCTTAAGATTACATTTAGGGGTAAACTATATAAAATAAATTAACTAGATTTAACATATCTATAAATTTTATCTAATATTATTGAAAATTTACACATATTTAATTATAAAAATATACATTTATCAAATAATATATATTAAATATAAATATATTATATATATTTCGGTTTTAACCCAAAAAATTTTTTAATAACCGAACCGAAAATCAAACTAACTAAATAATAAAAGTTAAAATTTTACCGAAAATCGAATTAACAAACCGAAAAAACCGAATGTTCAGTTTTCGATTTCGGATTTAATTTACTTACCCCAACGTGTACATCCACACGGCGATACCCACCTTCAGTGATGTAAGTAGTGGTGGGGTGGTGAGAGGGAAAGAGAAAAAGACGTTTAAAAATGGAAGGTGAGAGAAATGGAACAATGACAAGACAAGGTAAATCACAAGATAAGGCACGGAAGAAATGAAAACAAAAGACTGATGGGAAGTAAAACGAACACAATTGGCAGTTGGGGCGCTAACTGAATTGGTAAAGGGAGAAGAAAGATATCTTACACTCCTTTCAGTTCTATTTATAAATAATTTTTCCTTTAATTATACAAAACGAATTAATAATTAAAAATAATAAATGTGTTAAAAATATCATATTTTTTTATATATGTTCTTATTTATGAAAAGAGTATAGAAGAGAGAATAGATAAAAAGTATGAGAGATAATGAGTGTAAGATATGAGAGAGAATGAATATTTAATAAGGTTAAAATAGAAAAAAGAATCTTCATTTTTAGACAAAAAGTGAAACTTACTTATAAAAGGACCAGTCCTATGAGAGAGAAAATTACTCATAAATAGGACCGGAGTGAGTATAAGATATAGAAGTGATCAGGGTCTAACTTTAGACTAAAATAATAATTTTTTTATAAAAGAATAAAATAATAATGGTGGTAATATTCAAATACATTTTTATAGAGGTATTTTTATTTGCATTATTTTTTTTTAGTAAAGTTGCAAAAATATCCATAAATTTTTATTAAAAGTGCGTCCAACACCATATATATTTCGGAGGTATAAAAATATTCATGAATATTCAAAATGAGAGCAAAAATGTCAGCACCATTAAATTTGACTTAACACAGTTGCTTTTTGTAATGGGGCTACGCTCTTTTTGTATATGCATATATAACAGTGTTATGTCGTATTTAATGGTGCTGGCAATTTCGCTCTCATTTTGGATGTTTATGTATATTTTTGCACTTTCAAAATCTTTATGGTGTTAGACACACTTTTAATAAAAATTCATGGACATTCTTGCACCTTCACCCTATTTTTTTTTAATCTATATTTAATCTATATAAAGTAGTTAAGTAGCTCTTCTATTAAGGACATGAGGTAGTATTTTTTTAGAGTAAAATACCATAATTACCCTCATGTTCAGCCGATTTTCTCAATTAAATTTCAAGTTCCACATATTAAAACCAAATATTATAATTGTAATGTTTGTGGGTTAATTAATTTGTTATGAATGTTTCAGGGAAGCAAGTGAGCCATGCTGGGGGAGTGAACCTTACAGGGGGATATTATAGTTGTGGATGCAAATTAAAGATTATGAATTGTGTAAGAATACAAGTGAATGTGTCTTCTTTGATACAATCCATCCAACTGAAAGGGCATATGAGAATCTTTTCCCAATTCATATGGAATGGGAATCATACTATCATTGGGCCTCATAATCTGAAAGCACAATTTCAACTATGATCCTACTGTTAGAAAAGGCCCAATAAATCAGCTGGGCCCAATATAGTGTAATTAGTTGTTAGGTTTATTGAGACTAGGTACTGTGTATAAATAGGAATCATACTTTGATCAAAAGTATGGATAGTAGATACCTTTTTCAATATAGTATTTTTTTTCTCTCAATTGTTCTAGGATTAATTATCCATCATGGCATCAGAGCATAGGTTCTTCCAACAATCCATCATCTATTAGGCTCATCGTGGGCTCAATTCCAAGAAAGCCCAAGAATGGCAGCATACTAATAGTAATCCGGTGCTGTAAAAAATAAGAAATGGGCAACTAATTGAGATCATCATGGGCCGAAATCCAAGAGCCCAAGAATCACAGTGCACCAATAGAGTTTGGCACTGCTGAAAATAAAGAAACGGGGCAATTCCTGACCGCCCGCGAAGTTACAATCACAGATCAATTCGTCTTGACCAAGCACAGCAAATTCAATAATCACCCACATCTGGACATCAAGCCCTAAGTGCCGTGAAACTCTTCCTTTGGCGTCGCTGTGACGAATCTGAGTCTGAATACTCGTCGGCGGTGGTACTCTGAGTGAAGGCGTTGCCGTCTGATTCGTTGGTGATAGTACTTCGCCAAGAATCCATCGTCATCTCTGCAATTCAGCATCGCCGAGGATCTTGGTTCTATTGAAGAATCAACCGGATCTTTGCCACGATCGCCGTACCTCAGTCGTAATCGTTTATCATCGTCGGCATCCTACAAATCCTTCATCCTATTCGTCCTTGATCTGAAATCCCAGCCACATCACAACGTATATAGGATGTCAAGGGAGAAAAATTCCAGCGATTCAGGTGAATCTGCAGTGGACAATCTCAGTTTTAATCACCCAATGTATCTCCATCCTTCTGAGACTCAGGGCACAACCATCATTCAACACACCCTAGCTGGCTCTGAAAATTATTTGCTCTGGAGCAAAGCCATGCGAATAGCTCTCCGGGGAAAACGCAAGTTAGGATTTATCGATGGGTCCTGTAAACGATAATTACAACAGGAAGGTCTTCAAGAGTAGTGGGAGAGATGCAATGCAGTTGTACTCTCCTGGATCCTCAATTCAATCTCCAAAGATCTTGGGAATAATCTCATTTTTTACCAGGATGCGTCTCAGGTATGGCTAGAACTGAAGGAACGGTTTGATAAGACTTCTGGCTTACGTATCTTTACATTGTATAGAGAAATTAATTCCTTGCGTCAAGATACTTCTTCTGTGTCAAACTACTACTGTAGACTTAAAGAGTTGTGGGAAGAAGAATCTTCCATATTTCCCATACCCTCTTGTAAATGCAATACGTCTCAAGTTTATGCTGAAATGATCCAGAGGCAGAAATTACTTCAATTCCTCATGGGCTTGAATGATTGTTTTGTGGTTGCCAGAGTTCAAATACTATTGATGACCCCCCTTCCTAGTGTTAATCAAGCATACGCAATGACAGTCGAAGATAAGGCTCAAAAATACATTGCGAATGCAGTCAAGAGCACACTAATGGAAGGTGTGGCTATGATTGCCAAAGGAAGAGGAAGGGGTCGAGGAAGAGGACGAGGTGGTCCCATTCCAGAGTGTTCCCATTGCCTCAAAAAGGGGCATACCAGGGATGTTTGCTGGGAATTAGTGGGATATCCCATTGATTTCAAAGGAAAGAAAACGAAACAACCTGCCGAAGCGACTACAAATAAGCTAGGGACTGATCAGCCACGTGGCCATGAACCTG
This sequence comes from Inga oerstediana, assembly GCA_963210345.1. Lineage (NCBI taxonomy): Eukaryota > Viridiplantae > Streptophyta > Magnoliopsida > Fabales > Fabaceae > Inga > Inga oerstediana. The sequence continues at coordinate 70,717,208 of OY723404.1, read as the reverse complement.
TTCCCCTGAAGAGTAGTGTGAATTTACCCTCATTCACCATAGAGCAATAACACACATGATAGGAGACCTTACACTACTGGTTCAGGTTTGGGATACTCTACTTCTATTCATGCCTTTAATAAATGGGTTATTGATTATGGTGTAACAACACACATGATAGGAGACCTTACACTTTTAGATACTTATAGAATTAATGATGATATAATTAAAACTATAAAGATCCCTAATGGAGACCGTGTCACAGTAACTCATATAGGGACAGTAAAACTTACTAATGACATTGTTTTGCATGATGTGTTGTATGCCCGTGAATTAAAATTTAATTTAATTTCTGTTCCTAAACTCACTAGAGAACAACAATGCATGGTAGCCTTTTTTCCTGACAAATGCATAGTGCAGGGCCTTCAGAATGGGAAGAAGAAGGTGATTGGTAGCCTGTATGAAGGATTATACATGCTGGACTTGAATAGACATTCTGCTGTTTTGAATTCTGTTCATGATGTGCCTCTTAAATCTGCTGATTTAGATTTGTTGCATAAAAGATTAGGGCATGCGCCCATGTCATTTTTAAAACATTTGAGTTCTGTTAAATCTTCTTATGTATCCCTCAAAGACATATGTGATGTTTGTATTCAATCTAAGCAAACAAAGCTTCCCTTTTCACCTAGTTGCATTAAATCTCAAGCTTGTTTTGAATTACTACACCTTGATGTTTGGGGACCCTATTGGATACCCATCCATCAAGGGTACCGTTATTTTCTAACCATTGTTGATGATTTTTCTCATGCCACATGGATATTTCTTATGAAATACAAATCTGAAACCGTTGATTATGTTAAAAATTTTATTGCTCACATTCTTACTCAATTTTCGGTGCATGTAAAGAAGTTAAGAAGTGATAATGGATTGGAATTTGTCAATACTGATTTAAGAAGGTATCTTTGGGAACAGGGTATTATCCATGAGACCACATGTCCCTATACACCGGAACAAAATAGGGTAGTCAAACGGAAACACAGAACCTTAATGCAAGTCTCTAGGAGCCTTTTAATTCAATCCGGGGTACCGATTCGATATTGGGGTGAGTGTGTCAAAATGGTAGCACATTTAATAAATAGGATTCCATCTAAAGTGCTAGCATATACAACCCCTTATGAGCGTGTTTATGAGCAACATCCAGATTATAATTCTTTACGAGTTTTTGGGTGTTTAGCTTATGCAACCAACCTTAATGAACCAGACAAATTCCAACCCAGAACTGTCCCTTGTGTGTTTCTAGGGTTTCCCAATCAGCAAAAGGGATATTTACTGCTAGATCTAAAGAAAAATAGTCTTATGGTGTCTAGGCATGTCACCTTTCAAGAACACAGGTTTCCCTTTAGAGAAAAATCTGGTTTTAATCAAGGGGGAGTTAATCAAGACATTAAAGACATGTTTTTCTTTGATGATACTATTCCCTCTAGTATTTCCATCCGTACAGGGCCCACAGGCACCCCTCATATGCGTGCAACACAGGCCCCTTTTGATCATACCACCAATCTGCCCAGTCATGATGCAGCACCCAAGCACCTTATGTAAGACCAAACAGGGATAGGAGGCCTCCTATTTGGGCACAAGATTATGTCTGTAGTTTGCTTTCCACACATGATTCTGCCTGTCTTCCTAATTCTGCTTCTACATGTCTGTATCATATTCATGCTTATATGTCTTATGAGCATATTTCCCCTGCTTTTATGTGTTTCTTATGTCATTTGGATTCTGAATCTGAGCCTAGTCACTACCATCAGGCCATAAAAAAATACTGTATGGGTTACAGCAATAAGGGCAGAACTTGAGGCCCTTGCAGCAAACAAAACCTGGGATATAGTCTCACTCCCTAAGGGTAAGAAGCCCATAGGTTGTAAATGAGTTTACAAAATTAAATATAAGGCAAATGGAGAGGTTGATAAGTATAAAGCTCGCCTCGTAGCAAAAGGGTATATTCAGAGGGAGGGGATTGACTACCAGGAAACTTTTTCCCCTGTAGTTAAGATGATCACAATTCGAACCATCCTTAAAATTGCTGTTGTCTATAATTGGTCCTTGTTTCATATGGATGTTCACAATGCCTTTTTGCAGGGAGACTTACATGAGGATGTTTATATGACAATTCCCCTAGGTGTTGAGGCCAAAGGGGAGAATCAAGTATGTAAATTGAACAAATCATTATATGGCCTCAAACAGGCTTCAAGACAGTGGAATCACAAGCTTTCACAAGCTCTAATTCAAGGAGGATTCTCCCAAAGTAAACATGATTACTCTCTTTTTTGTAAAAAATTTAAAGATGGTGTTGTTCTTATACTTGTTTATGTTGATAATCTACTTATTACTGGCAGCTCCAATATAAGGATTCAGGAAGTAAAGGAATTTTTGCATAGTCATTTCAAAATCAAGGACCTTGGGACTATGAAGTATTTTCTTGGCATTAAAATGGCTAGATCTAAGAAGGGTATTGTATTATCACAACATAAATATGTGCTTGATTTACTTGCAGATATGGGCATGAGTGGTTGTAGGCCACTTGGTATGCCAATGGCAAAAAATTTGAGGCTTCTAGACTATGAACAAGGAAGGGATCAAGAATCTGATCTATTGGAAGATCTTGAAAAATATAGAAGACTAATAGGTCGTCTCATTTATTTAACCAATACTCGGCCTGATATCTCTTTTCCTGTGTAGACACTAAGTCAATTCATGCAAACTCCAACAAAGGCACACATGGCAGCGGCTCTTAATGTAGTTCGGTACTTGAAACAAAGCCCAGGACGAGGAATTCTTATAAGTTCCCATAAAAATTTGGCGCTTAGCTGCTTCTATGACTCAGATTGGGGCGCATGTGGAAGTACTAGGCGTTCGGTTACTGGGTATTTGTTGAAATTAGGGGAGTCCCTGATTCATTGGAAAACCAAGAAGCAGAGCACTGTTTCACGATCATCAGCAAAAGCAGAATATCGGGCACTAGCTTCAGCTGTCTCGGAGATCATGTGGATGGCTGGATTATTAAAAGAACAACATCATCCCACTGTATGTCCAGTTCCAGTATATTGTGACAGCAGGGCGGCAATATACATAGCCAATAATCCTGTTTTTCACGAACGTACAAAGCACATTGAAATAGATTGCCACTTTGTACGTGAGAAACTACAAGAGAAAGTTATAGTTTATGTCATGTAAAATCTTGTAATCAGGAGGCTGATTTTCTGACAAAGCCAGTTAGTAAAGTTGTATTGGATCGATTATTAGGCAAGTTGAATACTGTAGATATCTACACTCCTCAACTTGAGGGAGAGTGTTAGAATAGGCCCAATAAATCAGCTGGGCCCAATATAGTGTAATTAGTTGTTAGGTTTGTTGACACTAGGTACTGTGTATAAATAGGGATCATACTTTGATCCAAAGTATGGATTGTAGATACCTCTTTCAATAAAGTATTTTTTCTCTCAATTGTTCTAGGATTAGTTATCTATCACCTACTATTTGGTGTTCGCAATTGTAATACTAATGATTAGAACAGAAGAGCAAATAAAAAAGATGGAGTTGTTTCTGAAAGGAAAAAGAGTGCACATAAATTGATGAAATAAAAATTTCAAGGTTTCTATCTAATACAGAAAATCAGCTTTTAATAGCTTAAAGAAACATGAGTAATAACTTTGAGAATTACTTACTAGCTTGTAGTAACTTATATTGAGAAAAATTGTAATTCTTATAATTTTTTAAGTATCAATTTTATTAATTTTAAGTCTTCGTTGGAAGGTTGGATTCCAACATACTCCTCTAGTTCTATTTATATGTAAGGGAAAGAAATTTTTTTTGATCCTATCTATAGAGTAAAGGGAGAAATATTTCATATGAATGTATAATATTACTCTTCTTTTATTATTGTTTTGATTTTGTGTGTAATGTATATTAAATATGACTCAAATTAAAAAAAATTAATTTTAAAATAGAGTTGATAAACTTTAAGATATACATCAAATATTGTTTTGATTTTGTGTGTAATGTATATTAAATATGACTCAAATTAAAAAAAATTAATTTTAAAATAGAGTTGATAAACTTTAAGATATACATCAAATACGTGGAAGCACCTCCTAGAAGAGGATTGTGACAAAGAATTCAACTTCAAGTTGAACTAAAATAGCATAATTGTATAAAAAAAAAAAAGCATAAAGTAAAGGGGATTGGCTCTCCAATACTCCAAAGCAAAGTGGCTTCCTTCTTTTTCTTTAATCCCACGTACGCTTTCCCACTCACAATTATTACGACAGATTGTGATGATTTGACATGATGATTCATCCGACAGCTTTCAAGAAGCAGCAGAAAAAAAATTAACGAAGGATTACAATGAGGTCCCAAAAAAAAAAAAAAAAATGGTCCCTATAGATTACAAAATGAAAAAATGGTCCTATTAATAACTCCAGGAGCCTGTATTGATAACTCGTTAACAACTCCAGGAGCCTGTATTAACAACTCCATAGGACCATTTTTTTATTTCTCTTCTTCTATGGGGTTTTGGTGTAATTTTCCCAAAAATTAAATTCGAGGGTCCCCGAAAGACATCTTTTAATATGTTTGTCGTCTTTATTTTACGGTACTTTTCAGACTCCATTTGGATTCCAAGAAATGTGTGCCCACAAAATATAATTCTCCTATCCTTTTATAAATAATTTTTATTTTTAGTGTGTAGTTAAGATTAATTAAAAATAATAAATATATAAAAAATATCATATTTCTTTGAAATATATTCCTATTTATAAAAAAGGTATAAGAAAGAGAATACGTAATAAATATAAAAGAAAATGTGTAATAAATGAATTAATGAAAGAAAATTAATAACGAGGAGAAAAATGTTTATAAAAAGGACCAACACTAAATAAAAGAAAATTACTTATAAAAAAAATAAGAAAGAATAGTCTATTTTATACCCACAAAGGAAAAACCAGTACTACCCCAAGCTTTATCAATCTTGTACCTTGTTTAAAATTGTTCCTCAACTTCTTATAGAGTTAATCTTGATACTAAACCAAAATAATATAAAATTTTTATATTTGTCAATCTTTTTTTAATTTATTTTTTTTTAAAATTTATTCTTTTTTATTACTCTCTTAACAATAATCAAATATGAGATAGAATTAAGAAAAATGACTCAGGTGTTTTAAAAAGTACATATCATATTAATTAATTTAATTAACTTTCTTTAATTTAATTAAATTAAGTAAATGTGTGCATCCAGTAATAGCTTAATTTAATTTAATAACTTTCGTAATTAGTTAAATGAATCCTCCTGGAAGGACCCGAAGCGGTCCAGATGCGGTGTGATAAAAATGCGGTGGGAATGTCACAGAAGACGCGTGTGGCCGGCCCGGCAGTGTTCACACTCCAACACAAATCCGTGAAGGATGGAGACGCTTATTTTATAGAAGACCTATATTATATATATATATATATATATATATATGACTATTAGACATTGTAAAACCATAAGATTTAGCATACTATAATCAAATAAACATTATGGCCAGACTCGTGTATCACTCTATCAGCTTCTCCTCCTTCTTCTTGAGCACAGCACTCTATACACTGTGCTATGCTGATTCATCATCTTCAGATCCGCTACAAATGCAAACTCCACTGTTTACCTTCGGAGATTCAATGTCGGATCCAGGAAACAACAACTACCTCAACAGTAGTTATGCCTTGAGGGCCAACTTTAACCCTTACGGCGTCACCTTTTTCAAATATCCTACTGGCAGATTCAGTGATGGACGTCTAGTTCCTGATTTTATAGGTAAGCAACGATATGTTGAATCATGTTCTTGAGATTAAATTTATCTAATATGTTTCATAAATTAAAGAACTTGCGTATATTTCTATTTCAGCTGAGTATGCAGAGATTCCTCTGATTCCGCCATATCTACAACCTGGATACCATCGATTTACTGATGGAGCAAATTTTGCATCTGGTGGAGCTGGTGTTCTAGACGAGACTGGTCTAGGAATGGTATGTTATTTGTTTCTTTTCACAATTTCATGTATATCAATTTCATCAGTTTTGTAGAGTTAGTAGACTAAGCCTTTTGTTATAATAAATTCCAAGGGTCTCCTTCCCTGTAGCTAATATTTTGAGATTGGATTTTCATTTGGATTTGTTTTTATAACAGAGGAGCTTACGAGTCCAGCGTTGGGAACACCACATTGAGCTTTCCCTTTATATTGAACTTGACCTTTTAGATGGCAAAAAAAAAAAAAAACTTGAACCTCTTAATTATTCCCTCTGGTCCTAAATATATAGAAGATAAACAAGGAATTTATTTTTATCTTAAATATAAAAGCTTAAATCTACATTGTCTTCCAAAATTTTAATTGATTGCCCAAAGTATCATTAGTACAAAAAATAAAGATGTGGCGTTTATAATTGTATTAGCTGTGACGCTAGAAAAGTGTTACATATCTGGACGCTACTAAAAAAAGCTGTAGCGCTTGGAAGCGCCACAGCATTTTAATTTTTTTTTTTAAAAAAATACCCTCCTATAACACTTGTTGAAGGAAGGGCCATAGGAGGGGGGTCTCCTGACGCAAGCGCCTCAGGAGACCATACCTCCTGTGGTATTTACATCAGTAAGCGCCACAAGAGACCCCCTCCTGTGGCACTTCCTACATCAAGTGCCACAGGAGGTATTTTTAAAAAAAAATTAAAATGTTTAGGTTTTTTAGTTTTATTATGAACATTGTCAGCTCTTAAATTGTTTGTATTTTTCTGCTTATTGTCTATGTTTTTTTCTAGTATTACTTTCTATGATATTAATAAAAGTCTCGTATGAAGGGACGAAGCATAAATAAAGATATACTTGCATCTTTTTTCTTTTTTCTTTTTTTTACCTCTCATACATCAATTTCTCTTTTCTTAAATTGTTTGTATGATTTTGCTACGTTTGTCTGTGCGTTCCTATCACTTAAAAAAGATTTTCTTGTTAAAATTTATTTCAATATTTCCTTTCCAGTAGTAGTTTCTATAATAGATTTGCTTGTCTGTGTATTCCTATCACTAAAATTAGATCAACAATAATGTTCTTATATTAATACTCTCCAAAGCTAACATAAAAAAATAAAAAGAACGAAACAGTTTTCTTCTTGACATCATAACCAACCAGAAAATTCGACTGAGCAATGTTATATCATATAAAAGAACCTAAAAAAATAAAAATTAAAAAAGTATAGACACTTACAAATCTATTAATTGACCAGCACAAGGAGTGGGGGACCATGTTGGTGACGCTAGCTTGAGTGACGAGGATAAGCAAATGTGAGTTGTGGAGTGGGGACCAATTGGAGTGGGGTTTAAAAGAGGAAGAGAGACAGAGAGTATGAAAAAAAAGGGAACAACTAGGGACAAGAGTGATGACGTACGAAACAAAAATAGAAAAATGTACAAGAGAATTTTAATGAAGAAGATGTGTGTATGTGTTTGTTGTGCAAGAGAGAAAGTGACTTTTACAGGGGAAGAGAGGGACGTCGGCGAGCTGACGAAGAAAGGGAATAAAAAAGGTAAAAAGGAGGGAAAGGATAAAAGTAAAGTAAACCTGGGACACTATGAGTTTACATAAAACAAAAAAATGTTAACTAAATTTTATATTAAAAATTTGAGGTAACGTTATAATGGATTTCTTTATTGTGAAAGCAAAAACACACATTGATGAGTAATTCAAATTTGCAGGTAATACCCCTCAAAACTCAACTTGAGTATTTCAAACATGTGGACAAGCAATTAAGGAGGAAACTTGGTGACGCAGAAGGCAGAGCAATGGTCAAAAGAGCTGTATATTTGATGAATATAGGAAGCAATGACTACATTTTCGCTTTCGCTACAAATTCCAGCCTTGTCAAATTACACCCGGAACAGTTCGTCGGAATGGTGATCGGTAACCTCACCGCTGCCATCAAAGTAAGAATATGTACACTTCTGAAAACCAATGACAGAACTAAATGTTAGAATGTATTAAGAGTCCCGTATTGGTTAATCAGACAATAAATTGAATGTATACAAGTTGTATCAGATAGGCTTAAACTATTTTGATACTAATTCTTGTAATTCTAAAAATGTATCAAAAGCATAATGCTTGTGAAAAGATACTAACTTGAGTTGCTGGTCCATAACAGGATGTATATGAGAAAGGAGGAAGGAAGTTCTTTGTCCCAAATTTGGCTCTCCTTCAATCCAATGAACTAGCAACATTACACAACCAAGAACTTCTTAAAATGCTTCAGAAACTAGAAACTCAACTCGAAGGCTTCAAATACTCAACAAGCGATTTCTACAGCTTTCTCGTAGGCATGATTTTTTCCCCATCTAAACATGGTGAGTGTGAAGGCCAATGTTGTTATATTGGAACATATCAGTAATTTCAAATGATTTGGAGATGAACTGATTCCTTTTTTTTTTTTTTTTTGTGCATTCATAGGTTTGAAGGAAGGGAGGAAGGCATGCTGTGGGAAGAGTCCATTCGGAGGGTACAATAAAGTAGGAATGAATTTTGAGGTCTGCCGAGATCCAAATGATTATGTGTTCTTTGATGGTGTTCATCCCACAGAAGCAGTTTACCAGAAGTTTGCAAGAGTAGTGTGGAATGGAGGTCGCAACCAAACATGGCCTTACAATGTCAAAGAGCTATTTGAGGCAAATTAGGCGTTTTGAGTCTCTGGTTCAACTCATCAATCATCATCAACGCCTTCCAGATCCTATGGAAATCTTTACAACTTTTCCTCTATATATATATATATATAATATGTATGTGTCTGTGTGTTTGTGGGGAAGACCAGAGCCCACACAATCATTAGTGAAGATTCAGAACCAATATAAAATTAAAGATTTTGATTTGTACGCAACGGCCATGATATGAATGGTTGTTGAACTTTTGCAAATTAATGAATTAAATAAAAAGACCTTTACTAGTATATGCGTTCCTTTGATTGTGACGTTTATATCAACTACCTCTTATGAAAATGACATATAACCCATAAGTTTAATTTGGTGCCTTGGTCATCTCCATTTAGTAGAATGAGTCCAAATTGGAGTTGGTTAATCTGGTTCCTGTCTCCCAAAATTACTTCTATTTTCCTTTTGTATTATAAGAGGCTACACCAAATAAATACAAAAAAAACTAGTTAACTTAGGTATTTATAACAATTAAATAGCCTTATAGCCTAATTGACAAAATAATCAACAAAACTATTGCCCACACCCATCAATGGCCTTAATTGCCTAATAATCCCTTTGATTTTCAATATAAGAACTAGTCAATCAATTTTTAAATATAAAGAAAATTAGTTATGCTAATTATTTGTAACAAATCTATGTTGATTTTTTGAAATATTTTTTTTAATCATGTGTATTGTAACTGTCCTTAAGAATGAAAATGAACTTAATTATCTAACCCTTATATTTAAGATGATAAGTGGAAAGGTGCCAGGCAGTGCAATCCTGTCTATAACATATGTTCTACTGCATACATACTATAGGATTCAATAGCAAATTTGGCAGCATACCTAACATTTGCCACTGAATTAGCCTCAACAATTACTCTCCAGGTTGTTGAACCTGGACCGGATTGGCTAGTCCGCCCCAAAAACCGGCGAATCGGCTGGTAGACCAGTCCAGTCTGGATTCTTATTTTTAAATTTTTTTTTTAAATTTTACTTTAGAATTTCATATTAATAAGTCTAAAATTTTCAATTTCTCACCAGTTTGGCCCCGGTTTAACTCTGATTTGGTCCCGGTCTGACCCATTGATCCTTAAGCCAGTACCCCGACCGGCTCAATACCCGATCCAAATTTTAATATCTTGATTACTCTACAAACTTGAAGCCCCATAGCTATGAGCCTCTACTCTGTTACAGAAACCAGCCACCCCCACTTGTAACATTCATCCCTCACCATCTTCTCAAAATGGCAAATAATGGCTTCATAGTCTAAGTGTTGAGAAGAGTGGGACATGGCATGATATCACTGACTTTGCAATAAATGTAAACTGTATTGCACTTGTGGCCTCCCATACCCCAATCCTCCAAAAATAAAAAAGTGCAATTTTGTGTTTTCACGTTACATGAAAGTTGAAAGTGTAGTAGGAAATTAAGATCCAAAAACATGACTTTTTGTGTATGTTGACGTGTTGTTGTTGGTATCAGAATTTCAGTTGAATTTTGCCCTTCGGTAACTCCCACACGCCATGCTAACCCAACATGTTGTGTTTCTTTCACATCTATTATTACTCGACGTCACCAACCTAGCCAACTCTAGCTGCCGTTCTCAATCTAGCCCCTTTTGGAGTTACTATCTTTTGCTCTTTTTTCTTCTTTCATTTCTTCAACTCTGTTTTAATACGCGCACACACACACATAGAGAGAGAGAGAGAGAGAGGGAAGGGGAAGGACTAGTTGAAATCAATTCAAGATTTATCCTTTTAAACATCATTAAGAAATTGATCAAGAACTAGTTGCTGTGTTAATGTTCATGTCAAATTTGATGAGCAGATATATTTCCCAACACGAGTGAGCTACTTGAAGGATGTGGCAAATTCACTGAGAGAAATACGGTGAAGAAGAAGGCAATAGGATCTTAGGGAGGGCTGTGTACCTGTTCAGGATAGAAAGATGAAGGTTTAAGTTATAAAAATACACATGAGATTTTTTTAAAAACGCCCTCAACACTATATTTTTTTAAAGGACAAAAGTAATTATAAATTTTTAAAATAGGTGTAAAAATACATATTGACTGTTAGTTGGTCGTTTGTTTAAAGATCCCAAACATTGAAGAAGGTTGGATTCCAATATAATATTTTGGTGAGAATAAATTCAACTTCAAATTGGAGTAAAGAATAAATCGAAGTGGCTTACTTTGGGTTTCTAGTTATTGTTGCCCACAGTGCTACCCCCAAGCTTTATCAATCTTTTCTAGTGATGCCCAGATCGAATAATGCTCAGAGAGTTACTATAAGGTCACAGAAAAAAATGTAATCAACCAAAAATTTCAATGATAAGTAATAATATGAACTTGTTATCTTTTTTTTTTTTTGTGAAAATGAACTTGTTATCTTTCTTATATGAAAACTTGTCATTATATGATGTTAAATAACAAAAAAGTGTGGTACCACAAAATACTAGAATGTTGAAAATCAGTGGGAAAATAACAGAAGACGCGTGTTGACGTCTGAGTGTTCATCACATTGGGCGCCCCCATACGCACATGCGTTCCCACCAACACCAGTCCATGTTGGAGCCTTACTTTATACAAGACCTATTATATATGAATTTTTGACATTATAAAAACAAATGTTTTAGCAGATTATAACTGATGTAACATAAAGGCAAAACTTGTGTGGCAACATATCAGCTTCTTCTTCAACAAGTAAGGAGGAGTGAGAATGAGTGAATTAATTAAGAAAAATGATTAGGATTTTTAAAAATTACATGTCATATTAACTAACTTAACTAATTTCCTTAATCTAATCAAAATAGGTAAATATGTCTTATACTAAAGACCGAAGGAGTATGTTTAATAAAGAACTTATTTATGTGTCTCCATTACAACTGAGTATGTAGAGATCCCTCTTATTCCGCCATATCTACAATCTGGATGTCATCGATATACTGATGGACCAAATTTTGCATCTAGTGGAGCTGGTGTTCTACTTGAGACTTATCATGGATCGGTATGTTATTTGTTTAGTGTGCGTTTGGAATGGCTTATTTTTGTCCAAAACGTGCTTATAATTCGTGATTCACGGTATATGAGGTAAGTATGTGAGAGGAGTTTTTTCTCGGCTTGCGTAATAAATGCGTTTTTCCTGTACAAAACGCTTAAACAAACAAGCTCTTAATTTATTTTCACAATCTCATTGATATCCATACAACATATTCTAATGTTAGTGGACTAATCCATTTTGACAAGTCCTACATTGAGTATCCTTACATGTGATGTGCGATGTATAAATTCAAGGGGCTCTCCTTCCAATTAACTAGTCTTTTGATATTAAACTTTCCCTTTATACTTATATTTATAATTATAACGAAGGTGCTTGTAAGTACATTGAGGAGCCTCATTGGTGAAGTTTAAGTTTAGTTTATAAGTTTAAATGGCTCTCCCTAGCTAGTCTTCTGGGGCCAGACTCTCCTTTTATACTTGCCTTCTTTACAACCTGCCGCCATGGATATATTGAACTTGAACCTTTTAAGTTTAAATCTGTCAAAATGATGTTGTTTCAGGTTCAATAAGAAAATTAAAAAATTAAATATAAAATATTTGATCCAACTATCGTGTGCACTTGTCAATGGCTTTATAACCCAATAACATGGAAACTCCCTTGTAAGCAAAAGATTGTAGGTTTAATCTCGCCTATAACCTTAGGCTGAATCTATTTCTCCCTCTGACCTTACAAGAGTTCAATAACCTAATTATGCGGTTTAAGCAAATGGTTAAAGTTAGTTAAAAATAATAAGTATGTTTGAAATAAACTTTGTTTTCCAAGATGTCATAATTTATGAAGGGCAAGTAAGAGAGAAAATTAAAGAAAACATGAATATCACCAATCTATTAATTAATATCATACATATAATTATTGAGGAATAAAAAAAACTCATTAAATGTTCAAACAATTCTTGTCAAGCTCTTATAAAAAGGAGTAAGGCAATTTAAATTTTAGACTCTTATAAAAAAAGACCGGAGGGAGTACATATATACTGTACTGACTCAACAACAAATTTCGCAGCATACTTACAATAGACACTGAATCAGCCTCAATGATTACTCTACAGACTTGAAGCCCAATAGCTCTGAGCCTCTACTGTGTTCCAGAAACCAACCACCCACTTGTCAAATGGGAGAGGGGTGTTTCCATTTACTCTTCATTAAATGTATCTACCATTAGATCAACTTTCAATGATTGAGATGTACAATGATATATTTTTATTATAATGATATTATTTACATATTATTAAATCTCAACCATTAAGTTTATCTAATGATAGATGCATTTAAAAAAGAATAAATAAAGAAATAAATCAATAAAGACACCCATCTCCCCTTATCAAATTCATCCCTCACTATTTTGTCACAATGGCATATTTTGGCTCCACAGTCCAAGCGGTGAGGAGTGGGGTATGGTATGATATCATTGCATATCTCACCAGGTCTTTGCAATAAATGTAAACGTATTGCACTTGGGGCCTCCCATACCCCAATCCTCCAAAAAAAAAAAGTGCAATTTTGTGTTTTCACATTGCATGAAAGTTGAAAGTGTAGTGGGAAATTAAGATCCAAGAACATGACTTTTTGTGTATGTTGACGTTGTGTTGGTGCCAGAATTTCAGTTGGATTTCGCCCTTCCGAATGTTCGGTAACTCCCACACCCCATGCTAACCCAACATGTTGTGTTTCTTTCACATCTGTAATTACTCAACATCACCAGCCTAGCTAATTCTAGTTTTTCAACTTTTACAATACTAGTCACGTCAAATGATTTTATTTTTTTAAGATTATGGAAGTTAGTGTTGGTTTGGAATAGTTTATTTTTGGGTAATAAGTGCTTATAAATCGTGATTCACGGTATACAAAGTAAGTATGTGAGAGAAGTTTTATCTCGGCTTGTGTAATAAGGACTTATTCTCTAAAATTAAGTGATCCCAAACACACAGATAAATTTTTTTTTTCCAGACTAGAGAAATGTTTTAGGTGAGTTGGGTCTCAGAGCTCACTAGGGACAGGATATGCCTCCGGACTCAGAGTGCTTACCGAGACACTTACAAATTGCACACCAATAATGTCTTTACATTGGCGGGATTTGAACTCACAAGTTATTTAATCATATAATATGTTATATATTATTAGATATCTCATTAATAAGTTAGATAAATAGTTTAAAATAAAAAACATAAATATAAATATTTGCCGACCTCGTATATTTAGTACTTGAAGTAGTAATACCGAATCTTAACATTATTGTGTTTGTATTTACTTCATCCTGGGACAACAATATAAATAAGGGCCATAATGGCTCAAGACTAGCAAGAGAAGGAAAAGGTAAATAAGAGAGATGGCGAGATCCCTATTCTCTGTGTTGTGCGTAGTAATCATCCTTCTGAGCTCTGTAAGCTGCAACAATGGCGGATCTACTGTCCCACCACACAAGGTGGCTCTGTTTGTGTTCGGAGATTCTCTGTTTGATCCCGGCAATAATCAATACACCAACACTAGCCAGAGAGATACAGCATCTCATTGGCCTTATGGTATCACGTACCTCAACCATCCCACCGGCAGAATCTCCGACGGCCGTGTCGTCCCTGACTTCATAGGTCCAAAATTTCACTTCATTCCCCTGTTTATTTTCTTGAGCTGAAACATGTTTCCAAACTTGTGTTAAATTAACTAACGAATTTCACCAACAACAGCTCTGTTTGCAAAGTTGCCTATTTTTGAAGCATATCTCAAACCAGTAGCTCATGACTATACTAATGGAGCCAATTTCGCATCTGGTGGAGCTGCCGTTCTCAATCTAGGCAATTTTGGAGTTACTATCTCTTTCTCTTTACTCTTCTTTCATTTCTTCAACTTTGTTTTAATAAAGGGTTAAGATACATCTATGCTAATAAAAGGTTAAGATACACTTTTGGCATAGAGGCTGACATGTAGAGATTCATTATAGGTATCAAGAAGACCTTTGATATGCCGATTACCTAGTTATGGTAGCTCATAATTTAGTTATGGTAAGAACGAATTAATTACTGTATTGTGGTTCATGTCAATTGTGTTGAGCAGATATCTTTCCCAAAACAATTGAGCGACTTGAAGGCCGTGGCAAATTCACTGAAACAGAAATATGGTGAAAAAGATGGGAATAGGATTCTGGGAAGGGCTGTGTACTTGTTCAGCATAGGAGGGAATGATTACTTCAGACTCTCTCAAAACCTCACTGCCTCACAGCAAGCCCAACATGTCAGAAACGTCATTGGCAACTTAACCTACTCTCTCACGGTCACTCTACCAACTCTATATATACTCTCTTTTTCATTAAAATTTGAATTAGATACAGCTTATTTATGAATATTAAAAAAATTAGTTATGTTAATTATTTTTAATAAATTTATTAGTTTGCCTAGAATATCGTTTCTGATTATGTACATTTGCAACTACTCTTGATGAACCCCCTTCTATATGCAATCAATAGAAATATTTAAAGAACAAAATTATAAATTTTAGAAATAAAGTGAATTGAGGTATGATATCTATGAACAAAGTAAACCTCTAGTTTAGTTCTTTTATTTAGAGCAATAGGCAGTATGCATATATACATCCTTCTTATTCACAATATAAAACGCTTTTAAAAGAATAGCTTGATCTAAAATAAAAGTTACTTATA
This sequence comes from Inga oerstediana, assembly GCA_963210345.1. Taxonomy (NCBI): domain Eukaryota; kingdom Viridiplantae; phylum Streptophyta; class Magnoliopsida; order Fabales; family Fabaceae; genus Inga; species Inga oerstediana. The sequence goes on along the minus strand of OY723404.1, from coordinate 70,701,762 downwards.
AAATAATTAATGCTTATTTTTCATTTTTATCCTTATAATTAATACTCATTCCCAATTTGACTCACTCATTAAATTTTTAAATACATTTTTTAATAAGGATAAAAGTAAAAAAAAATTTTAAATTAAGACATATTTAATGAGTTAGTTGTCTTTTTTTTTCCCCTAAATTAAATTAGTTAGAAGTGTAATAGTGTATGACACTCCATCTCACATCCTAGGTTTCATATTCTTGTGGACAGCATGGGATCATTAATTCTTGATGCTGTTGTTTGTGCAGGAAGTGTACAGACTAGGAGGCAGAAAAATAGCATTTCAAAACGTGGGAGCTTTGGGATGCACACCTTCGAACAGAGCAACAACCACTAATCCAAGTGGTGGCTGCGTTGAATTCTTACTGGCAATGGCAAGACGACACAACAGGGCTCTGTCTGTAGCACTACGCGAGTTAGAGAAGAGGCTGCCAGGATTCAAGTATTCCATATTTGATTACTACCATGCCATCTTAGACATGGGCAACAATCCTTCCAAATATGGTAAACCCATCAAATCCTAATTATAGGCTACTTCCTCTTATCCTTAGTTGATTAATTTTGATAGGTTAAAAAAATTAATTATGTAAATTATTTATAAAAAATATAGGTTAGTTTTCCTAAAATATCATCTTACATTATGATTCTAGTACATTATGATTCCTCTTAGACACGATCCTTAATGTATGCATTTAATAGGGGTATTTTGACAAAAAATTGTAAATTTAGAAGATAAAATGGATTTGGGTCATATATTTAGAACCAAATCCAACTCCGTAGTAACTCTTATTTCAAGGACTAAAGGTAGTGTATTTGTTTGTGCATAAATCACTATTGTGTAACAATTCTTACACAATGTTGTATTACTGTAGGGCTTAAGGAAGGGAAATCAGCCTGTTGTGGAAGTGGAGCGTATAAAGGAAGTGGGTGTGGAGGAGGGTTTAGTGGGAATGAAAAGTTCGAGGTATGTCATAATTCGAGTGAGTATGTGTGGTTTGACGGAGGCCATACAACTGAGAGTGCCAACAAGAAACTAGCAGAACTCATATGGAATGGATCACCACAACACATCACAGGGCCTTATACAGTCAAGCAATTTTTTCAATCTCCGTGATTTTTTTCTCTTTATCCTATTTTTAAATGGAGAGGAAATTAGGAGGAAGGAAAATATTAGGAGGAGAAACTCTCAAAAATGATAAAAATATTTTATTATTTTTAAAAGTTTTTCGTCCAAGCATTTTCTACCTATATTTTTCTCTTACTTTCTCTCCATCCATGCATAACTTTAGTAGGATTGTTTTCCTTTTATATGAGATTGCTTAGGTAGTTAGATATGCTTTGTGTAATAAAAGCTTTCGGGCTATTTTGTGATTAGCTTCTCCCGGTCATGGTGCCCACCACCTCCTCTAGTTTTTTTTTTTTATACAAAAGGAAAGCATAAAACAAAGCTAAAAATTAAACACAAAATTAAGATAGCTGCATAACGCTAGCCAACGTGTCAGGGCCCATAATGGTCAAACCAGGGTAGTCATTCAAAGCTGACTTGGCAATTAAATCAGCTCTAGCATTCAAATTTCTCTCTATATATTCTATCATCACAACCCAGTCGCTTCGTAGCATTTCTTTCGCTTCCATGATGAGAGACCAATCTTCATGAAGGTCGGAAATATCATTCAGAAGAAAATGTATCACTTCCTGAGAGTCGCTTCTCAATCGAACCATTCTATGACCTCCCTCCCATGCTCTCTTCAAGCCCAATAAGCAACCCCAGATTTCTGCTTCAAGAGATTCACCATTATCAAGCCTTAGACGAAAACCTTCCAATATACTAGCATTACAGTCAATAATAATTCCTCCACATGCACATTTTCCTTGGCACTGAGAATAAGCTCCATCGACCTCTACAGTAGTATAAATTTCCACATTATGAAATGTAGAGCCTTCAACTTGAACTTGATTGTTCGCAAGCTTCGTATATTTAATCCTATTCGTAGCTTCCATAAAGCTTCCTAGGATTGCCCTAGCCTTTGCATTAACTTGATTGAGATCCATGCTAGGACAAGAGTGAATCCTCTCATTACGATCCCTCCAAATGAGCCAACAGATTATAACAAAGAGATATTTCCATTGTTCCATATCAAGCCCATAAGAATGTCTCATATTCGCCTGGAACCATGTATGAATATTACCCGAGAAGAACCTGTCATAGACCGATGGGTGAATGAGTTTCTCCCAGATGTTCCTAATGTCCTTGCAATCTCTAATTGCATGAATTTCATCTTCCATGAACTCCTGACAACGGTCGCAACGGCCGTTAGGATGAAGGGACATTCGTTGCTTCAAGCTATTAGTGATAAGTCGTCCATGTAACATAAGCCAAGCAAACATCTTACATCTTTGGGGAATTTTGAGTTTCCAAACATCACTCCATCTACCTTCTAGAGAGACCTCTTCATGAGAGAGGACCTTATATGCCGATCGCACCGTAAAGGAACCATGCTTTTCAAATTTCCAACGAGCTCTCTCTATACCGTCCCTGTCTGTAATTAATTGAATACCTTCTTGAACCTTAGGCCAGTTACATTTAATTCCAGTCCAGGTGTTGGATCCTGGTTTTTTGGAGTTAATTCGAGGTATGAGATCATCACCACAACCATACTTGCTTTTGATAACTTTAGCCCATAGAGAATCTCGCTCTTTAATCAATCCCCATCCAAGCTTCATCATATAAGCTTGATTCTGTTGTCTAATATGCTTCATACCTAGACCCCCTTTTGTTTTCTCAATACAAACCTTATCCCACGCCACAAGATGCATTCGTCTTCGTTCATCTGATGAACCCCAAAGGAAATTACGTGCCTTCTTTTCAATATTTTCACAAACAGATGCTGGAAGGTTAGTCGTCTGCATGTTATAAGAAGGCATCGCAGCTATGACTGATTTAACTAATGTATCATGGCCTGCAAGAGAAATTCTTGAGGCATGCCAACTGCTTAGCCTATCTTTAACTTTATCAACCAGATGCCGGAAAGTTTCAGTAGTAACACGATCATGGTGCAAAGGCACACCCAAGTATTTCCCAAGATTCCCTGTGATTTGGAAACCCAACTCCTCGCTCATTTGTCGTGCTCTATTATGATTAACATTTTTTGAGAAGAAGACTCTTGTTTTGCTTGCGCTCACTTTATGTCTTGATGCATTGCGGAATTTATCCAAGCAATCCTTGATCGTCTCCACTTGGTCCATATTTGCCTCTGTAAAAAGTAACAAGTCATCAGCAAAAAATAAATGGGTAATAGGAGGACCATTCTTACCTATTCTGATCGGTTTCCATCGCTTAGTAGATATCTTATGTTGAATGATGTGAGCCAATTTCTCCATACATATCACAAACAAGTATGGTGAAATGGGATCTCCCTGTCTGATGCCTCTAGTTAGAAAGAACTCCTCCACTCTACTACCTTCCCAAAGAATTTGCATAGATGGAGAAGAGATACAGGCCTTAACCACCTCTAAAAGACTGATTGGAATTTGGAGTTCCTCTAGGCAACTCATAATGAATTCCCAACGAACTCGATCATATGCTTTTTCAAGATCTATTTTAATGGCCATAAAGCCCTTCTTTCCTTTCATGTTTCGCATAGAATGTATCACCTCTTGAGCAATCACAATATTATCAGAGCTGGCTCTTCCCGGTACAAAACCACATTGGTTAGGCGAAATAACCTGAGGAAGAAGGCATTTAATACGATTAGCAATAATTTTAGTAATAATCTTATAAATTACATTGCATAAACTAATGGGTCGAAAATCTCGAATAGTTTCAGGGTACTCCCTCTTAGGAATAAGAACAATATAGGTATGGTTGATATCTTTTATTGATGATGGATTCTCAATAGCACTCTTGACCACTTTGATCACAAAAGGACCTAGTATATCCCATTGACTCTGAAAGAAGAGAGCATTCAAACCATCCGGACCTGGAGATTTCAAAGCCCCCATATTGAAAACCGCTGATTTGATTTCCTCGCTGGATATATTACTCTGGAGACTTAATAAATCTGCTGGATCAATCCTTGGGAATGGGTAGATAGATAAATTTGTTATTCTTCCATTATTATCCTTATGAAAGAGATTAACAAAGAAGTCAGTAGCAATATGCTTAATTTCGTTTGCATCATCGGTCCATTCACCCGAGTCGTTCATAATGGCTTCAATTTTGTTTCTCCTCCTTCTACCATTAGCACGTGCATGAAAATATTTTGTATTTTTATCTCCCATAGAATACCAATTACACTTCGCTTTCTGAGCCCATAAAAGATCTTCCTGGATGAAGACTTCTTCCAATTCAAGCCAAAGCTTTTTCTGAAGTTGATCCATATATGATGTAAGCCCTGTCAGTGCAGTAGAATTAGAAATCCCATCAAGTCGATTCATAAGTCTTCTTTTCTTGTGACCAAGGTGACCAAAAACATTATAACTCCATGTGCCCACTTTAGAAGTGAACTTTTCCACATTAAGCTCCCAGCAACGCTCTTGGTCCCATGTATCCTTCACCATTCTTGTAAAATCTTCATGAAGAACCCATGAAGCAATAACCTGAAATGGCCTATCCTTTATTACGTAAGGCTCTTTGATTGTAGTTTGCAAGAGAATCGGTCTATGATCAGATTTAAACCAAGGAAGATGCTTGACACAAGCCTCACCGTATACATCCATGAACTTGTTATTTACTAAGACACGGTCAATTCGGCTCTCACACCCTTCTCTCTTCCAAGTGAAGAAAGGACCATGGCAGCCCAAATCCTGTAGCTCAAGATTCTCAAACCAACAACAGAATTCTTTATCAGCTGAAATAGGATGATAAGCCTTTGATCTTCACTCATGTTGATAGAGAGTAGCATTAAAGTCCCCACCAATTAACCACGGCTAGGAGTTGGCAGGACATAGATTGTTTAAATCACACCACAACTGCCTTCTTCTGATCGGATTAGTGCTAGCATAAACAGAAGTAATGAAAATTTTTTCATTTCCTCGCTCCACCATCATATGAATAAATTGATTAGTCTTGGTAATAGTGGAAACACTGTAACCCAGGTCATTCCAAGCAAAACAAATACCCCCACGAAGCCCTTCAGCTTCAACAACTTCAAAATGATCAAAACCAAAACGACGACAACGAAGGCTAATCTGAGCTAAGTTAGCTTTAGTTTCAAATAAGGCTATAAAATCAACCAGATATCTCTTCTTCATCTCTTGTATAAGCCCCGGCATTGATTTAGAGCCCGTACCCCTACTATTCCAGAAGAGACAATTCATGGAGCACCAATGGAAGGGGATGCATTGCTTATAGATCCCCAATTAGCTTCAATAGAAGAGGTTATATCCACCCCCGTTTTTTCCTCTAGATGCATTACGTCAATGGGCTCCTCCCTTCCTTCAGTAACCAAAACTTGAAATGGGTTAGGTGATTTTAGAAAATGAGGTCTCCCTTCTTGTGCTTCAGTATCCACAGGAATCCATTTCTAGTTTAGTGGTGATGCTATATATATATAGAATAGATATAGATGTAAGCGAGTGTTTGTGTTATGTGTGTAGAAAATTCGGAACCTTTATGAATAGAATATCAAATTGGCTTGCTTTGAAATTCATACACTTTTAACTAGATTAACAGTCCTGATTTTTGCTAAAAAAACAGTCTGAAAGTCAAAAGCCCTATTTAATACTTTTTCTCCTGCTCCTTAATGTAAGATCTATTTATCTAATTTGATTAAATTAAAAAAAAATTTAGTTAATATAACATGTATTTTACAAAAACAACCTAGTCTCATATTCCTTAATTCCCTCATTCACTCCCCTCCTTAATAATTGTTGAGGGAACGTCAATAACGATAAATTAAGAAAATATTGAAAAATATTTAAGATCGATATCAACTTCTTAAATATATCTTACATTAATGACTGAAAGGAGTATTTTTCTAAGATTTGCAGTGGACGGACTGAAACTACTACCAGAAACATGAATGTAGATGCATGGATATTTAAAATGAAAACAATAAATAGAATCAAATGACCATGGGTGGCGACCGGGAATGATCATATATATACTACTAACAATAAGATCACAGAAAAATAAAAGGTAAAATTAGAGACGAGAAGCAATTGTGATCACAAATTCACATGCTAAGTCAAAAGAAGAATGGTTAAAAACAAAAGTTAGTTACCAAGAGGGAGCAACCTTTTTTTTTATAAAAAAAAAAAAAAAATCCTACAAGGCAGGTACTAACGGCCTAATTAAGATTGCAAGTGAGATAAAACACACGACTTTCACTTACCAAAAAGCTTTCATGGCCCTATGCTACTACGAAGCTATTGGCATAAAAAGCAATATTTTTTATGAATGTGCGATGAGAGAAACTAATGGTATTGGTGTTCGATGAGCTCACGGTAACTTTTATTTTCTTTATCACATTTGCTTTCACTTTGTTTTATACCTTTTATCTGCATTCCATGCTTTGTGATTTGAAGCTTTTCACTGGTGTTTGGCTATAAAAAAGAGTAGGGGAAGAGAGAACTAAAGGGAAAAAACAAGGAGGAGGATAGAATAGTGCTACATATTGAAGATCCGAATTATTCCATGCAGACACCATCATCTACTTATAATGTCTAGGACCGAGTTGAGTAACTATAGGCTACTACCTCTTATCCTTAGTTGACTAATTTTGATAGATTAAGGAAATTAATTATGTCAATTATTTATAATAAATATAAGTTAGTTTTTCTAAAATATCATCTTTTATTATAGTTACTCTTAGACACAACCTTTAATGTATGCATTTAATACGGGTACTTTGGCAAAAAATTGTAAATTTAGAAGACAAAATGGATTGAGTTCATATATTTAGAATCAAATCCAACTCTTAAATTGTAATATCCCGAATTTTGGGATTGGAAGCTTTGGAATAAGCCTAAATTGAGTGGACTACTAAGCCCCGATTTAGTAGATGTCCCAAATATATTCCCTAATGATTCTAATATCTTTGGGGTATTAAGAAAGTAAAATGGTGAATTTTGAAGAATATAATTATGTTTTCGATAAAATCGCTTATGAGGCAGTGAGCTTATCATAAGATTTTGGAAGACTAAATGATAATAAAAAATTATGAAATTTTACAGGATGAAAGTAGACATCCTAAGCTTTAATTTGATATGTCATATGACGCAATTAGAGTTATACACAAAAAGATATGAATTTTTGAAGTCAGCACAGATAAACTGTGAAATTTCTGGAACAATATGTAGATATTGAAATTCTGGGACTTTTGTGATTCCAGAAAGCAAAATTATATATTTTTCCTTGAAACCAAACTCAATAAGGGTTCTATAGGCTTTGGAATCACCTTATTTTGATTTTTCTATAATTAGTTATGATTTTTCAAAGTTTGGGCAGAAATCTGCCAGAATTTTGTAAAATCCGAAATTTTTGGAAAATTAGTAAATGAATAAAATAGAATATATAATATGATATAAGCATATTCCTTCTTCTTCCTTCAGCTTAAACTGACGCAAATATCAGCTGAACATAGAGAGAGAGTTTAGAGAGAGAAGGAGAGGAGAAAACTCACGAGATATGTCGATTTCTTCGGTAAATTCGTACCTAACGTGTATAATCCTTCTCCTAAGCTTCTCTTCTATATTGTTTGAAGTATTTGAAGCAAGATTCATGGTGTTTTGAAGTTAGGGTTTCAGCCAAGTCAAGAAAATCCAGAAGGAGCTTGAGGTAACTTCCAAACCTTCGTATATTGACTATTCTAGCTGCTGTGGGCAATTTAATCGGTGAAATTTCGCCGGATTGCCATTGGTTGTAAAAATGGAAAATGGGTTTCCCTAGGGGTTATGCTGCCCAAATTGATACTAAATGGTAGTTGTAACCTAATGGAATAGTCAATAAAGTGGTTAGGAGTAGAAAGGAACGTGTTTACGGAGCCGAAACCGAAAAACCCCGATTTTCCCTGGAAAACCCATATATTTCGGTCAGGGGTCTAAATGGGTCTTAGAGTTGGATTTTCAATGATTTGATGGTTCCATTGGATTCAGTAGGGAAAATTAGGTGGGGTTACAGTTGGGCACTTTTTCAGAAAAGGCCGAGAAAGTATAATTACGGAAACGCCCCTAAAACCCTAAAAGTAGGGCTGCCAAGGGCATTTTCGTAATTTGACATTGAATTTGATAATTATGAGTCCGGAAATGGATTCCTTGGGTGAAAATATGTAAGAATAGCCCATGTCAAAATTTCGGGAAAAGTACAGCCGGACCGGATATGATGGGGCCGGGTCCCCGGGGGTATTTTAGTAATTTTCAAGATAGACTCATATAACCCCCAGAAACATTATGGAAGTGTCTAAATAGTACATTTGACATTGTAGGATCGAATATGGAGCCCCGAGCTGTTTGCACGTAGATTGAGGCACGCGTTTCGAGACGGAAAAAGGTTAAGGTAGGGAACTTACCTTACTTGCATGTATTTGATATCTTTGCTTGTGTAATGTATGTGATTGCTTTACTTGATTGTGTAGAGCATATGTGAATAAATGAAGCTCTGTTTCTGTTTTCGCTGTGGCCATAGTCTTGTTGTATGAAACATTGAGCATGCAGAAATGTCATTATGGGGCATACATCTAGATAAAGCTAACATGTCATACACATAGCATCAATCATGCATGCATTATGGTATCTGTTTCCTACTGAGATTCTCTCGAATCTCACCCTCCCCTACCAACAATTTAGACAGGAGAAGACAGAAGATATGCTGAGAACAATACAGAGAACCATATGAGGGGATTGCAATGGTGGAACGAAGATGAGAAGAAGTCTCCGTTTCACTGGGATGAGTTTAGACACCCTAGTAGCCTTGTGCGGCTACCTTAATCGTAAGTATCATGTACAAACCCTTATGGGGAATTTATGTAATCATGCACATATTATCAATAAAGTTATGTTATTCCTGTGTTGCCTACCGAACCGCATATCGTTTTCCGCAAATACTCTGATAAAGGTGAAATAAAGATAAGGGCGTGACATAAATAACTCTTATATTAAAGACAAAAGGTAATATATTTGTATGTGCATCTAACCTTATTGTGCGCAATTCTTACACAATGTTGTATTACTGTAGAGCTTAAGGAAGGGAAATCATCAGCATGTTCTGGAAGTGGAGCATATAGAGGAAGTGGGTGTGGAGGAGGGTATAGTGGGAACGAAAAGTTCGAGGTATGTCCTAATCCGAGTGAGTATGTGTGGTTTGACAGAATACATATGAGTTGACCGTGTCTTTACGCCTTGAGCTCAAATACAAAATATTTTTAATCCAAGAACTACAGTGCAATGTAACATTCGGGTCGTCTCACTTGAGAAAATTTTTATTGAGCTACCTAAGTAATCTAATTATCATGCAAATGTAATAAAAGCAAGGGGAAATGGGTTTTGGTTTTTGAAATTAATAATTAAAAGAAAGATGCAAATTAATTAAATGCTAAACTATTATTTTTGGTATTTTTCTTATAAAAATGGGATGGATAAGATTGAATAGAATGGTATAGAGTGGAAAATATCAATAAAGAATGCTCTTGGTAATGAAGAAATGACAATCATTGCTCAAAAAGATTATGAGAGTTAAGAATTCATTAAATCTTAATAGCAACCTCAAAATAACACTTGAGTCCAATAATCTCAATTAATAGTAGATCCTACAAACATAGCTAACTACTACCTCTTGAAATATTGTTAAAACACACTTAATGTGCAATTAAAATTGGAATAATGCAACATGAGTCTTCTTGAATTTGAGTACTAAACAGGATACAAATCAACTACATTAACTAGACAATAACACGCTAATTAATATAATCTCATTGCAACCACAAAGAAATTCAAACATATATAATTTTTACACTACAAAATCCAATCTCAACTACAAATATCAAACCAACAGAGACAATTAACATCAATCTTAGTTCCAGAATCATATACAATAATTCCTAAAACTAGGCAATTAAATATATAATTCTGGACTAATGGAATAATAGAAAAACTCTTCTTTGTAGTCCATTAAACTCAAACACAAATCATCAAGAACCAAGAAATTTAGCCTCTCATGAATTTAACAATAGCCACAACTTCCTCAAAATGCCAAAGTTCCATGGAAATATGAGTGAATAACCAAATTAATGGTTGAAGGATGTGGTTCGGCCAGAAAATGGGACAGACAGTAGATGATGGTGGTGGTGTTTCAATGGTGATGAAATGGTTGGAGAAGAAGAAGAGAATAGCTGGCACTGTGAAAAAGAAGAGGCACCGGAAAATTATGAACAACGCCGGAATCTGGAAACTCACACCGGAAACTAGAGATGCTGGAATGTCACAAAGAATGGGTGAAAGTGAAAGACCACGGAGGAGGTGGTGTGGAGAAGCTAGACTGGTGATAAATAGAACAGGGGCCAACGGTGGTTCTGAGCTCTGGTAAGCAACGCTTCACGGGACTCTGTCTCGCCAGTGGTGGTCTGAAGTAGAGGAAGGAAGAAGACGCCGGAGGAGCCACAAAGGTCAGACACTATGGTTCGATTCTGAACTCTCTAAAACTAATTTTAATGCAATTGATTTAAAAGAGTATTTTAAGAAAAATCAATACATATTTTTAATAATAAAATAATTTAACTAATTTTCTTAATCTACCTAAAATAGTTAAGTAGTTCTTCTATTAAGGACATAAGGTAGTATTTTTTAGAGTAAAATACCATAACTACCCTCATGTTTAGCCAATTTTCTCAATTAAATTTCAAGTTCCACATATTAAAACCAAATATTATAATTGTAATGTTTGTGGGTTAATTAATTTGTTATGAAGGTTTCAGGGAAGCAAGTGAGCCATGCTGGGGTAGTGGATCTTAAAAGGGGTAATTTTAGTTGTGGAAGCAAAGTTTATGAATTGTGTAAGAAAATACAAGTGAATATGTCGTCTTTGATACAATCCATCCAACTGAAAGGGCATATGAGAATCTTTTCCCAATTCATATGGAATGGGAATCATACGTGTGTTTGGAGATCCCCTTTAAGCCTAATTAACCACTATAAGCTCAATTGCCAATTGAGAACTCAAATTTTGAGTGTTTGGAAAGGCCAATTGGTAATCGAGCTTTTGCCAAAATCCAATTGGTGAAAGCTCAATTGGGAGAAGCTAGAAAATGGAGCTTTTGTTAAAAGCTAATGACATTTTATGCTAGATTAAGTTGTATAGGAATTAGTTATATGATATTGGCTTTTCCCATAAAATATTTTTTAAATAGTATGTAGTATCAAAAAATATTTTTTGAGTGTTTTTAACCTTTTAAAATATTTTTCTAGTTATACCCACTACCTAGTGTGCTATCAGTAGGGGTGTTCAAATCCGGGGACGGGACCGGGAATACCCATTCCCGGTTCCCGTCCCGGGATTTCCCGGGACTGGGATCTCATTCCCGGTCCCGGTCCCGGTCCCGGGAAATTCCCGGGACAACCGGGACCGGGAATTCCCGGGACCGGGATCGGGAATTCCCGGTCTTAATAATATAATTATATTAGTTATTTTTTTTTATAATCTAGTGTTTAAAGTAATTATTTAACACCTAATAAGGTCATAAAAATCACATAAATTGAGTTAGAATTGAAAAATAACATATTATTATCACATTTATCATTTTTGTTATTATCTTTATACATTATATAGTTAGGATTTGTATCACGATATATACAATTTAACTCTAACTAAATATGTGATATACATTTTATCAAATGATAACTTAATTTATGGGGTAAAAAAATACAAAAATAAAATAATAACCTATTTTTTAAGGAAAAAAGAAAAAAAAACCGGGACCGGGAATTCCCGGGATCACAAGGTGTGATCCCGGTCCCGGTCCCGGTCCCGGGTTTTTACATCCCGGTCCCGGTCCCGGCCGGGACGGGAAATTCCCGGGATAAAATATCCGGGACCGGGCCGGGACAACCGGGATCGGGATACTTTGAACACCCCTAGCTATCAGACTGATTGTAATTTTACCCACTTTCTAGTTGTAACCACTCAAAAAATATTTTTTGAGTGTTTTTAACCACTTAAAATATTTTTTTTGGGTGTTTTTAACCTCTTAAAATATTTTTTCAACTATACCCAGTGTGTTATCAAAATGATTGCAATTTTACCTTTAATGTATTTTTTTCAGCTCTAAAAATAACTTTAAAATATTTTTTTGATGTTTTTAAACCCTTAAAATATTTTTTCAGTTGTACCTAGTATGTTATCAGACTTATTATAATTTTACCCTTAATGTACTTTTTCAGCTCCAAAAATTACTTTAAAATATTTTTTGGTGCTTTTAACTCTTTAAAATAATTTTTCAGTTATACCCAGTTTTAGAAGACTGACTACAATTTTACCTTTAATGTATTTTTTTTAGTAGCAAAGAGCACCCGACACTTAGAATATTGATTTATTGATTTCCACCCACTCTAAAATATTTTTCCAGTAGCATCTAATATTTTAAAGTAATTTTTAAATATTTACTTGATTTTTTAAATATTTTTCCACCCTCTCTCTCTTACCATTATCACAAAAGCCCTTATGCTTAAGTCAATCCAAACAAGTTTTATTTTTGCAAAAGTCTAATTGACAATCGCCAATCCAAACATAAATCACATTACATAATTTGACTTTTACCAAAAGTAATATCACAACCAGTCCAATTGAAACAAGCCCAATTACCAATCACTGTTCCAAACACACACACTATTATTGGGCCTCACAATCTGAGAGCATAGTTTCTACTATGATCCTACTATTTGGAGCTCTCACTTGTAATACTGATGGTTAGAACAGAAAGAAGAATAAAAAAGATGGAGTTGTTTCTGAAAGGAAAAAGAGTGCATGTAAATTGATGAAATAATAAAAAAAATCAGCGTTTAACTTAAAGAAACATGAGTAATAACTTTGACAAGTGCTTACTAGCTTGTAGTAACTTTATATTGAGAAGAAATTTGATTCTTATAATTTTTTAAGTATCAATTTTATTAATTTTAAGTCCTTGATGGAAGGTTGGATTCCAATGTATACCTCAAGTTCTATTTATATACAAGAGACAGAATTTTTTTTTAATCCTATCTATAAGGCAGATGGAGATATATTTCATATAAATGTATAATATTATTCTCCCTTTGTTATTGTTTTAACTTTGTGTGTAATGTATATTAAATATGACTAAAATTAGAAAGTTTTTTAATTTTAAAGTACAACTAATGAATTTCAAGATAAGTGTCAAACATGTGGAAGCACCTTGTAGTGGACGATTAAGTATATATTTGGTTGAGCTTATTTTTAGACAATAAGTCTTTATTACGCAAGCTGAAATAAAACTCCTATCATATACTTATCTCGTGAATCACGATTTATAAGCATTTATTATTTAAAAATAAACTATTACAAACTCAGCATAATAGTTTTTATGATAAAGAATTCAACTTCAAGTTGGCCTAAAAAAGCATAAAGTAAAGGGGATGGACTCTCCAATCCTCCAAAGCAAGGTTGCTTGCGTCTTTTTCTTGATTCCCACACTCGCTTTCCCACTCACGCCATTATTATACATTAGTGATGATTTGACATGATGATTCATTCCCAGTAGCAGCAGAAAAAAAATAAATAAATAAATTGGTAGGTCCCAGAAAGTATTCTTTTAATTTGTTTGTCGTCTTTTTGTTTTTTTGACAGCACTATATCTCATCTTCTGACTCCATTTGGATTCCAAGTTGTTTGTGCCCACAAAAAATAGTTTATTTTATGCTCACAAAGAAAAAACCAATACTCCTCCAAGCTTCATCAATCTTGTAACCCTGTTTAAAATCCTTCTTGGCTTTTTAATATAAGAGTTGATCTTAATCTTAAATAAGTATAATATAAAATTTTTATATTTATCAATCTTTTTATAGTTTATTTTTATTGATACTTCCTCAACACTATTTAAATAGGAGAGAGAATTAAGAAAAATGATTCAGATATTTTAAAATATATATATATCATATTAATTAATTTAATCAATTTTTTTAATATAATTAAATTAGATAAATATATTTTATATTAAAAATTGAATAGTAGCTTAATTAAATTTTCTTAGTGTATGTTTGGGATCACGATTTCTTAAAAAATAAGTCCTTATTACGCAAGCCGAGATAAAACTCCTCTCACATACTTACCTCATATACTGTGAATCACGATTTATAAATATTTATTATCCAAAAATAAGCTATTCCAAACGAATATTTAGTCCTTAATCTTTCATAATTAGTTAAATGAATCCTCCAGGAAGGACCTGAAGCGGTCCAGACGCGGTGTGATAAAAATGCGGTGGGAATGTCACAGAAGACGCGTGTGGCCGGTAGTGTTCACACTCCAACACAAATCCGTGAAGGATGGAGACGCTTATTTTATACAAGACCTATATATTATATATATATATATATATATATATGACTGTTTGACATTGTAAAACCATAAGATTTAGCAGACTATAATCAAATAAACATTATGGCGAGACTCGTGTATCACTCTATCAGCTTCTACTTCTTCTTCTTGAGCACAGTACTCTATACACTGAGCTATGCTGATTCATCATCTTCAGATCCGCTACAAAACCAAACTCCACTGTTTACCTTCGGAGATTCAATGTCGGATCCAGGAAACAACAACTACCTCAACAGTAGTTATCCCTTGAGGGCCAATTTTAACCCTTATGGCATCACCTTCTTCAAATATCCTACTGGCAGATTCAGTGATGGACGTCTCGTCCCTGATTTTATAGGTAAGCAACGATATGTTGAATCATGTTCTTGAGATTGAATTTATATAATATGTTTCATAAATTAAAGAACTTGCGTATATTTCTATTTCAGCTGAGTATGCAGAGATTCCTCTGATTCCGCCATATCTACAACCTGGATACCATCGATTTACTGATGGGGCAAATTTTGCATCTGGTGGAGCTGGTGTTCTAGACGAGACTGGTCTAGGAATGGTATGTTATTTGTTTCTTTTCACAATTTCATTTATATCAATTTCATCAGATTTCTGGTGTTAGTAGACTAAGCCTTTTGTTATAAATTCAAAGGGTCTCCTTCCCTGTAGCTAATATTTTGAGATTGGATTTTCATTTGGATTGTTTTTATAACAGAGGAGCTTATGAGTCCAGCATTGGGAACACCAGATTGAGCTTTCCCTTTATATTGAACTTGGACCTTTTAGATGGCAAAAATTAAAAAAAAAAAAAAAACAGAACTTGAATCTTTTAATTATTCCCTCTAGTATTTAGGAGACAAATAAGGAATTTATTTTTATCTTAAATATAAAAGCTTAAATCCATGTTGTCTTCCAAAATTTTAATTGATTACACAAAGGATTCCTATTGCTTGTATATATTAAGAAGATTTTCATAAGGTTAGTTTCAATGCACATTATTAAAGAGTATATTTTAGAGAGATCAACACACGTTTGTTATAAATAATTAAGTTAACTAACTTTCTTAAGTAAGTTATTTAACTTTTATATTAAAAATTGTTAACTAAACCAACTAATTGTTGGTTGATATGATAAGTAGTCTCACCTCTATAAGGAAAAAGACATAAGTTCGAATCTCGAGAAGTGTATTTGTTGGGAGAGCTTTAATCTTAACGCTTCTAGCCCAACAGAGATTAATCTCAAATTCAAAGTGACTTGGGGACACTATGAGTTTACAAAAAAAAAAAAAATGGTTAGCTAAATCTTATATTAAGAATTTGAGGTACTCCCCCGGTCCTAAATATAGGACATAGTTTGTAATACAATTTGTACTACAAACTATATCCTATATTTAGGACCGGAGGTAGTAACATGTAGTGGATTTCTTTATTGTGAAAGTAAAAACACACATTGATGAGTAATTCAAATTTGCAGGCAATACCCCTCAATACTCAACTTGAGTATTTCAAACATGTGGAGAAGCAATTAAGGAGGAAACTTGGTGACGCAGAAGGCAGAGCAATGGTCAAAAGAGCTGTATATTTGATGAATATAGGAAGCAATGACTACATTTTCGCTTTCGCTACAAACTCCAGCCTTCTCAAATTACACCCGGAACAGTTCGTCGGAATGGTGATCGGTAACCTCACCGCTGCCATCAAAGTAAGAATATGTACACGTTTGGAAACCCATGACAGAACTAAATGTTAGAATGTATTAAGAGTCCCATATTGTCTAATCAGACAATAAATTGAATGTATACAAGTTGTATCATATAGGCTTAAACTATTTTGATACTAATTATTGTAATTCTAAAAATATATCAAAAGCATAATGCTTGTGAAAAGATACTAACTTGAGTTGCTGGTCCATAACAGGATGTATATGAGAAAGGAGGAAGAAAGTTCTTTGTCCCACATTTGGCTCTGCTTCAATCCAATGAACTAGCAACATTACACAACCAAGAACTTCTTAAAATGCTTCAGAAGCTAGAAACTCAACTCGAAGGCTTCAAATACTCAACAAGCGATTTCTACAGCTTTCTCGTAGGCATGATTTTTTCCCCATCTAGACATGGTGAGTGTGAAGGCCAATGTTGTTATATTGGAACATATCAGTAATTTCAAATGATTTGGAGATGAACTGATTCCTTTTTTTTTTTTGGCATTCATAGGTTTGAAGGAAGGGAGGAAGGCATGCTGTGGGAAGAGTCCATTCGGAGGGTACAATAAAGGAGGAATGAATTTTGAGGTCTGTCGAGATCCAAATGATTATGTGTTCTTTGATGGTGTTCATCCCACAGAAGCAGTTTACCAGAAGTTTGCAAGAATAGTGTGGAATGGAGGTCGCAACCAAACATGGCCTTACAATGTCAAAGAACTATTTGAGGCAAATTAGGCGTTGAGTCTCTGGTTCAACTCATCAATCATCATCAACGCCTTCCAGATTCTATGGAAATCTTCACAGCTTCTCCTCTATATATATATAATATGTGTGTGTCTGTGTGTTTGTGGGGAAGACCAGAGCCCACACAATCATTAGTGAAGATCCAGAAAAATTAAAGATTTTGATTTGTATGCAACGGCCATGATATGAATGGTTGCTGAACTTTTGCAAATTGAAGAATTAAATAAAAAGATCTTTACTAGTATATGCGTTCCTTTGATTGTGACGTTTATATCAACCACCTAATGCGTATGGAAATGACATATAACCCATAAGTTTAATTTGGTGCCTTGGTCATTTTCATTTAGTAGAATGAGTCTAAATTGGAGTTGGTTAATCTGGTTCCTATCTCCCAAAATTACTTCTTTTTTCCTTTTGTATTATAAGAGGCTAAACTAAATAAATACGAAAGAAGCTAGTTAAGTTAGGTATTTATAACAATTAAATAGCCTTGTAGCCTAATTGACAAAATAATCAAAACAACTATTGTTCACACCGATTGATTGAATCATATTTTTATTTGAATTTTTCATGATTAATTTGAAATTTTAATGTATTTTTTAAGACATTATTGCATTGTTAAGTATTAATTTTGATTAGGGACAATTATTTTGAATTAATGGGAATTAGGGAGCAAAATGATCAAAATTCATTAATTATTATTTTTTTATATATTTTACCTTGAACTTTTGATATTAACTTGTGCTTAATATTTCATTTCAGGTGTTTTGGAAGAAAATGGTAGATTTTGGAGGTCAAATTAATATTTTAAATATTAGAGAAAATCATAGAAAGGGGCCCTAAATTTTGGAAAAATCACAAAAATCATGAAGAAAAGGGCAGGGTAGAAATACAGATAATACCCAAAAGTTTTAGAAATTTTAGTATGCCTCACAATTATTTCAAAATATTTCACTTTGGTCCTTCCTTCAGAAGTTTTCAATTTTGCAAATAGGTCCCTGGTCAGAACTTGCGTTTTGACCAGGTGCGTAGGTTACTGTAGAGCACCTTCTTCGGCAGAGAACAGATCCGAGCTCGGAGATATAGATACTTGGGCCGCAGCTGGGAGTGAGGACCCGAGATGCTGAAACAGGGCCTTACATTGAAGAATTGGCCATGGGGAGCTGAAAATCGGGTATACAGACCCGAGACCCGACTAAGACACAGACGCCAGCGAGCTGAGATAAAAACAGAGCATAGCGCCGCATAAGGGAGAGGTCGGACCTGGTACACGATCCCATCACCTTCATCTTCCTCTCTCGCCGGCGGCACCATCAACCACCACAGCAGCCGGCGAGCTCCACCGTCCATCATTGTTGCAGAGCTGGGAGAATCAGTTGGGAGCGCCGTGGAGCTTCTGGACAGCAGAGGAAGCTTGAGAGAAGAGGGAACGAGACGGATGAACCACCACCGTCGAATACCTTCCGTCGTCGACCGAACCACAGCTCACCAGTGACAGCTCCGTTTTTCACCATCGGAACCACCAGACCACCATTGTCACTGCTCCTCTGTTTCTCCTTTACATTCCACTTTCACCGTCACTGTCCTTCTTCCAGCCAGGTTCACCACCGTCGCCCAACCACCTGAGTCCTTTAACATCTTCTGTTCTCAGATTGCAGCCGCCCACTTTACTCACCACAGCCATAGCTCCACCGCTTAACACCACTCTCTTCTTTCCCATTGAGCCGATATTGATATTAGCTTCATTGGATATTTTGGTTGGGAAACTGATATGAATTGTGGCAGTGACTATGTGTGACTAATTTTCCTTTGCTTATCGGTGATGAAGACATGTGCTTGACCTTCAAGAGTTACACAGGGGAGTTCGTTTTGCTATCATTCCATTAATCTACAATTATATATTTGGATTATCTAGTTTTAGGAATTTTTATATATGTGATTTTGGAACTGAGATTGATGTTAATTGTCTCTATTAGTTTGATATTTATAATTGAGATTGGATTTTATAATGTGAAGATTATATATGTTTGAATTCCTTTGTAGTTGCAATAAGATTTAGTTAATTAGTGTGTTATTATCTGATTAATGTGATTGATTTGTACCCTTGAGAGGCTGTTTAGCACTCAATTTCAAGAAGACTCATGTTGTATTATTCCAATTTTAATTGCACTCTAAGTGGTTCTTAATATTGCCTTAAGAGATAGTTACTAGCTGTGTTTGCAGGAATAATTATTAATTAAGAACACTAAACCCTAGCGATTGTTTAGGGTTTTACTTTCAAAACTTAGAGAAAATTAACTCCCATAATTTTTTTAAGCAAGGATTGTCACTTCTTCATCATTACCAAGAGCATTCATCATTCATATTTCTAATTCCAAATTACTTTCCATTCATTCTTTCATCATTTTTATAGAAAAGATAAAAAAAAAATAGTAGTTTAGGGATTTTAATTAAATTGCATCTTTCTTTTAGTTATTAATTTGAAAAAAAAAACTCCAAAAATCTATTTCCCTTTTTTTTTTTTTTACATTTGCGTGATAATTAGATTACTTAGGTAGTTCAATAAATGCTCCTCAAGAGAACAACCCGAGTGTTGCATTGTACTGCAATTCTTGGTTATAAATATTTTACATTTAATCCCAAGACGTAAAGATACGGTCAAATTACCTATCAATGGGCTTAATTGCCTAATACTCCAATTGATCTTCAATATAAGAACTAGTCAATCAATTTTTAAATATAAAGAAAATTAGTTATGCTAATAATTTGTAATAAATCTATGTTGATTTTTTGATTTATTTTTTTAATCATATGTATTGTAAGTGTCCTTGAGGATGAAAATGAACTTATTTTCTAACCCCTATATTTAAGAAGGTAAATGGAAAGGTCACAGGTAGTGCAATCCCGTCTATAACATGCTCCACTGCATACATACTGTAGGATTCAGTAGCAAATTTGGCAGCATACCTAACATTTGTCACTGAATTAGCCTTAGCAATTACTCTACAAACTTGAAACCCCATGACTCTGAGCCTCTACTCTATTACAGAAACCAGCCACCCACTTGTAACATTCATTCCTCACTATTTTCTCAAATTGGCAAATAATGGCTTCATAGTCAAAGTGGTGAGAGGAGTGGGGCATTGCATGATATCACTGACTTTGCAATAAATGTAAACTGTATAGCACTTGTGGCCTCCCATACCCCAATCCTCCAAAAAAAAAAAGTGCAATTTTGTGTTTTCACATTACATGACAGTTGAAAGTGTAGTGGGAAATTAAGATCCAAAACCATGACCTTTTGTGTATGTTGACGTGTTGTTGTTGGTATCAGAATTTCAGTTGAATTTTGCCCTTTCGTCTGTTCGGTAACTCCCACACGCCATGCTAACCCAACATGTTGTGTTTCTTTCACATCTATTATTACTCAACATCACCAACCTAGCTAACCCTAGCTGCCGTTCTCAATCTAGCCCCTTTTGGAGTTACCATCTTTTGCTCTTTTTTCTTCTTTCGTTTCTTCCACTCTGTTTTAATACAGAGAGAGAGGGGGGGGGGGCGAGGGGGAAGGACTAGTTGAAATCAATTCAAGATTTATCCTTTTAAACATCATTAAGAAATTGATCAAGAACTAGTTGCTGTGTTAATGTTCATGTCAAATGTTATGAGCAGATATATTTCCCAACACGAGTGAGCTACTTGAAGGATGTGGCAAATTCACTGAAAGAGAAGTATGGTGAAGAAGAAGGCAATAGGACCTTGGGAGGGCTGTGTACCTGTTCAGTATAGAAAGATGAAGGATTAAATTATAAAAATACATATGGAGATTTTCCTAAAAGCACCCTCAACACTAACTGTTTTTTTAAAGGACAAAAGTAATAATGAACTTTTAAAATAAATGCAAAAATACACATTCACCGTTTGTTTGAATTTTTCAAAGGTTAAAGAGTAAAAATACATATGAAATTTTCTCCAAAAAAAAACACTCAACACAGATGTTTTTTTAAGGGATAAAAATAACTATAAACTTCTAAAACAAGTATAAAAATACACATTAACTGTTAGTTGGACGTTTGTTTGAAAATCCCAAACATTGAAGAAGGTTGGATTCCAATATAATATTTTGGCGAGAATAAATTCAACTTCAAATTGGAGTAAAGAATAAAGCAAAGTGGCTTACTTTGGGTTCCAAGTTGTTGATGCCCACAGTGCTACCCCCAGGCTTTATCAATCTTTTCTAGTGATGCCCAGATCGAATAATGCTCAGAGAGTTACTATAAGGTCACAGAAAACAATGTAATCAACCAAAAATTTCAATGATAAGTAATAATATGAACTTGTTATTTATTTATTTATTTATTTTGAAAATGAACTTGTTATCTTTCTTATATGAAAACTTGTCATTATAATGTTAAATAATAAAAAAGTGTGGTACCACAAAATACTAGAATGTTGAAAATCAGTGGGAAAATAACAGAAGACGCGTGTTGACGTCTGAGTGTTCATCACATTGGGCGCCCCCATACGCACATGCGTTCCCACCAACACAAATCCATGTTGGAGCCTTACTTTATACAAGACCTATTATATATGAATTTTTGACATTATAAAAACAAATGTTTTAGCAGATAATAACTGATGTAACATAATGGCAAGACTTGTGTGCCAACATTTCAGCTTCTTCTTCAATAATTAAGGGGTAGAGAGAATGTGTGAATTAATTAAGAAACATGAATCGAGTGTTTTAAAAATTACATGTCATATTAACTAACTTAACTAATTTTCTTAATATAATCAAAGTAGGTAAATATGTCTTATACTAAAGACCGAAGGAGTATGTTTAAAAGAGAACTTATGTATGTGTCTCCATTATAGCTGAGTATGTAGAGATCCCTCTGATTCCGCCATATCTACAACCTGGATATCATCGATATACTGATGGAGCAAATTTTGCATCAGGTGGAGCTGGTGTTCTACCCAAGGTACTAAAAACCGGATCGATCATTGAATCGGTTATGGCACTGGGTTATGGGTCAGTGGGTTAGCTAGGTAATCAAACCGGAACTAAACCGAGGCTAAACCAGTGACGAAGTGAATATTTTAAGCTTATTTATATGAAATTATGTGTAAAATTAATTTTAAAAAATGATTTTTTTAAAAAAAAAAATTAAAATGGGTGAACCGGTCCATACGATTCACACCCGGATCGGACCGATTGGTTCACCAATTCACAGGCTGAACCAGTCAGTCCGATCCGGTTTTCAATTCCCTAGTTCTACTTGAGACTTATGAAGGATCGGTATATTATTTGTTTAATTTCTATTCACAATCTCATTGATATCCATACATCAGATTCTAGTGTTAGTGGACTAATCCATTGTTACAAGTTGTACATTGAGTAACCTTATAAGTGATGTGTGATAATTCAAGGGACTCTCCTTCCAATTAACTAGTCTTTTGATATTAGACTTTCCCTTTGTACTAGTATTTAGAATTATAACAAAGGTGCTTGTAAGAATGCTCGGGAGTTTCACAGGTGAAGTTTAGTTTATAAGTTTAAATGGCTCTTTTTCCCTACCTGTTAGTCTTATGGGGCTAGGCTCTGCCTTTATATTTGCCTTCTTTACAACCTGCCGCCATGGATATATTGAACTTGGACCTTTTAATTACTCCTTCAAGTCTTAAATATAAGAGTCATACTAGGGGGTTTATTTTGATTATAAATATAATATCTCAATCCATTTTGTCTTCTAAATTTTTAATTATTTCCCTAAAGCATCCCCTATTAATTGCACATGTTTAAGAGGCTTCCATCAAAGTAGTTTCAATTCACGTGATCAAATAGGGTATTTTAGGAAAATTAACACACGTTTGTCACAAAATAATTAACTTAACTAATTTTTTTAAAATTTACTAATTAGTTATCTAACTTTTATATTAAAAATTGAAGGTAGTACATTATAGTGGAATACAGTAGCCCCTAGCCAAGATTTCTTTCTTGTGAAAGCAGAAATACACACACCGATGAGTAATTCAAATTTGCAGGTGGTGCCCCTCAAAACTCAATTGGATTATTTCAAGAATATGGGGAAGCAATTAAGGATGAAACTTGGTGACGCAGAAGTGATTTGACCGTGTCTTTACGTCTTGGGGTCAAATGCAGAATATTTTTTTAATCCAAGAATTGCAGTACAATGCAACACTCGGGTCGTCTCACTTGAGGAGCTTTTTATTGAGTCCTAGGTAATCTAGATGTCATGCGAATGCAATGAAAGAAAACAAGGGGAAAACGATTTTTGGATTTCTTAAATTAATAACTAAAAGAAAGATAAAATTTAATTAAAATGCTAATATAATATTTTTGGTATTTTCTTTATAAAAATGGAGAATGATTAAGAGTGAATGGAAAGAAATTTGGAATTGGAAATATGAATGATAAAATGAATCTTGGTGACAAAGTTGATGGCTTTCCTAGCTTCTTTAAAATATTTTAGAAGTTACTTTTGCATCAAGTCAAATTAAAAACCCTAAGCAATCACATTAGGTCTAATCTACCTAATAAATGACTAGTCCTACAATCGCATTCTTAGTCACCTCTTAGACAAATTGTTAAAAACCCACTTAACGTGTATTGAAAATGGATTAATGCACTTGGTTCCTCTTAATTGAAAGCACAATCGCGACATTCAAATTAAATTAAATCCATCACACAATCTAGATATCACATAGAATGTATAACTTCATTAATCCAATAGGAAAATAAGTTCAATAAAATTCAAATGTATCAATACCAAATTCAACACAAGATATTAACCAACATAGACAAATAATCACTCATCTAAGTCTCAAGATATACATATCCCAATGCAAAATTAATTCATAAAGACATAATATATAAATTGAGCAAATGGAAAATAATGAACTCCCCTGTAGAACCTTGAAACTCTTGCCACTTTTGCTACCAAGACTCCTTGGAAGTCAGCAATCCATGTCCATTAGAGCATCCGCATTAGCTTCACAAACCAACAACCAGAGAACATCAAGAAAGCATCAAAGTTTGGATGGATTGGAAGAAGAGAAAGAAGGTCGTGGAGTGTTAGATAGAATGGTAGGAAGATGAAGATGGTTGACTATGGTGGAGATAAGGACAGAGGAGGACTAATGGAGATTAAGGGAAGAAGAAGGCAGAGGAGGCAGCATGATTGAACCATAATTTTATATGATTTTTCATGGTTAATTTGGGATTTTTAATGTATTTTCTAGAGCATTATTGCATGATTAAGCATTATTTTTAATTAGGGGCATTTATATTGAATTAATTGTAAAAAGGCGCAAAATGTTCATAAAATTGTTAATTAGTCATACAAATATTTTCTTGGACTTTTGATGTTATATTATGCTTAATTTTGCATTGTAGGTGTTTTATAAGAAAATGAAAAATATTTGGGCTTAAGCTGAAAACAGAAAAAAAAAAAACAGAGAGAGATCCAAGCATTCAAGAGAAAGCATAGGCCCAAACTGAAGCTGAAAAATGGAGATTCGAAAAAAAAAAGGGCAGACCATGGACATGGGCTGTAGTTTTGGGCTTTTGGAGCTGAAAGAGAAGGGAAAAAAACGTATCAGCCCAAGACCCGACTAAGACACAGAAACGGAGATGAGCTGAGGGTGATTAAAGAAACATCACAAAAAAGAGGAAAGCACACTGCGTAGAGCCTCTCGACTTCATTCCCTTCGTTGTCTTAATCCTCTCTCTCGCCGGCGGCTCATCCACCAACACAGGTCGCCGGCGAGCATCACTCGTCACCACCAACGGAGAGATCAGAGGAGCAGCAGGTTGGGGATTCGCAGGAACAGCGCCGCACAAGCAGATCATCATCGAGAATCATCACATCACTTCCAATCTTCATCTCCACCTTCAATGGTCGCCGGTGACTTCCCATCCTTCATCTACCGTCACCAGCGACCCCCCTCGCATCTCATCATAGCCATCATTTCCATCGGTTCTCCGTGCTGGACAAGCACTGTCAGGACCGAGACAGAGCTTTGAAGTATAGAACGATAGAGAGAGAGGGGGGAGGAGGAACAAGCATCTTCGTCATCACCTCCATTGCTTAGCCTTCACCGCCGGAAGCTACTACCCAACCACCATTTGCTTCCTCTGTTTCCAACTGTCACCACCGATCCAATTGCGTTCCTTCAATTACCATGGGTTCTTGTGTTAATTTGAAGAAGCTGTGTCCATGGTTAATCAAATGAGTGGCTAATTCTCTATTCTTGGTAATGGGGATTTGTGATTGAGCTTATTGGACTATAAAGGGGAGTTTTGTTATCATTCCATTAGTCTAAAATTACATATTTGAATTGTCTAGTCTTATGAATTTTTATATATGTGATTCTGGAACTGAGATTGATGTTAATTGTCTCTGTTGATTTGATATTTGTAGTTGAGATTGGATTTTGTAGTGTGAAAATTATATATGTTTGAATTTCTTTGTGGTTGCAATGAGATTATGTTAATTAGCGTGTTATTGTCTAGTTAATGTGGTTGATTAGTCTCATTGAGGGGCTGTTTAGCACTAAACTTCAAGAAGACTTATGTTACATTATTTCAATTTTAATTGCACATTAAATGGTTTTTAACAATATTTCAAGAGGTAGTAGTTAACTATGTTTGTAGGAGCTACTATTAATTGGAATTATTGGACTCAAGTGTTATTTTGAGGTTGTTCTTAAGACTTAATGAATGTTTAACTCCCATAATATTTTTAAGCAAGGATTGTCATTTCTTCATTACTAAGAGCATTCTTTATTCATATTCTACACTCCATATCATTCCATTCAATCTTATCCATCCCATTTTTATAAAAAAAAAAAACCAAAAACAATAGTTTAGCATTTAATTAATTTGCATCTTTCTTTTAAATATTAATTTCAAAAACCAAAACCCATTTCCCCTTGCTTTTATTGCATTTGCATGATAATTAGATTACTTAGATAGTTCAATAAAAAGCTCCTCAAGTGAGACGACTGAGTGTTGCATTGTACCGCAATTCTTGAATAAAAAATATTTTGCATTTGTCTTAAGACAAGGTCAAATCACAGCATGATGATGATGAACAGAAGAGATACGATGATAATGGTGTTTCAGTGATGTCGGTGGTTTATGGCAGTGAAGAAGAAGAAATAGAAGCGGAGATGGTGACTGTGGTGTTGGACGGTTGTGAGATAGAAAAGAGAAAAACGAAATGGTGGAGAGAACAGAGTCCGACTATGGCTTTGGTAGAGTAGAGCAAGAAGCGGCAGTAGAGTTGGGAATCAGGGCCGGTCCTTGACGGGCCAGGGCCTAATAGGGCCGGGAAATCCTTTTCACAATATTTAACTATTTTTCCTGTGTATTTTCCTCAGAGAGATATAATTAGTAAATAACAACGATTAAAGTTTCAATTTAATACATAAATATTGTCAATATTAATGTTTAAATAACACGTCTCTTACAACAAACAAACACAGTTACTAATGTATAATCAAAGGTAAAATCATGTCCATAAATAATTCACATAAAGGTCAAAGTATAAGAAGGCAAGAAGCTAAATACTCTAACCTCTAAACAACAAAAGTATGACGACTATCATTTTCATCTTCTTCGCTACTATCATCAATTTCAAGGACACTTGATTGTGTTTCACTTTGAGCAGTAAGTTCAAGTAGTCAAATAATCACAACCTCCATAAAAAATCATACTCTATCAGGTAGAATAATATATAATATGATTTTAGTCTAAATAGGCATAACAGTATACTCAAAAATCATACTCAAAAATCACAATATGATTCAATTAGACAAAACAATATACTCAAAAATCATACTCTATACAATATGAGAACAGAGTGACATATAGATTCAATAAGGTAATACAAAAATGTAACATGGTTCCTTTCCAAGTAAAAAAAATAAAAAATAAACGGACCTAAAGGGCCGACCCGAGGCCCTACAGGACTGGCCCTTTTAAGCCCGACTTCCTTTTGAGGTTATAATTTACAAGTCCGGCCCTTCCTAAAAGGGCTGATCCGACTGGCTCGGCCCGTTTTTCCGGCTTTAACCGCTAGTGTGGTTAAGGTGTGCGAGGATGCAGCTAGTAGTTCCGTCCAAGCCCTTCGGGTCTCCAAACTCCCAGCTCTCCCTCCCTTCCGTGGTGTGATTATGGTTCAAAAACGTAGAAGAAGCTCTCAAGGTTTTCTCGGTGCTCGCTGGAGTGGTGATGGCGAAGCTCTGTCCTTGGTGGATGGTAGAGGAGGCTCGCCGGTGACAGTGAAGATGGAAGGAGTTGCCGGCGAGAAAGAGAGTTGAAGGTGTTGAGAGATGAGATCTCCCCTCCTCCCACTTGCGGCACTCGCCCTCTGTATATACTCCCAGCTGCTGTAGTCCATCTCGGGTCCTCCACGCTGTCGGGTCTGTGTCTTTTCCTCTAGCTCCAGAATCCAGATGCAACAAGCCCACTACAGTAGCCCTGGTCAAAACGCAAGTTTTGACCAGGGACTAATATGAACATATTAAAAGCTTGGTTGAAGGACTTAAGCATAAATTTTTGAAATATTGGCAGGGTCAATTGAAATTTCTCAAAAATTTGGGTTCTGTACTATGATTTTTTCAGGACCCTTTTCTACACATTTTTTGTAATTTTCACAAAATATGGGGACCTTTTTTGTAATATTTTCTAAACCTCAAAATATTAATTTTGACCCTCTAAAATCTCCAATTTCCTTTCACAACACCAATAATGGAAAATTAAGCATAAAATAGCATTACAAATCCAAGAAACAATTGTACAAAATAATTAATAGATTATGACCATTTTGCCCCTAATTGCAATTAATTCAAACAAATTATCACGAACTAAAATTAGTACTTAATTATCCAATAATGCTCCAGAAAATACATTAAAAATCACAAATTAATTATGAAAAATCATGTAAGAATATGGTTTAATCAAGAAGCCAGAGCAATGGTTTCAAAAGCTGTATATTATGATGAATGTAGGAAGCAATGATTATATCCACCCTTTGGCTATAAATTCCAGCTTTATCAAATTACACCCTCACCCTCAACAGTATGTCGGAATGGTGATCGGTAACCTCACTACTGCCATCAAAATAAGAATATATATGCTCTTAGAGGATTATTTACATGTGGAGGGAACAAACTAGCAAAGAATTTTGAGGCCTGTGCTGATGCAAGTAATTATGTGTTCTTTGATGTTGTTCATCCCACATCTCGTAGTTCAACTCATCAATCATCATCAACAAACCTTGCAGATTCTATGGAAAATTTGTTAGCTCTTGAACTGATACAAATTCTGATTCTTTAAGAACTTCTCTTGAAGATGTGAGTTTGTTTCTGGGAATGCCTCTAACCCACAGAACACAGATCATTCAAGTGAAGATCCAAAGCCAATTTAAAATTGAAGATTTTGACTTGTTTGCATCGACCATAAAAGATGGCTAAACTTTTACAAATTAATGAAATATAAAAACATTTACTTGTCTATGTATTCCTTTAATTGTGAAATTTATTTCAGCCACCTATTGCGTATGGAAATGGGATTCAAATTTATTCCATCGATTTAATTTGGTGCCTTGGGCCATTTTCATTCAGTATAATAAGTCTAACTAGGACTTAGTTAATCTGGTTCCAATCTCCCAAAATTACCTTTTTTTATTTTGTATTACACGGCCCTAAAAGCCCAAAATCAACAAATCAAACAAACACATATGGGTCAATTGAGCAAGGCACTGAAAGCCAAATTAGCCAACAAATTGATTGAGTTATACGTTAAAGGGTCAATGATTCAAACTAGGGTTAGATAATTCATAATTAAAATAATGTCTAAATAAAAAATATTAATCCATAAGTATATAGAATATTCATGTATAAGTCACACATCATCTAACAAAACAGAATTACTAAAACAAAAATCTGTCAAAATGATGTTGTTTTAGGTTCAATAAGAAAATTAAAAAATTAAATCCAAAATATTCGACGAAAATATTGTGCGCGCTTGTTAATTGTAGGTTCAATCTCGCCTATGACCTTAGGTTGAATCTATTTCCCCCTCTGATCTTATTTATAAGAACTTAATAATATAATTATCTTGTTTAAGAAAATGGTTAAAGTTAGTTAAAAATAATAAGTATGTTTGAAATAAACTTTGTTTTCCAAGATGTCATAATTTATGAGGGGCAGGTAAGAGAGAAAATTAAAATAAACATGAATATCACCAACCTGTTAGCTAATACCATACTTATAATTAATGTCTCTGATAATTATTGTGATTAGTGTAATTAAACACTTTTAGAGAAATATGATGTAAATTTAATATATGTGTATTTGGTGATTAGAGATCAATGGTTGAGATTTGTTGCATATGGGTCGGAATCCTATACTTTGCGCTTGTGTGAGCTCATGAAGGAATGTGTAGGATGGTGACAAGTGGCATTTGGTGAGCCATTGGATGTGGCACATGAGACAAAACATCACTTTTCCTCATTCTCTCTCTCTCTCTTATGCGTTTTGGGGTGTATAGGCAAGAAAGAGAAAGCTTGCTTCATCATTATCATTTTCATCATATCACCATTTCCCTCTCTCCCCTCTTTCTTCCATAGTTTCCGGCGCACAAGCAAGAAAAGAGGGAAGAAAAGCTTGATTTTGGTGAGTTGTGATCCTCTTATGCTCAAATCCTCTTCTCTAATGTTGTGTATCCCATTGAAAGCTCCATTGTGATGATTTCAGAATCTTGAAAGGTGGTGGTTTGTGTGTTGGAGAAACTTGAAAGTTGGAGGATCAAGATTCTGGATTTAGTAAAGTGAAGAGGTAAGCATTTAGTGATTTTTGATATATTATTTGTGATTTTTGGATAAGTTTGGGAAAATCTGGAAATTAGCCTTGAGTTTGTGTAAATGTTGAATATAGGAATCTCATTGTGGTTAATGTTGGAATTAGTTCATTGTGAAGATATTAAGTATTGGATTTAGTTTGGAATGTTGGAAATGTGTTAAGAGGAATTGGAACATTGTGTGTATCATAGAGACCTAAGTGTTTGATTGTGGTCAAAATGGTTTTGGGGTATTTTGGAGGTTACCAATGTGTTTCTTAGGTCATTTTAAGTGGAAATGAGTTTTGGGTGAGGTTTGGGAACCATTAGGTATGATTTTGACCATCTAGTATTTTCTGTCATTTGTTGCGTTTCTGGTCTCTGATGCACAACACTCGAGTAAGGGAAGATCATGCTCGAGTGCTGCTTGTGTTTTCCCTTTTTCTGCTTCAAGTTTTGGCTGGGTTCTTTGAGTAGAGCTCGAGTACACTTCTGTCACCGCGAGTGAGGTTGGTGATCACTCAAGTGAGAAAGGGGTTGCTCGAGTGATGGTGTGAGTCCAGAGTTAGGGTTACTCTCTAGTTGTCACTCGCTGGCCAATGCTCAAGAGTGTGTTTTGGCACTCGCGAGTACAGGCCTCTCACCCGAGCACTGGGGGGTATGCTCGAGTGAGCTTGTCCCTCTGATGTTGCTTGTGCTCTCAGGTTCTCACTTCTTGTCTTGCACTTCCGGGAACTCGAGCAAATTTGGAGTCATCACCCCAATGCTAAGCTATGTGCTCGAGTGCGGTGAGCATTTTCTGGCCATGGTGGTTGCTCACTATTAAACACTCGTGAGTGAGAGCCGTTCTCACTCGGGCACGAGTGTCTCATCACTCGAGTGAGGTCATCTTCACTCGAGTGAGCCAGCCTAAAATAACTGTTTTACCTTTCGAAAAAGGGGTTTTTAAGGTAGTTCTCCCAACCCTTTAGGCATATGATTAGGCCTCTAATAGTCACCTAAAGAGTCCTAAATGATAACCAACTAAGAGTATTATGAAAAATATACACTTGGAATAGAAATTGATTGGTTGTCCCTAATTTGGTATAGGATTTGATATCTGTCGCCCTCGTGAGACCACGGTACCAGAGCCAGTCAGGAAAGATACATGTAGTGACTCTTTCTTTATACCTTATGTGATACATTGTATGTGTGCTATATCATTGATTTGTGATGGACTTGAATGCTGCAAGATTTGTGGAATTGTGTAAGCACCGCTATACCAATAGTCCCTGAGTTCTAACAACGATTCGGGTAAGGGCTGTGTGCCTTCCCGGTGGTAAAAGGGGATGAGGTTAGGGTATGATATGTGTGATTATATGAAAAGCCGAAAGGCTATTTGTGAAGGCCGACGGGCCAATTGTGAAAGCCGAAAGGCTATATGTGAGCCGTAAGGCTATTCGTATGCACTGCCATACCAACAGTCCCTGAGTCGCTAACAATGGTTCGGGTTAGGACGGTGTGCCTTCCCTGCTGTAAAAGGGGATGAGGGTGGAGTGTGATTTGAGTTGCTGTTATGTGATGATTTGTTTACATGCTATGTGATTACGTATGGTATGAATGATTTGTTACTACTAGAATTCTTTAGAATCTCACTCTTTCCAAATGACTAACATTTCAAACAGGGCGAGTGGCTCCAAGAATAAGCGGCCATCCAGGAGCAGTTAGGGCTTGTAGGGACATCAGGCTTTGGGAGTTGGTTATCTGTTTTTGGTTTGGGATTACCATATATGAATAAGATGTAAATGATAATTTTTGGATATGTAATCCCCAATTTGGGAACTTTGAACCCATTATATATATGTAGGTAACCCGGGGTTTTGCCGGGATTTTATTTCCGCACTCTGATATTTATTATGTGATTTGAATTCTCAAGTAATTATATTCGCAAAAGTGGATATGAGACCCGGATGAATTATGTTTTGAACTGATTTTTGAAATATCCCATTTTCATAATGAGGGATTATGAACGTTGACTTTATCTTAGTGGTCTCTAATTCACTTAAATTTCATAGTCCAGATGTAATTACGGTGAGGGGGTTACATTATGTTTCTTTCACATCTATAATTACTGAACATCACCAACCTAGCTAACTCTAGTTTTTCAACTTTTACAATACCAGTCACCAATACAAGACTCATATGACTTTTTCTTTAGAGATTGAGGAAGTTAGATGAAATATTATTTTTTTTAAGACTAGAGAAATGTTTTAGGTGAGTTGGGTCTCATGGCTCATCAGAGATAGAGCATACCTCCAGGTTCAAAGAATGCTTACCGAGACACTTACAAATTGCCTACCAACAAGTTCCTCATATTGGTAGAATTTGAACTCACAAGTTATTTAATCATATCATATATCATATATTATTATATTATATATCAGTTAATAAATTAGACAAAATAGTTTGAAAAAAAACATAAATATAAATAAGTTAGACAAAATAGTTAGGATATATTGAACTTGAACCGTTTAATTATTTCCTCTAATCCTAAATATAGGATACAAACAAGAGATTTATTTTGATCTTAAATATAAGAGTTCATCATATCCAATTCGTCTTCCAAATATAAGAGTTCATCATATCCTATTTCCCAAAATTACTTCTTCTTCTTTTTTCATTTGTATTATATGGAGCTAAAAGCCCAAAATCAAACAAATATGAAGGAAATTGGCTAAGTTAACCATTTGTAACAAATAAATGACTTTGTGGCCTAATTGGCCGGAACAAAATTAACACAACTATTGCCCACACCTGTCAATGATCTTATAGCCTAATACTCCCTCTAATTCTCAATATAAGAATTAGACAATTAATTTGTAACTATGAATAACATTAGTTAAGTTGATTGTTTGTAATAAATGTATGTCGTTTTCCTCCAATGCATTTTATAAACATGTGCATTGTAACTGTCCCTTAATGGAAAACCTCTTATTATGTGTAATCAATAAGAATATTATGGGGGAGAAAATTATAAATTTAGGAGACTAAATGAATTATATTTAGGATGAAAATGAACCTCTTTTCTAACTCCTATATTTAGGATTGAAAGTAGTAGTACGAAAGCTCCTTGTGAGTGGAAGGTCACAAGTTAAACCAGGTTAATAAACCTCATGTCTACTACATACATACAGTAGGATTCAGCATTTGCCATTGAATCAGCCTCAGTGATTACTATACTAACTTGAAGGATTTGGCAAATTCACTAAACCAACAATATGGAGAAAAAGTGAACTTGTTTCAGGACCACTTCCTTATTTAATCTAATGATATACAACTAATGATATAATTAAATAGTTTATGTAACGTCCTCCATCTTTCTAAAAAGTGAACCTATTTAGAAAGAGTGAAACTATACTAACTTGAAGGATTTGGCAAATTCACTGAAACAACAATATGGAGAAAAAGTGAACCTGTTTCAGCATCACTTCCTTATTTAATCTAATGATTCACAATATATGATATGATTAAATAGTTTATTTAACTTCCTATCTTTCTAAAAAGTGAATCCATTTAAGGACCACTTCCTTATAAATAAGGGCCTTCCCTTGCCACCAAAAAATAACATCACGCGGCCACAATCTAGCTACCTCTTTTAGGACCAGTAGATTGAGAAGATGGCCACAACACCATTATTCTCTCTCCCATGTCTGGTGCTCATCATTCTCAACTCTCTCAGTTGCAACAATGGCAGACCTATCCCATCGCCCAAGAAGGCTCTCTTTGTGTTGGGAGATTCTCTGTTTGATCCTAGCAATAATCATTACATACCACTACAAAAAATGTCATAAGTGTTGTTTATTTTTATGAATACTATGGTGTTTAGGAAGTGCCACAGCTTCCAACACCATTAAAAGAAGTTGTGGAAGTGCCACAACTTATTTTTATTTTTATTTTTAAATAGCTTTCTATGATGCTTTCTTGAGAAAATGACACAAGAAGTATGACACTTTCTATGGTTCTTCCTTGAGGAAGTGTGTATATATACACACTTCTTATGACGCTTCCTCAAGGAAGTATTTTTTTAAAAAATAATTTTACGTAGTTTTTTTTCTTTTCCTAATGAGCCCTGTATTTTACAGTACAAACCTACAACGAAATAAACAAAACCAAACCAGAATGACATAACTCCAAACAAATAACTAATTCATAAAATCATTACATATCATAGTTGAATTAATTGGTTGCATTACAATCCAACAAAAGTACAAGTGTTATAATTACTTCACTTATGCAACTCATCAATGTGCTCATTTGGAACAGCGATTAGAATGATTAAAATAGCTTATAAGCAACTTATAAGCAATTTCAACGTCAAAACAAACATGCCCTAACAATTACTATAGCAGCTAAAAATTATAACTACTACACATATCTTCATATATACAACCTATATATAGTAACATGTAATATCATCTCAATTAATTTTCAACATATACAATTGAGAAATTTTTTTTTCAGATTTAGTAATAAATTAAATATAAAAAACATTGAGCAAATTAAACTAGTAACAACTAATAAAATTATATTAGTAAGCTCAAAAATTAAAAAACTTACAATATATAGGAAGTTTAATAAGAGAGAGTTGTAACGTCAAGTAAATATCTGGAAAAAAAATTATAAGCACACATAAAACTACAAACTAAGATTTATGGGAGATTTTGAATTTAAAAAGATAAAAACAAAACTATAGTGCCAATCGACAAAAGCTTCTGTATTAAAATTTTAGACTCTTATAAAAAAGACCGGAGGGAGTACATACAAACCATACGAACTCAACAGCAAATTTCGCAGCATACTCACAATAGACACTGAATTAGCCTCAATAATTACTCTACAAACTTGAAGTCCAATAGCTCTGAACCTCTACTCTGTTCCAAAAACCAGCCACCCACTTATTAGATGGGAGAGGGGTGTTTCCATTTACTCTCCAATAAATGTATCTGCTATTAGATTAGCTTTTAAGGTTGGGATTTGTCATGATAGATTTTTATTATAATGATATTTTTTACACATTATTAAATCTCAACTATTAAGTTGATCTAATAGTAGATACATCCAATAAAAAGTAAATAGAGAGATAAATCAATAAAAACACCCCTCCGCACCTATCAGATTCATCCTCACTATTTTCTCACAATGGCATATTTTGGCTCCATAGTCCAAGCGGTGAGTAGTGGGGTATGGTACGATATCAGTGCATATCTCACCATGTCTTTGCAATAAATGTAAACGTACTGCACTTGGGACCTCCCATACCCCAATCCTCCAAAAAATATGTGCAATTTTGTGTTTTCACATTACATGAAAGTTGAAAGTGTAGTGGCAAATTAAGATCCAAGAACATGACTTTTTGTGTATGTTGACGTTGCGTTGGTGCCAGAATTTCAGTTGGATTATATTTCGCCCTTACGACTGTTCAGTGACTCCCACGCCCCATGCTAACCCAACATGTTGTGTTTCTTTCACATCTATAATTACTCAACATCACCAACCTAGCTAACTCTAGTTTTTCAACTTTTACGATACTATTATCAATATAAGACTTATATGATTTTTTTTTTAGAGACCGAGGAAGTTAGATAATTTTTTTTTTTCAGACTAGAGAAATGTTTTAGGTGAGTTGGGTCCTATGGCTCATCTGAGACAAGACATACCTCCAGGCTTAAAAAGTAGACACTTACAAATTGCCTACTAACAAGGTCTTCACATTAGTAGGATTTGAACCCTCAAGTTATTTAATCATATCATATATTATATATCAATTATTAAGTTAGATAAAATAGTTTAAAAAAACATAAATATAAATAAGTTAGACAAAATAATTAGTACTTAAGAAGTAGTAATACCGAATCTTAACATTATTGTGTTTGTATTTACTTCATCCTGGGACAACAGTATAAATAAGGGCCATAATGGCTCAAGGCTAGCAAGAGCAGGAAAAGGTAAATAAGAGAGATGGCGAGATCCCTATTCTCTGTGTTGTGCGTAGTAATCATCCTTCTGAGCTGTGTAAGCTGCAACAATGGCGGATCCATTGTCCCACCACACAAGGTGGCTCTGTTTGTGCTCGGAGTTCACTGTTTGATCCCGGCAATAATAAATACGTCAACACTAGCCAGAGACATGCAGCATCTCATTGGCCTTATGGTATCACCTACTTCAACCATCCCACCGGCTGAATCTCCGACGGCCGTGTCGTCCCTGACTTCATAGGTCCAAAATTTCACCTCATTCCCCTGTTTATTTTCTTGAGCTGAAACATGTTTCCAAATTTGTGTTAAATTAACTAATGAATTTCACCAACAACAGCTCTGTTTGCAAAGTTGCCTATATTTGAAGCATATCTCAAACCAGGAGCTCATGACTATACTAATGGAGCCAATTTCGCATCTGGTGGAACTGCCGTTCTCAGTCTAGCCGATTTTGGAGTTACTATCTCTCTCTTCTCTTCTTTCATGTCTTCAACTGTGTTTTAATATAGGGTTAAGATGCATCCATGCCCTGAGTTTTTTTCATGGTGCACCCAACATGAAGTATTTTTTCTGGGGTATTAGTATGGTGAACTTAATATCTTAAAGTATTTTTTAGATGCGTTTAATACCATAAACAATTTTTTTTTGGTTTCCAACACCTTAAAATAATTTTTCAAATGTATCCAATACCCTAAATTATTTAAAGTGTTAAGCGCAAAATTATACAAAAAAGTATTTTATGGTGATGGACGCCCTAAATAAATAATTCAGGGTGTTATGTGCACTATAAAATACTTTAAAATATTGAATGCATTTAGAAAAATACTTCAATGAGGCCTAACACTTTTGGCATGAACACTGGCATGTAGGGATTCATTTTGGGTATTAGGAGACCTTCGACATGCCGATTACTTGGCTATGGTAGCTCATAGTTTAGCACAGAATTTTTGTATTCGTAGGGTGTTTTTGGTTTGAGGGTGGAGGAAAGGTAAGGCGTAAATTATCTTTTTGATTCTCCAAAATTTACTTTTTTATTAAAGAGTTTAGGGTAAATTTTCTCAAAAAGATAATCTATCCCCCTCCCCCGTCAAACCAAACACACCCAAACCTTCATCTATTAGTTGAATAGGTGGAGGATGAAGAAGAAGAAAGGTAGGCGATATAGTGTGTGTTCGGATTTTTTTTCAAAACCATAGTTTGGTTATTGAACACTCAAAATTTTTTCAAACCATGGTTTTAGGAAAATCTTTATTATTTTTTTGTTTTTTCCTTGTGTGGGCCCCATCCTCTCTCTTATTTCTCATTATGTTGGTCCCACACCATGAAAAAAATGATATTCTAACCACAATATCTATTCTTCTCAAATCTATTCTCCAGAAGCTATTCTCCAAAAACTAACATGAACACACTCATAAACCTTTGTGTATATTTTGTTGAAGAATGGATTCCGTTTTATATTAAAAAAAAATTATTTCACCGGTGCTGAATACACCTCTGCCTTGTATGTATATATATATAGAGAGAGAGAGAAGGGCATGGACTAGTTGACGTCAATTCAAGATTTATCATTTTAAACGTCATTTAGAAATTTTGTAAGAACGAATTAATTACTGTGTTGGGGTTCATGTCAAATGTGGTGAGCAGATACCTTTCCCAAAACAAGTAAGCTACTTGAAGGACGTGGCAAATTCACTGAAACAAAAATATGGTGAAAAAGAAGGGAATAGGATGCTGGGGAGGGCCGTGTACATGTTCAGCATAGGAGGGAATGATTACTTCAGACTCTCTCAAAACCTCACTGTGTCTCGAGGTCACTCTACCAACTCTATATACTCTCTTTTTCATTAATATTTGAATTAGATCCAACTAATTTATAGATATTAAAAAAATTAATTATATTAGTTATTTTGAACAAAATTTATTAGATTGTCTAAAATATCGTTTCTAATTATGTGCATTATAACTATTCTTGATGGAACCCCGTTTCTATGTGTAATTAATATTATAAATTTTGGAGATAAAGTAAATTGAGGTATGATATTTAAGAACAAAGTAAATCTCTAGTTTAGTTCTTATATTTAGAACAATAGGCAGTATGCATATATACATCCCTCTTATTCACAACATAAGACACTTCTAAAAAGAATAGATTGCTCAAAAATATAAGTTACTTATAAGATAATTAATGTTCATTTTTTAGTTTTGTTCTTATAATTAATGCTCATTCTCAATTTGACTCACTCATTAAATTTTCAAACACATTTTTCAATAAGGATAAAAGTGAAAAAGAATTTAATCTAAAACATATTTAATAAATTAACTGTCACTTTTTATTTTCCGTAAATTAAATTATTTAGAAGCTTATGTCACTCCACCTCAGGTCCTAGGTTTCATATTCTTGTGGACAACATGGGATCATATATCTTAATGCTATTGTTTGTGCAGGAAGTGTACACACTAGGAGGCAGAAAAATAGCATTTCAAAACGTGGGAGCTTTGGGATGCACACCTTCGAGCAGAGAAACAACCACTAATCCAAGTGGTGGCTGCGTTGAATTCTTACTGGCAATCGCAAGACGACATAACAGGGCTCTGTCCGTAGCACTACACAAGTTAGAGAAGAGGCTGCCAGGATTCAAGTATTCCATATTTGATTACTACAATGCCGTCTTAGACATGGGCAACAACCCTTCCAAATATGGTAAAACCATCAAATCCTAATTATAGGCTACTGCCTCTTATATTTAGTGTGACTAATTTGAATAAATTAAAGAAATTAGTTACGTTAATTATTTATAACAAATATAGATTAGTTTTCCTAAAATATCATATTTCATTATGACTACTTTTGGACACAACTCTTAATATATGCATTCAATAGGACTACTTTGGCAAAAAAATTGAAAATTGAGAAGACAAAATAGTTTGCGGTTGTATATTTAGAACCTAATCCAACTCCGAAGTAACTCTTGCATTAAGGACCAAAGGTAGTATGTTTGTATGTGCATATAACACTATTGTGTGACAATTCTTACACAACGTTGTATTACTATAGGGCTTAAGGAAGGGAAATCAGCATGTTGTGGAAGTGGAGCGTATAGAGGAAGTGGGTGTGGAGGAGGGTCCAGTGGGAACGAGGCCTTTGAGTTGTGTAGTAATCCGAGTGAGTATGTGTGGTTTGATGGAGGCCATACGACTGAGAGTGCCAACAAGAGATTAGCAGAGCTCATATGGAACAGATCACCACAACACTTCACAGGGCCTTATACGGTCAATCAACTTTTTCAATCTCCGTGATCTTTTTCGATTTACCTTAGTTTTGAAGGGAGAGAAAATTAGGGAAAATGGAAAATATTAGGAGGAGAAAAACTCTTAAAAATGGTAAAAATATTTTACTATTTTTAATGTTCTTCGTCCTAGTATTTACTATCTCTATTTTCCCCTCACTTTTCTCTTTCATTCATGCATAGCTTTAGTATTGTTTTCCTTTTATATGAGATTGCTTAGGTAGTTAGATATGCTTTGTGTAATAAAAGCTTTCAGGCTATTTTGTGATTAGCTTCTCCCGGTCATGTTGCCCACCACCACCTTTAGTTTCTAGTTTAGCGGTGATGCTATATATATAGTGTATGTATATATATATATATATAGATGTCAGCGAGTGTTTGTGCTATGTGTGTACAAATTTGGAACCTTTATGAATAGAATATCAAATTGGCTTGCTTTGAAATTCATACACTTTTAACTAAATTAACAGTCCTCATTTCTGCTAAAAAAACAGTCTAAAAGTCTAAAGCCATGTTCAATACTTCCCTCTGCTCCTTAATATAAGATCTGTTTATCTAATTTGATTAAATTAAGAAAAAGCTTGTAAACTTAGGCAGTTATTTTCAAAAATAACCTAGTCATCTTCCTTAATTCCCTTATTTCCTCTTCTACTTAATAATTGTTGAGGGAGCATCAATAGTGAAAAATCAGGGAAAGATTGAAAGATATTTAAGATCAAGATCAACTCCCTAAATATATCTTATATTAAGAACCGGAGGGATTATTTTTCTAAGATTTGCAGTGGACGGACTGAAACTACTACCAGAAACACGAATGTAGATGCCTGTATATTTAATATGAAAACAATAAATAGAATCAAATAACCATGGACCGGGAATGATCATAGTATATACTACTAATAATAAGATCACAGAAAAATAAAAGGAAAAATTAGAGAAGAGAAGCAATTGTGAGCACAAATTCACATGCTAAGCTAAAAGAAGAATGGTTAAAAACAAAGGTCAGTTACCAAAAGAAGAATGGATAAAAACAAAAGTTAGTTTTCAACAAGGAACAACCTTTTAAAAAAAAAAAAAAATCTAAAAGGCAGGTACTAATCACCTAATTAAGATTACAAGTGAGATCAAACACACACCTCTTACTTATAAGAAAGCTTTCATAGCCCTATGCTACAAAACCATCGGCATAAAAAGCAATACTTTTTATGAATGTGCGATGAGAGAACCCAAACTCGCATTGGTGTTGATGAGCTCATGGTAACTTTTATTTTCTTTATTATCACATTTGTTTTCACTTTGTTTTATGCCTTTTACCTGCATTCCATGCTTTGTGATTTGAAGCTTTCACTGGTGTTTGGATATAAAAAAGAGTAGGGGAAGAGAGAACTAAAGGGGAAAAAACAAGGAGGAGGATAGAACAGTGCTATATATTGAATATCCGAATTATTCCACTCATACACCATCATCTACTTTCTTCTAATGTCTAGGACTGAGTCTTTTCTCATATAGTGCTGTGTATTGAAGATCCGAGTTATTGAAGAAGGTTGGATTCCAATGTATTCCTCAGGACCTATTTATATACCAGAGAAAAAAATTTGTTTTAAATTATTGAACATAGAGAGAAATATTTTATATGAATATACAATTTTACTTATTCATTTTATTATATTATTGTATTGACTTTATTCTTATAAAGTATAATGTATATTAAATATAAGTAAAATTGAAATGTTATTGAATTTTAAAGTGCAGTTAATAAAGTTTAACGTTTACGTGAAATATGTTGAAATTACCTTATATCATAGGAGTAATATTTGTGAGAATGATTTCAACTTCGAATTGGACTAAAGCAGCATATATATAAAGCAGAGTGACTGACTTCTTTTTCTTTATTTCGATTAACAAAAAAGAATTCTTTTTCTTTCTTCCCACCATACTCGTTCCCACTCACACCAACACAGATTTTAAGATAGATTTGTGATTATTTTTTCTGACATGATGTACCGCGTGCAAAACGCAACATAAAAAATTGAATAAATTGAATTGGTTGGTCCCAGGAAGTTTCTTTTGTTTATCTTCTACTCTTCTTTTTGGTTGACAGTACTCTATCACATCTTCATCAGACTCACATTTGATTCTTTCATCAAAACAAAAGTCTTAGCAGATTATAAGAATATAAACATTATGACAAGTCTTGTGTATGACCCTATCAGCTGCTGCTGCTTCTTCTTCTTCTTGAGCACAGTACTCTATACACTGTGCTGTGCTGATTCATCTCCTCCATGTCTGCAACAAAAGCAAACTCCATTGTTTATCTTCGGAGACTCACTGTCGGATCCAGGAAACAACATCTACCTCAATAATGCTTTATTGCCCAATTCATCATCTTGCCCTTATGGCATCACCTTCTTCAAATACTATACTGGCAGATCCACTGATGGACGTCTCGTCTCAGATTTTATCGGTAAGCAGCGACGTTGAATCATGTTCTTGATATAGAATTTATATAATATGTTTAATAAAGAACTTAGGTATATCTCCATTTCAGCTGAGTATGCAGAGATTCCTCTGATTCCGCCATATCTACAACCTGGATATCATCGATTTACTGATGGGGCAAATTTTGCATCTGGTGGAGCTGGTATTCTAGTTGAGACTAATCATGGAATGGTATGTTATTCGTTTCTTTTCACAATTTCACTTATATCAAAACATCAGATTCGAGTGTTAGTAGACTAAGCCTTTTGTTATCAGTCCCGCAAGTGAGATATGGCTAATAAATTCATGGGTTCACCTCCTAATTGTAGGCTAATCTTTTAAGATTGAGCTTTCCTTTTACATTTGTTTTTATAACAAAGGTGCTTGTGAGTCCTACATCGAGATCATCACAAGTAAGGTTTAGTTTATACATTTAAAAGGTTCTCTCTCCTGATAGACTAATTTTTACAAATTGGGCTTTACCTTGATACTTTTGTTCATAAAAGCTTGCCGCCCTGGGTATATTGAACTTGAACCTTTTAATTACTCCCTCTAGTCCTAAATATATGACACAAACAAGAGATTTATTTTGATCTTAAATATAAGAGCTCATCAGATCCAATTCGTCTCCCAAATTTTTAATTGTTTACCCAAAGTGTCCCTATTAATTACATATATTAGAAAGATTTCCATAAAGATAGTTTCAATGCACATTACATTTTGGAGAAACAAACACAGCGTTCGTTACAAATAACTAAGTTAACTCATTTTCTTAAGTTAGTTATCTAACTTTTATAACAAAAATTAGTTAACTAAACCAACAAGCTGTCAGTTGATGATATGGTAAGTAGTCTTACTCTCATAAAGATAAGAACATAAATTTAAATCTCGAGAAGTGCATCTGCTAGGAGAGTTTTAACCTTAATGCTCTTAGCTCAACATATATTATTGGTCTCAAGTCCAAAGTGACTTGGTGACACATTGGGTTTACACAAAAAAAAAAAAAAAAAAAAAAGTAATGTTATAGTGGAGCACAGTAGCCGCTAGCCAGGATTTCTTTCTTGTGAAAGCAGAAGCAAACACGGATGAGTAATTCAAATGTGCAGGTGGTACCCCTCAAAACTCAACTGGAGTATTTCAAGAATGTGAAGAAGCAACTAAGGAAAAAACTTGGTGATGCAGAAGGCAGAGCATTGGTCTCAAGAGCTGTATATATGATGAATATAGGAGGCGATGACTACATTTACCCTTTGGCTATAAACTCCAGCTTCATCAAATTATACCCTCAACAATATGTCCGAATGGTGATTGGAAACCTCACTGCTGCTATCAAAGTAAGAATATATACACTCTTGGAAAGCCGTGACAAATCTAAACACTAGAATATATTAAGAGTCCCATAATGACTAATCAGAGAATAAATTGAAAATACATAAGTCGTATCAAATAGGCTTCAGCTGGTTTGATACTAATTTTTGTAGTTTTAAAAATGTACCATAAGCATAATGCTTGTGGAAAGATACTAACTTGAATATGTTTGAGTTGGTGACCTAACAGGATGTATATGAGAAAGGAGGAAGGAAGTTTTGGGTCCCAAATTTGGCTCCTCTTGGCTGTGCACCAGCCTATAGAGAGATAAAAAATAGTTGCTGGGAGGAAGCCAATGCACTAATCAAATTACACAACAAAGAACTTTCTAAAATGCTTCAGAAGCTAGAAACTCAGCTTGTAGGCTTCAAATACTCAACAAGCGATTTCTACAGCTTTCTCTTAGACGTGATTAATTCCCCTTCTAGACTTGGTGAGTGTGAAGGCTAGTGTTGTTTGAGTGGAACATATCAGTAGTTTCAAATGCTTTTGGAGATGATACTGATTGGACTTTTTTTTTTTTTTTTTGCATTGATAGGTTTGAAGGAAGCGAAGAAGGCATGCTGTGGGAATTTTGAGGCGTGTGAAGATCTAAGTGATTATGTGTTCTTTGATATCCTTCATCCCACAGAAGGAGTGTACCAGGAGTTTGCAAGCATGGTGTGGAATGGAACTCGCTACCAAACATGGCCTTACAATGTCAAAGAGCTATTTGAGTTTCGTGATTCAACTCATCAATCATCATCAATTCCTTCCAGATTCTATGAAAATCTTTAGAACTTCTCCTGACTATACATATATACATAGTGTGTGTGTGTGTGTTTGTGGGACAACGTCTAGCCCACACGATCATTGAAGTGAAGATCCGGAACCAATTTAAAATTGAAGATTTTGATTTGTTAGCATCGGCCATGCATGATATCGATGGTGGCCCAACTTTACGAATTAATGAAATTAAAAAAAAAAAATAGTATGAATATGTGTTCCTTTCATTGTGACATTTATATCAACCACCTAATACTCATGGAAATGAGATTTAATTCGGGGAGTATCTCCACTAACTTCTCTCCCCACTTAATGTCTCATCCATTAAATCATATTTTTTAATGGGTGAGAAGTAATGCTATATAAAAAATTTTATTATTATATTACATATATTGAAAATCTACAATTATATTATTGTTACATAGTATTAAATCTCACCCATTAAAACATTATCTAATGGTTGTGACATTAAATGAAGAAAAAATGGAGAGAGAAGTTAGTGGAGACACCCCTCTCCTGTTTAATCCATTGGTTTAATTTGGTGCCTTGGGTCATCTTCATTTAGTAGAATAAGTTGAAATGAGAGTTAGTTAATCCGGTTTCTATTTCCCAAAATTACTTTTTTTTATTTTGTATTATATAGAGCTAAAACCCCAAAATCAAACAAATATAAAGGAAATTGGCTAAGTTAACTATTTGTAACAAATAAATGCCTTTGTGGCCTAATTGGCCGAAAAAAAAATCAACACAACTATT
Source organism: Inga oerstediana (assembly GCA_963210345.1). Taxonomy (NCBI): domain Eukaryota; kingdom Viridiplantae; phylum Streptophyta; class Magnoliopsida; order Fabales; family Fabaceae; genus Inga; species Inga oerstediana. The sequence goes on along the minus strand of OY723404.1, from coordinate 70,657,219 downwards.
ATCCATACCAGTCAATAGCGTTATAGCCTAATACTCCCTCTAATTCTCAATATAAGAATTAGACAATTAATTTGTAAATATGAAGAACATTAGTTAAATTGGTTATTTATAACAAATGTATGTTGTTTTCCTCCAATGCATTTTATAAACATGTGTATTGTAACCGTCCCTTAATGAAAAACCTCTTATTATATGTAATCAATAAGAATATTATAGGGGAGAAAATTATAAATTTAGGAGGCAACATGAATTATATTTAGGATGAAAATGAATCTCTTATCTAACTCTTATGTTTAAGATTGAAACTTGTAGTAAGAAACCTCCTTGTGCGTGGAAGGTCGCTTCTTATGAGTGGAAGGTCGCAGGTTAAACCCCGTTAATAACCTCATGTCTATTACATACATATATAGTAGGATTGAGCATTTACCACTGAATCAGCCTTAGTGATTACTATACTAACACTACAAAAAAAACGTGATTTAGTAGCGGTTAAAAATGAGTATTCGTAGCGGTTCTAACCGCTACAAACTAGATTAGTAGCGGTTACGAAAACCGCTACTAAATCGTACGTTGCAAGCGGTTTTGTAGCGGTTTTATAAAACCGCTACTCAATCAAAAATAACCGCTACAACCTTTGTAGCGGTTTATAGTAACCGCTACAAAATCAAGAGATATTTGTAGCGGTTATATAACCGCTATAAAAATAAAAAATTTTATTGAGAGCTTTAAAAAAGGATTTTTTTTTTGTAGCGGTTTAAAAACCGCTACAAATATATAAAAATGAAAATTTGTTAAAAATGACATTTTTTATTTGTAGCGGTTAAGAAACCGCTACTAATTTTGAATTTCATGAAATTAGTAGCGGTTTTAAGAACCGCTACTAATTTCATGAAATTCAAAATTGGCGCCAAAAAATTTAAATTTAGCTTTAAAAAGGCACGTTATTTAGTAGCGGTTTAATAACCGCTACAAATATTTAAAATTTTTTTTACAAATATACGTTGATTTTTTTCTTTTTTTTCAATATTATATTAAATAGTTTAATTTGTTATTATTTTATCTATTTCAATTAGTTTATTATTTAATAGTTTAACTTATTAATAAATTAAAAAGAAAAAATGTAATTGAATATGATTAGTATAAAATTTATGTTAATAATATTATTAAGGATAGTTAGGTAATAAGGAATTATTATGTTTTATAATATAATGTAATTGTATATGAAAAATAGATGAAAATGAGATAGAGTTATGATATATCTAGAAAAAAAGATGTTCAGAATAAATTTTATAGAAAGGAAAGAAGTATTCTAAAAGAAATTGAAAATCTTGTTACCATATTTGATCGTAATATTCAGCTCCTCTACTCATACGAAAGAAGTTGTAAATAAGAGGAAATGAAAGAAGGGTAAGGTGAAAAGAAATTGGGAGTGTTTGAAATGAGTTGTGATAAGGGTATTTATAGGGATTCACGTATTATTTGTAGCGGTTAATGTAGCGGTTACTAATTAGTAGCGGTTATTTATATTTTTGTAGCGGTTTAATTATTTGTAGCGGTTAATGTAGCGGTTATTATTTAGTAGCGGTTATTTATTTTTTTGTAGCGGTTTAATAACCGCTACAAATATTATATTAATTTTTTTTTTAATTTTTTTTTACATTTTATTTTAACACAAATTTTTTGCATTTTTTCTAAAGAAAAATTTTTTACACTTGAATTCTACAAATATTATTTTACTTTTTTTTTTACATTTTATTTTAACACAAATTTTTTGCATTTTTTGTAAAGACGAATTTTTTACAATTGAATTTGATCACTCATCGTCGCCATCCCTACAGAAATTTTGTAGAAAAATTATTGTTATTGATGTATTATTAAATTTAAAAAAATTAATTGAAATGACGTGGACTTAAAAAAACTCACCGCAGTAGAGGTAAATTGTCATCGCCTTCAGGGAAGTAGTTTTCAAAATCAGCTGGCTGAAATGGCTCACTCTCGTAGGCGATGTTATCGCCTTCACCCATGTCGTAAAGGTCTCTTGGCTTTAAATGAACAACCATGTGCCAATCCCTATGCCGCTCGTCCTCGACATAATAAACCTGATGTGCCTCTGAAGCTAGAATATACGGCTCATCATCTTGAGAAATACCAGTATGAATCGGGCGTGAAAAAATTGACTGATGTGATCCCTAGGTCGTTAGTTGTCAGTCCCCGAGAAGTCGTGGTATTTGCCCACAAATACTTGAACAGCGTCACGGTGAAACGGCCTTGATAATTAAGCTCGACCACATCAAGAAGCTTGCCATAGTAAGGGACGCCTCCGAACTGCATGTTGGCGTCACTGCTGCTCGCATAACTCCTTGTCCCAAATGTGCCATAAACACCCGAATTCTGTGTTTGCAATCCCTGATCCCGTGAAACCGTGCAAAACTTAAAACCATTGACATTGTATGCTGTAAACCGTTTTGCATGATCAAGAGGGCCGATTGCGAGAGATCTGAAATCCGGTGAGTGTGGGTTGTGGTCATTTAGTATTCTGCGCGCAAACCAGGCCGGGAATTCTCTGTGGACCCTCCTATCAACTTCCGAGGATGTCTGTGTACGGATCCTGAGCTGACGCTTGACATGACTTCTGAATTCCCTGCAATTAATAATGGAAAGGCGTTAGTGAAATGAAAGTGAGAAATGTTACGAAAGATATAGATCGAATAACATACATGTGAGTGTACAATTCTTACCGTATGAAAGGCTCAACTTGAGTGCAATTAATCAAGACATGTCTATGTGCTTGGAACTTCTCAGTTGCCGTTAGTTTGAAGTTCTCAGTTGCTCCAACTGGTTTACCAACACGAGGGATAAATTCTCCTGATGTCGGCGCAGGTTCAGGACAATCGTCAACACGAGGCGGGCGGTTGAAAGCTGTCTCAAGATCATCAAAGTACCTTGAGCAAAAATATAGCACCTCATCCCCTATATAGCCTTCAGCTATAGAACCTTCTGGCCACGCCTTATTCCTCACGTAAGATTTTAATTTCCCAAGGAACCTACGAAGTACATAAGAGAAAATTGATATAAAACATTAAATACGGACAATAAATACGACGAGCAAACATTAAATACGGACAATAAATGAAAGCACATATTTAAAATGAGTACCTCTCAATCGGATACATCCAACGATATTGTACTGGTCCAGCGAGCTTTGTTTCATGAACGAGGTGGACTGTGAGGTGAACCATCACAGTAAAAAAGGACGGAGGAAAGATCATCTCCAAGTGACAAAGCGCAAGAATGATTTTCGACTGCAGCTGATCGAGCTCCTCAACGATCAAAACCTTAGAACACAACTTCCGAAAGAAAGAACAAAGTTCCACCAAAACGATGGAAACATCGGGAGGAAGTGTATTCTTTATAGCCAGAGGGAGTAACTGCTGCATAAGAACATGTGAGTCGTGACTCTTCAGGCCAGCAACCTTTCGAGCCTGCAAGTCGACACATCGAGAAATGTTGCTTGAATACCCATCAGGAACTTTTAATTTCTTCAAGGTCGCGAGGAACACATCCTTGTTCGGTTTTGTGAGGGTAAACTTTGCCGGTGTAAATCTGTCATGCTCATCTGGCCAAGCGTCTTCACGAACTCCCATGTCGCGTAAATCTTTCCTAGCTTGAAGGTGATCTTTTGTCTTGCCGGGTTCGTTAAGCAGCTATACAGCACATTGTCGCAAACATTCTTTTCAATATGCATTACATCAAGACTGTGGCGAAGTAAATTAGATCTCCAATACGGAAGCGTGAAGAAGATACTTATCTTCTTCCACTGCTGAGGCGCCGAAGTCCTGCGCGTCTTTTGGCGAGTTTGTGCTGAATCGTCATTTTTTCCAAACTCGACGTCAACATGCTCAAGCTGCTGTAAGATATCTGTACTGGACAAAGTCTGAGGTGGTCCTCTTTTCTCTGGTTTCCCATTGAAGCGATTCCGTTGCAATCTGAACTTATGCGTTCCATCGAGAAACCTCCGATGGCCCATAAAGCACCACTTTCGGCTGTGGGGAAGGCGTAGTGCGTCAGAGTCGAAATTGCAAGCCGGACACGCCGACCCAGTGTGCACATTCCAACCAGATAATGTGCCAAGGCCAGGAAAGTCACTGATCGTCCACATCAAGGCTGCACGCATGTTGAACAAAGTCTTGCTGTGAGCGTCGTACGTCTCCAAGCCGACATTCCACAGGTCAAGCAATTCCGCAATAAGCGGTTGGAGATACACATCGATGTCATTGCCCAGTGCCTTTTTGCCTGGAATGATCATAGACATAATGAAAGAGCTTTGTTTCATACACATCCAGGGGGTAAGTTGTAGGGAACTAAGACTACCGGCCAAATGCTGTAACTTGTGCTAAGATTCCCGAAAGGATTGAAACCGTTGGTCGCCAACGCAAGCCGGACATTTCTGGGGTCAGTCGCAAAATCTGGAAAGTCGTTGTCAAACGTTTTCCAAGTAGCTGCATCCCGCGGATGTCTTAATTTACCGTCTTCGTTTTTATCAACGGCATGCCACCTCATGTGCTCAGTAGTTTTAGACGACATAAATAATCTTTGTAGACGAGGTTTCAAAGGGAAATACCTGAGAATCTTTGCAGGTTTCTTCTTCTGCTTTTTCCCCTTCCGAATTGTCTTGTACCTCGATGTGTGACATCTCTTGCACGTCTCCCTGCTGGAATCGTCTCCCCAATACAGCATACAATCATTTGGGCACGCATCAATCTTTTGATAATTCAACCCCAACCTGTTGATGATCTTCTTGGCCTCGTAGAAGGTTGTGGGAATCTCGGCCTCGGGGAATGCATCTTGTAATAAGTCGAGCAACATCGACATTCCCTTATCCGTGATCCCACACAAGCACTTGATATGATACAATTTGATCAAGAAAGATAATTTAGAATATTTGCCACAACCTTGATATAAAGGACGATCTGCCTCATCCATCAAACTGAAAAAATCCCGAGCTGCTTCATTCCCCCATAAAAGCCGGCTCAGAGCCGTGCACTTCTTCGTTGAAGTTGTCGCCTTGAAATCCAAACGCATCACGCACAGCATCATTCACAGGATCATCTTCATCTACTTGAACGCCTACTTGAGAACTTCGAGGAAGAGCCTCGTCATATCTAACGCCGGCCTTCTCACCATGAACTGCCCAGAACGTATAGTCCTCAGGGAAAGGCTTCACAAGCAAATGTTCCTTCACAACATTTCGTGGATGCCACTTCTTGAACTTACATTTTCGACACGGACAGACGATCTTGCCGTTACAGCTGGCGTGAGTGAATGCGAAATCTAAGAAACTGTTTAATCCGTACAAATATTCAGGAGAATTGCGCGGCAACCTTATCCATGATTTATCCATAGCTACAAGTGAGAGAGAAGAAAGTATAGAGAAGAAGATGAGTGAGAAGATAATGACGAATGCCTAGAACCTTATATTTTGAAAATCCAACGTTTATAACTTTGTAGCGGTTATTAAAACGCTACACCAACCGCTACAGAAATTCCAACGTTTATAAATTTGTAGCGGTTACATATATAAAACCGCTACTAATATTCAAGCCGTTAATTGGTGGGAAATTCAAAATGTACTTGTTGAGTATTTGTAGCGGTTTTATATATAGAACCGCTACAAATGTTCAAAGTATTAGTAGCGGTTATATATATTAAACCGCTACTAATATTAAAGCCGTTGGACATTAAATATAAAAATAATTTTCTAATTTGTAGCGGTTATACATAAGATAACCGCTACAAATGTGCACAAAGGGCAAATTTCAAAATTCAAATGATTTGAGTGTTTGTAGCGGTTATTTACTAATAACCGCTACAAAGATATATATTTGTAGCGGTTTCTGAAGGGAAACCGCTACAAATATATAAGTAAATTTGTAGCGGTTATGAGTTCAAAACCGCTACAAATATATATCTTTGTAGCGGTTATGAACTAATAACCGCTACAAATATATATATAATTTATTTTTTTTAAATTTAGATTTAAATCATTTATAAATTATTTCAATGCGATATAATAATATAAATATATTTATATAAAACACAATAAGAAAATTCTGAAATAAAATCTCATAAATATTTACAAATGTTTAAAAGAAAAGAAAATGTCCTAAACTAAGAAACTGGGGGCTGATCCTCTGGTGCTCCCTCAGGTGGGGCTCCCTCAGATGCCGCTGGATCGGGCCGCTGCGTAGACTGAACCGCACCATCCTCATCAGCAGGAGGAGGAGCTGTAGGAGGAGGAGTAGTGCTCGGGACGACGTAGCGAGGGACAGGGGGGACCGCTGGATGCTGCTCGTCCGGGAACAGCCGATTCCATGCTCCCTTGAGCATAGTGTTCGCGATCTCACGCCACTGCGTCTGCTGTGCGTACATAGTGTCTGCGTGGATCTGCAGCAGCAGCTGCTGCTGCACGTGCATCTGCTGCATCTGCTGCTGCTGCTGCGCCATCTGCTGCTGCGTCTGCTCCAAATCTGACCGCAGCTGGTCAATTGACTCGTCCCTCCGACGTCTGACCCCTCTAAAGCTGCCAGCCTCAGAGGCGGCGCTCCTGCCGTAGATCATGTTGGGTCTGGCGCCTATCCCCATCCCCCGCACTCATCCGGAGTGCTCAGGTGATAACTCTCCATATTTTATACATTTAAAGAATATTTTGAAGATAATTGGAGAGTTATCTATGCAATTTTAGAAGATTCAATGAGATTTTATTGTGAAAAAGATCATATCAAAGTGGTGCATTATTTATGGGATTTTATTGTAATTAATATAGTTTTGAAAGTAATAATAATAAAAGAAAAAAAAACAAATAAACTTATTTCATTTTATTATTAGTTTAGTGCTCCAAGTCCTTTTTCTTTGATTTATTTCTTCTTCCTTCATATCAGGTGACGTTGAGGCAGCTGAGTTAAAAAAAATAAAATTAAAAAAATAAAATAAAATGAAAAGAGAGAGATGTCACCGTTTTGGGCCAGAGGATTAGTATCATTGGACCAAAGAATTCAAAGCCATGTACGAGGTGGGCCAAGGAGCTAGGGGGATAGAGAATTGAAGGACCCAATTGAAGACCTAGGCGAGAGACAGGAGGGGCTGGAGGGAAAAAGAAAAAGGAAGGAAGGGAGCTACGTTTGAGCGGAGAGTGAGGAACTGCACAGGGAGACGGAAGCACAGCCGCAATCACAGAGGAGACCGATCTTCATCACCCTCTCCGTCGCCGGTGACTATAGCTATCATCTCCATTGTCACCGGCAGCGTAGCTACTGCTCTTCTGCATCGCCGTGAAAGCAACAGAGGAGCCGAACCAGAGAGTTTGATCGGACCTGAGGAAGGAACGAGCAAAACGAGCATCAAGAGCCAGATGAGCTACGATTTTCCACTGTTCATCGTCTTCTTCATTGTTGATTCCGGACGAGAACCAGAGCAGAATCGGAGCTGAACCAGAAGAGGTCTCGAGCTGAACCAATTAGCTGAGAAAGTGGTGACTGAGCATTGTTGAAGATCATCATCAGTGGCGGAAAACAGAGGAGAGGCTATTCTGGACTGAAATTGTCGTTTGCTACTCCAAGAATCTTCTTCAGCAATCGGAATCGACAAACAAGGATCAGTGGATAGTGATTAGTTCATGATTTCTGCCCATTATATTTTAATCTGATTCTCTTTGTTTTCATTATGATTTCCAATCTGAATTCTGGATTTGCTGCTACTGTGATGATGTTTAAAGCCATGTGTGGCTAATTACTTTTGAACCTAGAGTAGTTATGAACTAATTTAAGGATATGAGCATGTATGAACCATTTAATTGTGTTTAGTGTTAATTTTTGTTTGCTTAATCTTGTATTATTTTATCTACTTAGTGCTTGATCACCATTAAGTAGGAATTTGGGGAATTTAGATTAACCTTGGAAGAGGGATCTTAATTGGACCATAGGATTAAGTAATGTGGGATTAGAATTTATTCTAATTTGCTAATAGGATAGGAATATACCTATTGGACCCATATAATCATATTAGAGTGAATTTGGACATTTATTGCCTCTTGAGTAAATTAGTTAGGAATAACAATTTTAACTTGAGAGAGGAGTATAAGTGATTGGAAGATACTTATATTCATTTAAACTCTAGATTAACAAATTAACATTAAATGCTTTTAATTGGGTAAATACATGCTCTAAAACTTAAAAAAGGGATTAACCACTCTAGGTTGTTTTTATCAATTGAAGTCTTTAAATCATTAGATTTATTTCTTTTGCATTTGTTGAAATTTATCTTTCAATCTCTTTCTTTGATTTGCTCAATTTAAATGAAAATGGGAATTTTAATGCCTAATTATCTATTACCTTGGATCTCTGTGGGATGACCTTGATTTGCTACTATACTATTCCAACGGCCTGTACACTTGCAGTGCGTATTTAAAATTTAGTAGCATCATCAGGCTGAGCCAGACCCGCCTTCAGAGGAGCCGTCGGGTCCACTGACCCCTGTGACTCCTCAGGCTGGGTCTGTCGCAGCTCAGCCTGCGACTGCTGCATCCGCTCCTGCCATTTTATGAAACAATTAATAATTACCATTTTTCATTATTAACTTGGTTTTATAAAAAAATATAATAATAAAATTACTTACAATGGCCGCCTCTGCCTGCTGAGAGGTCGCAGTCCCGTCACGGTGTCTGTGTGTGATGGCGTACAGCTCCGCATAGTCCGTCTGACGGTTCTCCTGCTGAGCCCTCGTCTCCTGAAATAATTATAAAACAATTAGTATTATGAAATAATCACCTAAAGGTAAGTGAAGCACTTGAAAAGTTACCAGCTCGCTGTAGGTCACAGCAAAGGTCTTCGATCCTGCTGTGTGGTGGATCGTCTGCTGCGCCCGGATCCCGGCGTTCCTCCGAGCAAGCTCCTGGAAAAAAAATTATATGTATTATAATTTAAAATTAAATACAAAATAAATTGATATTATAATTTAATATTTAACAATTACAAAATTATATATCAAAAATCTAATAAATACATTACCTGCGCCTCAGGGCTCCTCCTGAACTGGACAAAACGCGCCCAGTCGTTCGGCGGCACGCCGTCCGGGACGCTCTCCTGCAGCTGCTCCAGAGGCATCGTCCCGTCCCCATCCACACTGTGGAAGAGACGGTTCCTCCTGTTCCTCCAGGCGTCGCCCATCTTCACGAGGGCGTACCTCTTCCGGTTGGCCCGGACGGCAAACCGCAGCTGAAAAAAATACATTTAAATATCAATAATTATAAAACCATAATTTAAAAAAAATAATTAAATAGAATTAATTAAAAAAATATTAATTAAATAGTTTTAATTACCTGAACCACCTCCTCCCAAGCCTGGTCCTTCGGCCCCTTCGGAATGTGCCTCCACGTCGGGAAGTGAAGGGGGAACCGCATCCAATTCGATCCCAGGTCGCTCAGGAAGCGGTTGAGCAGGTGACCCCCATTGTGGATCGGCTGGTCAGTGCCCTCGTTCCACGGCACTATAACTCGCAGGGACCGGTCCATGCTGTTCAGACCGGCCACATCCAGCCTCCTCGTCGACACGTTCCCCTGCTCATCTGCACAGTTGACCGCACGTTAGATAAATTATAATTCAAAGTTAACATTTCTAATTTAAATAAATAATTTACTAAATTAAAAAATTAATTTACCTTCGACCTGCACCTCAAACCCAGTAGACCGCGAAGACGACCCTCGTGGGTTGTTCTGCTCCCGAGCGTCCTCCTCATCGAGGAACCGCTCCATCTCCCTGAACCCCATCGGCATCTCGAACTCCTCCTCGTTGAGGAAGTCCTCAACGCTAATCTCTGGTCCCTCCACCTCAGGCACCTCTGCTGTGGTCGTCGCCTGTGGGATCGTCTGCGGTTCCTGTGGGGGGATGGGCTGAGATGCCTCGGTAGACCTGCCTGCGCGCTGCCCCCTCCCTCTGCCCCCTGCCCGGCTGCTGCCACCCCGTAAAGTCGGTCTGGGGACCACAGGGGCCTTTCCCTTATCATGTCCTGAAGCCATATCAACTGTACAAATTTAAAAAAAAAATTTAGTCCATAATTATACAAAAATATAATAAAAATACAAATATAAATAAAAATACGTGTTATATACGTACCTCAAGTGCAAATACTGCGGAATACGGACCAAAAACTCCTATAGATACGTCTGAACGCTCAAATCTCGAAGAAATCACTCAGAGAAACCTCAAGAAACAAAATGAGCAAACGGAGAAATGAAGGAGGTGGGGGGTTTAAATAGCCAGTAATTAGTAGCGGTTATTAAAATAACCGCTACTCTAACCGCTACAAATTTGGAAATTTGTAGCGGTTCTACAATAACCGCTACAAATCTTCACAACGTTTGAAATTCTGTAGCGGTTATTGCCCAGAACCGCTACAAATTTTGAGTCTCTTGAAATTCTGTAGCGGTTCTTGCCCAAAATCGCTACAAAATTCTGACCTTTGGTATTTTGTAGCGGTTATTGTGCATTAACCGCTACAAGTTTTGGCGGGAATTTCGCACCAAATTTGTAGCGGTTTTTTGTAGGAAACCGCTACAAATATTCTTGCCGCTACAAATTTGTAGCGGTTTAGGTAAAAACCGCTACAAATGTCATAATTTGTAGCGGTTTAATATAACCGCTACAAGTCCACCGCTACAAAATACCTTTTTTTTTGTAGTGTAACTTGAAGGATTTGGCAAATTCACTAGAAAAAAAAGGAGAAAAAGTGAACCTGTTTAAGGTCCTTATTTAATCTATTGATACACAATATATGATATGATTAAATAGTTTATTTAACTTCCTTCATCTTTCTAAAAAGTGAACCTATTTAAGGATCACTCCCTTATAAATAAGGGCCTTCCCTTCCCACCAAAAAATAGCATCACGCAGCCACTACCAAGCTACCTCTTTTAGGACCAGTAGATCAAGAAGATGGCCACAACACCGTTATTTTCTCTCTCGTGCCTAGTACTCATCATTCTCAGCTCTCTCAGCTGCAATAATGGCGGACCTGTCCCATCACCCAAGAAGGCTCTCTTTGTGTTGGGAGATTCTCTGTTTGATCTTGGCATTGACCAGTACGTACTACTACAAAAAACGTCAAAATGTCATTTTTTTTTTTATAAATATTAGGATGTTTAGAACGCACCATAGTTTCTAACGGCATTAAAAGAAGCTATAGAAGCGCCACAACTTATTTTTATTTCTTTTTTAAATAGCTTCCTATGAGAAAGCGCCACAAGAAGTATGACGCTTCCTCAAGAAAGGGCCATAGGAAGCGCCATATAACACTTCCCATGGTGCTTCCTATAGACCTTCTTTAAGGAAGTGTATATACACACACACTTCTTATGTTGCTTCCTTAAGGAAGTATTTTTTTAAATAAGAAATTATGTAATTTTTTCCTTTTCCTAATGAACGGTACAAATCTACAACAAAATGAACAAAACTAAATTAGAATGAAATAACTCCAAACAAATACCTAATTCATAAAATCACTATATATCATAGTTAAATTAATTGGTTGCATTACAAACCAACAAAAATATAAGTGGGGACAAAGTATTATATACGAAGAGGGGAGTGGGGAAAATGGATAAAAAAAAGTGGTGGACCAATAGAGTGGGGACCGAAGGGATAAGACAAGATTTGAGATAAGATACTGCTGGAAAATGAGGAGCTCAGGAAAATGATGTCGCAGATCTAGATCTGAAGACAATGTCGCAGATATATATTTGAATATGAAAAAGGGCCTTGGACAGTTATGACGCTTACCTAGGCAAGCGTCGTGGCCATTTATTTTCTTAAAAATAAAAATAAAAGCCTTGTGTGTTGTTTGCTTGGAGCTTGCCTGACCTTGGAGGCAACTATGGCTTTTACCTAGATAAGCACCATAGCTAACCTTTTATTTTTTTAAAAAAAAATAAAGGCTTTATATGGCTCTTGCTTAGGCAAACACCATGCAAGCTCATATATTAGCTATAGCACTTGTAATAACAAGCGCCACAACTTCTAAATTTTTTTAAAAAATAATTAACTGTGGCTTTTTTTTAAAGAAGTGTTATAAGAGGGGAGTCACTAAATCTCTCTTTTGTAGTAATGCTTTTTTTTTTTTTTTAAGTTGGCCATATCCAAAACTCGAATATATTTTTAGACCATTCCTATTTATATGGAGTTATTTGATTGAAAACAGTGCTGTTACATTGACAATTAGACTTACTAATCAATTTATTTCTTTTATATATATATATATATATATATCGACACTTCTCTCAAAGACGACCCAGCATCTCACTGGCCTTATGGCATCACCTACTTCCACCACCCCACTGGTAGAATCTCCGACGGGCGTGTTGTCCCTGATTTCATAGGTCTTTACTCGCTTCCCCTCCTATAAATATGTACTACCTCCGGATATAAGACTCAGTTGACTTTTTTTTAGAGATTAAGGAAGCTAATTAAATTATTTTAAAGTATTTATATTTATTATTTTTACTCCAAACTAATTTGTCTGATTGATAAACTAATATATAATTTAATCAAACACAATACTCCCTCCGGTTTTTAATATAAGACATATTTACCTAATTTGATTAGATTGAGGAAATTATTTATTTTCTAAAACATCATAGTCATATTTCTTAATTCCCTCATTTTTTCTCTTCCTTAATTATTGTTGAGAGAGCATCAATGGAGGTAAATTAGAAAAAGACTGACAAATATAAAAACTATATCTTCTATTTAGGACCAAGATCAACTCCCTAAATATGTCTTATATTAAGAACCAGAGGAGTATATGACATGATCAAATAACTTATTTAGTTTATTTAATATCTCCCAAAAAAAGTTAACTATGTATTATATTTAGGAGCGAAGGTAGTAGCTAATTTTATGATTGCCGACACATACTAACACACACATATATATACATACACACGTACTTGTACTATGTTCGCCCACAACAGCTCTGTTTGCCAAGTTGCCTATATTTGTTGCATATCTCAAAGTCTCAAACCAGTAGTTCATGACTTCACTAGTGGAGCCAACTTTGCATCTGGTGGATCAGCCGTTCTTGGTCAAGCCCCTAATGGCACAGTTAGTTTTGCTCTTCCTTCTTCATTAATTACATTTTCCTACCCTGTTGAGCATATTGAGTTATTGAGAATATATTTTTGTACGTGTTGAGCAGATATCTTTCCCAAAGCAAGTTAGCTACTTGAGGGATGTGCTAAATTCACTGAAACAAAAATATGGAGAAAAAGAAGCCAATAGGATTGTGGGGAGCGCTGTGTACTTGTTCAGTATAGGAAGCAATGATTACTTCAGACTCACCCAAAACCTCACCGACTCACACCATGCCCGCTATGTCAGGAGCGTCATTGCCAACTTGACCAACTCTCTCAAGGTTAGTTTAACGTGACCGAGCTTTTAATATAAGAACTAGATGACTAATTTATAAATATTAAAAAAATAATTGAATTAGCTATTTGTGACGAAAGGATGTATCGGGTTTCACTAAAATACCCTTGCATGCAAACCCTCTTAATATTGCAATTAATAAGACTACTTTGGGAGAAAAAATTATAAAGGGAAAATTCAATGCATCCCCTCAGTAGCCATTTAATATCAAATAATCCCCAAAATTTTCTGAAACTTCATTACACCACTAGGGCTAAATTGAAATTGAGTTTTTTGGCTGAAAAGACTTGTCTTGTGCATGGCCGAGACGGTATTGTAAATTCTCACATGTATTTGTAAATTCGTATATGTGTTTTATAAATAGCATCTGTTCTTGTGAGCTTGCTCCTTGTTTTGTATATATGGCCTAGATTATTGTCTTGTAATTTCACTTATTTATCTTGTAAACAAGTATATTTGACTTGTACCAAATGTGCCTTGTAAATAATCATATTTGACTTGTAAAATAAGGGCACAATTGTCTTTTCAGGCACAAATTTTAATTTCAATTTATTCTTGAGGTGAAGTGAAATTTCAGAAAATTTTGAAGGATGTTTGATATTAAATGGCTTTAGAGGGGCTACAATGAAATTTTCTCAATTATAAATTTTGAGAGATAAAATTGATTGATATATTATATTTAAAACCAAAATAAATCCCTTGTCTAGCTCTGATATTAGGGACGAGAGAAAGTTTGTGTGTGTGTGTGTGAACACATCATGCATGTCTGATGTCTCTTGATCAACCTAGCTAGGTTTCATATTCTTGTGGACAACATCGGATTATAAATTCTCCATGTTGTTGTTTGAGCAGGAAGTATACAGGCTAGGAGGCAGAAAAATAGCATTTCAAAACTTGGGACCCTGGGGATGTACACCTTCTAAATGAGCAACAACCACTAATCCAAGTGGTGGTTGTGTTGAATTCTTACTGGCAATGGCAAGACGATACAACAAGGCTCTATCTGTAGCACTACACGAGTTAGAGAGGAAGTTACCAGGATTCAAGTATTCCATATTTGATTACTACAATACCATCTTAGACTAGGGCAACAATCCTTCCAAATATGATAAACCCAATCAAATCCTAATGATCCCTCTGATTTTTAATATAAGACATGTTTACATAATTTGATAATATTAAAGAAGTTAATTAAGTTATTAGTTAGCATAACATATATTTTTTAGAATAGCCTAGTTATCTCCCTTAATTCCTTCAATCTCTTTCTTACTTGATTATTGTTGACTGTTGAAGGAGCATCAATAGGAGTAAATTAAAAAAAAATTGATAAATATAAAAAATAGACCTTATATTTAGGAGTTGATCCCCAAATAAGTCCTATATTAACAACCAGAGGGAGTAAAAGCTATGTCTGTATGTGCATAACACTGTTTAGTGACAATGATGATGAGTTACAACGTTATTGTATTGTAGGGCTCAAGGAAGGCAAATCAGCATGTTGTGGAAGTGGAACGCACAGAGGAAGTGGGTGTGGAGGAGGGTTCAAAGGGAACGAAACATACGAGGTATGTCCTAATCCGAATGAGTGTGTGGTTTGATGGAGGCCATACAACTACAGTGCCAACAAGATATTAGCAGAGCTCATTTGGAATGTGTTACGATTGTAAATGATTTATTAAAAGGTGCAAGTGTACACTGTTGTAAATAAATAATACAGAAGTGAGTAGAGTATGTGCATGTTTGTTTAAGCTTTTTGCACAGTAAATAAGCCCTTATTACGCAAGCCGAGAAAAAACTCCTCTCACATACTTACCTCATATACTGTGAATCACGAATTATAAGCACTTATTGCCCAAAAATAAGCTATTCCAAACGCACACTATTACTCTCATGAGGATTAATCACTAAGTACCAAAATTAGTAATCTTAATTCTATTAGGTCGATCAATTAGTTGGTGATTGAGATTACAAAATTAAAAATGATTAAATATGAATGCAAATGATATGAAAACAATTATGAGAAAAAGCAATAGGGACTAGATTTCACTTAATAAATTTTGGCTTGAATCACCTATCCATTCTAATCCAATTTATTCCACATGATTGATAGCCGAGTTTCCCTAATTTAATTACTAGCCTCTTTCAAGGTCAAGCAATTATATAATTAATTGTTAATCTAATATATCCCTATATAAATTAAAGCAATCAATCATACATTAAGATTTATGGAACTCATTAAGACTACACAACTTATATGAATATATTCCTATTTCATATGCAAAGTATTGTTTCAATTATAGGATCTACACACATGCATCTCCTTCTGGTCTCAACATACATATTGAAATCATTCAAAAGATAGACAATCAATTGAAAGCATTAAGAACACTAATTAAAACTCAATCATGAAGGAAAAATTAAAACTAAATTTAATAAGTTAAGATTCAATCCGTCATTAGTAAGCTACATCATCACCCTAGGAAAATGAAAATTTAGCTCATGATAAAATTTAAATAAAAAACAAAAATAAATTAAAAAATTTATAAAAATTGCATGAAACTCAATTATTAAATTCTAAAACACAAAGATACAACTACAAGATGTATAAAAATGGAAAAATATAATCTTCTATGTAGGAGGTAAAAATAGGTGGCAACCTATACCATCCATAAAGGAGGACTACATAAGTCTTCCATGAAGGAGGCATGCAAGAAGCAAATACAATGCATGAAATTAACTTTAAGATGGTGTGTTTCCTTGTATCTTGAGCTCCTCTATTTATAGTTGAAGGAGATGCTAAAATTTCCACATTGTTAGGCATGAATTTTAACCTTAAGCTATCAATATTGACCTTGTGGCTGCCAAGCTTCTTTATTGCTGCCTAATGTTGACATTCAGTTCGGTGGAATTTCACAATGTGATCTTCACGAAACTTGTAGCTTGGGATCTTAGCTTGAAGACACATCTGGAAGCTCCCCATTTCAACATTTACAGCTCAAGTTATGGTCAAATTAGTGGGCAAAGGTCAGTCAGGGACAAATTCATATCCTCAACTTCCAAGCAAAATTCGAAACCTTTGAAAGTAGAACTGAGTTTTGGGCTCAACATAAAAGTTGTAGAGATTTTTTTTAGCTTTTTAGTCATATAAAGAATGTCTCAATCTGACATTTATAGCTCTAGATATTGCCTGAAAACTAAAACAGAGTCAAATTTAGTATTTTTCATAAATTCTATTTTATGCCAAAATCATCATTTATTTATCAATTACACCCAAATTCATTAAATTAAGCTCAAATATCATCCATAAAATCATCATATAAGGGAAAATAAATATGTAAATATTTTACTTATCAGAATAGATTCCAACGACACATCACAGGGCCTTATACTGTGAAGCAGCTTTTTCAATCTCTCTAATCTTTTAGCTTTAGGTTGTTTTTGCTTTTATGAGATTTCTTAGGTGGTTAGATATGTTTTGTATAATAAATGCTTTCAAGCTTTGTGTGATTAATTAGTTTCTTGTTTAGGGGTGATGTTATATATGTCATGCAGATTCAGTTTGTTTGTTTCTTTGTTTGTTTCTGGAATCATACTTTGCATAATAAGGACATGGTTTGTGCCTCAGTTTAATGGTAGTGAATGTTTGGTTGTAATAAATGCATTTGATACTTTGATTCTCATGCTTCTTTTTTTACTATGTTCAGAGGAAGAAAGAAGATGTAAAATCAAAGAGGCATTAGTACAGAAAAGGGTTTTTAGACTGGTTATATCGGATAAGGTTTTAAAAATATGACCCGTGGCATTTTTGTAATTATGATGAAATATTAAGACCGGTTATATTTATAAGCGATCTTAAAAATACTTTTAAGACCGGTTGTAATAAAAATCGATCTTAAAATATATCCAATTAAAAAAATAGATACATGTAATATATTTTCTAGACCAGTTCTAAATATAACCGGTCTAGAAAATATTATTTGAATTAAATACAATTAAAAAAATAAAATGGTTATTATTTATAAGACCTGCTATACATGAAAACCGGTTTTAAATATTAAAACTTTAAGACCGGTTATTATTTAATAACCGATCTTAAAAATAAAAAAATTTTTAGACCGGTTATTAATATTTATTAATAACCAGTCTTAAATATTAATTTTAAGACCGGTTTCTAATTAAAACCGGTCTTAAATATTACTTTTAAGACCGGTTGTTAATTACAACTGGTCTTAAAACTGACATGGATTTCAAAACGCGCCTAATTTTAACTCTGAAATTTGAGACTCAAGCACATCAGCAAAACCCCTCCGTCGATTCGCGGCAGCTCCTCCTTTCCCCTTCTCTCCTCCGTCCTTAACTTCGCCGCCGTCAACGGAGATTTACGGTTGAATACATTGCCGCAAGTCTATCATCCTTTGTTCCGTCCGATTGGTTTCGTTCTCAACCTCATTTTTATTGTCAGGTTTGTGTTTCAATTGTGAGGCGTTCAATTTAATTAATAGTTTCATTTTTGGGTATTTCATTGAAATTATGAGATGACTTAGACTCCATTTTCTTTATTCGATTCTTGCAGCAAGTCGTTAACCCACTTTTTAGAACCGTCCATTGCCTCATAAGATAGACCTTACTCGAATCGTAAAGTGGCCAAAGACTGTTCAAATCTAGAGAAAGAAGAGGATCCTCAAACAAAGGTTGAAGGTATCGTTAATTATTTTGAAGAGTTTTACATAATGCATGTATGTCTGAGGTTAATGTCCTTATGCTTCTGTGGACCTGGGTTTATTTTGCTTGTGTATGAGAAGGGTTTGATTTTGGTTCTGTATTTTTGCATGTTCAGTATAGTAAAACTCTGGATTAGTGCTGATATTGCTTGATATGAACTTTGGTGTTGCTTCTGAGTCTGCCTCCTAATACATTTATGTTTGTTCAACTTGTTCAAACATGCCTCTTATTTTTGCTTATGAGTCTGCCTCCTAATGCATATATGTTCAACTTTGTTCAACTTGTGCTAACATTGCCTCCTATTTTTGTATGTATGTTGAATTTGTGCATTGCAATTAATTATTTGTTCATGTTTGCATAACTTGGGAATTGCTTCTAAACGATGCCTTTGTAGATAGTGCCGTGTAGCAAAATTTCCTTAAACCAGCATTAGCTATCCTTAAATAGTGTCCTTAAAGTGTTTTTAGACAATAAGTCATCCTAGTAAGGGTACTCCCGATCCAACTAATCCAAATCAAAGCGAGCCTAGCAATGCTCATAGCCAGGAACACACTGAGCCATGTAACCGGCCTAGAGGAAGGGGTAGGAGAGCCACCCAATTGAGAGACATTCCTCTCAATCGGAATACCGAGAAAAAGATTCTGATTGAGTTTGATAGTTATTGGAAATCAATCGGGCCTAATGCAAGCCGGTATAGGAGTTTTGCCGGCCTCCTAGCACGCAACAAGCCTAGCATCTTGATAGAGCAGTGGAGAAATGGGGATAAAAATATGAAGCAACATATTTAGGAAACTATCCAACTCACTTACAACATTCCTGAGAGTGAAGTCTTGTATGACAAGACAATGACATATTGTGATGAACGCTGAAGGAAGTTTAAGACAAGTCTAACCAACAATTACGTGCATATCGAGGTGGAAGAAGGTCAGCCTTATTCTAATCCGTGTGATCAGTATTCTTTTATTGACGAACAGACTTGGCAAGAATTTAGATGGCTTCGGACTACTCCAAAAATATTGGTGAGTTGACTTATTTTACATTTGATTTGCTTATGAATTATGAATTGTCTGTATTGATTTACAATAACTTAATTTTGATTTCTTATTCGCAGGAAAAAAGGAAAAAGGCCCAAGAAGCTAGGGCCGAGGCAGAAGTATCATTTGATGCACAATTTGAAGAAAAGTTCAGCAAGATGAAGGAGGAATGGATGATTATGACGAGCACAAGACAAGAAAATACCAGTGCTCCCCAGGCTCATTCCCTAAACCCTAAACAGAGCACTAAAGGGAGTTGCATTGGTCAGTGATCAGAGGGTCCTGGAAAAGAAATTGGCAAGCCTTGTGACTTGTTTGTGGAGGATCCCCTGAGATGATTGGTTGCACGAGGGAGTGTGCACAACTTGGGATCAACTGTCCATCACCAAGAAATAAAGGATGATCAAGTCATAGTGGCAGTTGAAGAGCTTATCGTTACAGATGCACCTCTCCTTGTCCCTGTTGATGACTTCAAGGTTGTGGGCGATGTCATCAACTCTTTCATCTTGTGGCAAAGAACCTTGCTTCTGATCGAGCTGAGGAATCCCCGCCACTTCCACCTCCACCTCCCTCCACTCAAGATGTTTCACGGCCTCCATTGAATGTCATACAGCAAGTGATTCTGATGGCATATGATACATCCTTTGCAACAAGAGATTGGTCTACTGAGTCAGCTGTTAGCAAGTCAGGGGCGTAATGCTATCTTGAGAGGGATGATTTAATGTCCCTGGTGGCTCCTCTACTATAGCTTACAATTTCGATTGTCCAGTTCTTTTTTATGTAAGTATCTTCTCAAATTGGAAGTTAATATTTTACAAATTACGCCATTAAAATTTGATTTAATGTCCCTACTTGAATTATTGTAGGTGCATGCATCGTAGGTTGGTTGACTCTAACAAAACCTATAAATTTGGACTCCTATGCCTAGTTCAACTCTATAACAAAGGGACCATTGCTTCTATGAGACACACATACTTATCGCACAGGCTTAGTGAAACCTCAATCGAGTGTTTCTTGGCTCCATATTTGCATAGGTAAGAAACAAATTTATATTTCATAATATACATAATGTTTTATATTTGCTTAAAAGTTTTCCCTTTTTTCAGTGATCATTGGCAATTGGCTATTTTGTGCAAGAAGAGTTATTTTGTCATCCTCTATGCCCCCTCTACCTCAACAAGCCAACTAGTGAATTGAAGAAGAGCTTGAACGCGTAAGTTTTCTTGCATTATTAATTACTTTTCGTGTGCAAAATTTATGGAATTTATGTAAAATAAATAACCTTTGTGATTTTGATGATATAGGGCTATACGGGCATTCCAACACACTGCTTGTGGTAAGCCTACGCGTGAGGTAAAAGACCTTACATGGATCTTGCCAAAGGTTAGTTACATATTAGTTTGTTTTAAAAATGTATTCAATAATAAGCCATGCTTTAATTTTATACTTATTTTAATGATATCATATTATTTTTCAGACCTGTAGGCAACCACCGGGGTCCAACTTGTGTGTGTTGTATATTCTGAGGCACATGTATAATATTATTACTCTAGGCACGACAGAACTTACTGAAGAGGTAAATGTATATATATTTCAAAAATTTTGTATTAATTTTATTGTTTTAAGTGAAGTTAATGTTTTGCCTGGCTTTGGTGTTTCACATGTTTGAACTTGCTGACCCCTTTCCAGAAGAAGATATTGAGCACATTCGTAATTGTTGTGCTGAATTCATTTATGAATTTTTACAACAGTGAGTTCTTGTAAAATTGAGGAATTTTTTTGTATATATTGATGAATTGACATGTTGGTTGGTTGCAAATATTGTTGGTTGTATGATTTGACCTGTTTGTTGGTTTTAACATGATTTTTGTATATTTTGATGAATTGATTTGTTGGTTGCATAATATGACATGGTTGAATTCATTTATGCACATATATATATATATATATATATATATATGATGGTTTTAAACAAAACATTATTATACATGAGGATATATGACATGTTACAAGTTCTCAATTCAATGAGAAGGTTAAAGCAAAAGAAAATGGTAAGTGGAAGGTTAAAGCAAAAGGACATAGTAAGTGGAAGCAAACTGAATACCATATGACACTTAATAAGTATGGTATTGGAGGTAGCAATTCTAAGATACGTTATGGTAACTAACCTAATCACACATAATTAAAATATATATATATATATGTATCTAACACTTTTAAGACCGGTTATAAAAATAACCGGTCTTAAAAGTTATTTTTATACTGGTTACGCATACAACCAGTCTTAAAAATTTTAATTTTAAGACCGGTTGTATATAAAACTAGTTTTTAAAATGTTATGTAAATTCCCTCACAATATAGGTCTTTTAAGACCAGTGCTCATGACAATCGGTCTTAAAATTGTTACTTTAAGACCGGTTATTAATACAACCGGTCTTAAACGTTAGACTTTTAAGACCGGTTACCAAACCGGTCTTAAAAGTGACATACTTTTAAGACTAGCTGTTTCAAGACCAGATCCAAAACGGGTATAAAAAATCAATTTTAACCGGTCTAAAAAGCCATTTTTCCATTGATAAGGTTATTGCATTCAATTGTAAATGATACATGAGTGCAGTGTTTATACGGTGAAGTATGGCTGACTCAATCAACAAACTGATACAAGGATGCTCACGAAGCAAGCTATCCCCACACTTCCCATGGGTTTAATATGATATATCATTCTTTGTTTAAATATCAATTTTTCATTTAATATCACTAAATGACTATAGAATTTTGTTATTAATTAATCAAACTCCCCTGGCTGATGAATTTTATTGAAATTTTTTAGATTTTACAACAAATAATTAATTTTATTAAGTCACGTAAAATAATTAATTAAATAAACTTATAAAAAGAATTGAAAGGAATAGTTTTTTACACTTATCATTGATCTAAATAGGGAGAGTTTGGGATCACTTTTTTGATCCAATAAGCCCGTTTATACACCAAAAAGCCCAAATGTTTTTGCAATACGTTTTAATGGTGTTTGGTCCAGCGTTTTATAAAAAAAAAGAAGCCCGATTTACACCCTGTTTTAACAAGCTCGAAGGAGAAGCTTTTTGAATTGCGTTTTGGTGTTAACCCCTGCAACAACATCTGAAAGCGTACGAAATGCATCAGTCCCCCCTTTCACCTTTTTTTTTTTTTTTGGACAAATTCCCCCCTAAACGAGTATCTTTTTGTTAAGATATATTTAGGATTTATATATAGACTCAATGAGAATAGACTTTGTAGCTTTTTATATACACCTGACTCTGCATTATCCTTGAAACCATTTGTTCTTCGGTGGGATAATATATATTTATATCTATAGTGAATCTGCATTCAAAAAATGCTTCCGCTCTGATTATTATAAAAAATTTATCCTTCATCATTACTAATTTTCTAATTTTGACTCAAATTATTTAAGTAATTTAAGAGTTTTTTTTTTTTAATTTTTCTTACCTTATTGTTTACTTTTGTAAATAGTTATATGTTAAATGAATTGTTTACTTTTACCTATAATTGCACTTCATTTTACGATTTACAAGTTTGCATTTTAGATATCTTCCAGGCCCAAATGATATGTTACTGTTGGATATCGCATATAAAATTTGAAGACTATACAAATGCCCTTCAACTTTTTATTTTTAAAAACGCACTTATACAATCGCTAATCCAAACATGTTTTCACTTATGAAAAAGCACGTTTTCAATTGCTTATCCAAACATAAATCACGAATCAAAAATTCACTTTTTTTTTAAGTCATTTTTAATAAGTCAGAATCACAATAAGTCATTTTTCCTACCGCTATCCCAAACACACACATAATCTGGTTCTTAATGTAAGACCCACTTTAATAAAGAAATTGAATTACTAAAATGGGTCTTATATTAAAGATGAGAAAGTTGTAAATTGGAAAAATGATCGAGGGTATAATAACCATAAATTTTCACTTTCATGAAACCCATTTCAGTTTTATGGGCCTACCAAAGGAAGTGACTTCCATAATTTTTTGTGGAAGTGGGCTTCCACCAACTAAATAGTCCAACTTATAGAATCTATTTTCACTTCTACTTCCATTTCTCCCTCTTTTATTTCTAGTGTGTACCAAACGGGCATAAATCTTATTTAAATGAAATTAAGTTTCTTTCCCCGAAACCCAACCATTATTGATAATTTTGTTTTAATGCTTAACTTGTTTATAATAATTCAAAGGAAAAATTACCTGTAGATCTCAAGTAAGAAAATTAAATATAGAGGTCACAAAACATTCAATCTTTTATAATTTGACTTATAAATATGAAAGTTTAACTTGTCTGATTTATAAATATAAATTTTTTTTCTAACCTCTCTATATTTAATTAATTTTCTTATCTTGAACTTACGAGTAATGTTCCCAAATTCAGGCTGGCAAAAAAATTTCCCTAATTCAGTGACATGTAATTGAGTATCGTAGTTTTACTTTCGGCGGAAAGCCGATTTGGGCTTAAGCCAAGCCCATGATTTATTAGGCCTGCTATTACAACATCATGTAAAGTAAGTGTTAAAAGGGCCTCCCTTCCTTACTTTTGTTAACAAAATGAATTGAAGCTTCAATTTTAACCAAAAGAGAATATACACCAGCACAAGGAGAAATAAGTGTCTCCATTGATTCATTCAAGAGATTTATTTTATTTATGATGATAGATTTTTATTATATTTAATGTTATAATAACATTGTTATATAGCATTAAATCACAATCATTGAAACTTAATTTAATAGTGGATGCGTTCAATGAAAAAAGAAATCAAAGGAAACATTCATCTCCCTACACGAATGAGGGTTGGGTCTAGCGTAATGGGGCTAGTCCCTCAAACCGTCAAACATGACGAATCAATGTTTGAATTCTCATTAGAAGAGGTGCTCATATTTAATATCCGACAATATTTCAAATAAAATTATCTCTCACAGAATACATATACTTATAAAAAAAATAGTGAGAGAACATACATACAACCATAGTTGGGGGGGAGGGGGACACAAAAAGCGAATATTATTCTTCGTAAGATACAAGCAACCATGGCACCCGCCCGCAAGTCATGCAGGCAAACAGTGGGTTGTGCCCAGGAAAAAAAATAAAATAGAGAAGCCAAATAATAATTATTTAATAATACTCCTTCCTATCTTATTTATAAGAGCTAGTACAGGATTTGCTTTCATCTTAAATATAATATTTCAAACCCATTTATCTTTTAAATTTATAATTTTTTGTCTGTCCTCTTTTTATTGATGGTATATATTAAGTGGTTTTTTCATCAATTGATTGATTCTTAATACAAATAATAAAAAAAGGTATTTTTTTTAAAAAAGTTTTTTTACAATTCACTAAATTAATTTTCTAATCTCTATAAATTAGATATCTATCCTATATGGACAGAATTTGTTTTGTATGAGAGATAATGAATAATGAAAAGGAGAAAAGGAAAGTAGAAAGTGTGATAAGATATAAATATATGGATATGAGGTTGTGAGCTTGAAGGTGATGATGACTTGTGGACTACTTGGAAGCAAAATGAGAAGGCAGTCAAAGAAGGAGAGGAGTGAAAGCAACAAAACTTAAGGGTTGTGAGCATCAACTTTCTATGTTGCACGCCTTGCCCCTCATCTGTCTTCAATAATGCTCCCTTTCTCTCTCCTTCATCAAACTCCCTCTTGTTCTCAACCAATACTTGTGTGTTGTGACCTTACCCTTCTCTCACTTTTTTTAATAAAATAATAATAATAATAATAAAACCAGCATTAAAGAGTTCAAAATTACAAAGGGGATTGAACATATATACAACTTTTTACTTATAGCAGGAGTTTGTATGACACTAGATTGCTAGGCCTTTAACACTTTCCCTCCCCCCCTCCCCCCTCCCTCTCTCTCTCTCTCTCTCTCTCTCTCTCTCTCATGTATATACACACGTGTGCATTTTTTTTATTAGGGAAAATGACATTAAAGTTCTAATTAAGAAAAATAGTATCATAAAAGTTTTAAACTTGTCAATGATAGCTCTTTCATTTATTAATGACTACTCTTTCACTTATCATTGTCAATCTATGAGATTTTACTGATATTATTTTTCTTATTTGAGACTTTATTGCCTTTTTCCCTTTTTATTACTACTTCCAATCCTTAATATATGGGTTAGTTGGGAATTAGACTTAGTTCTAAATATAATACTTCAATCCACATTGTTCTTCATATTTATCCTTTTTTTTTTTCAAATTATCCCTATTAATTATATATGTTAAGAGAGTTTTCATCACTAATACTACTCTCCGGTTTTAAATATAAAATTTAGTTGACTTTTTTTTGGAGAGATAGAAGAAATTAAATAAGTTACGTAATCATATCATCTATTGTGTATGATTAAATTATATATTAGTTTATAAGTTAAATAAATAAGTTTAGAGAGAGAAAACAATAAATATAATTACTTTAAAATATTTTAATTAGCTTTATTAATTTCCTCAAAAATATCAACTAAGTCTTATATTTAAGACTAGAGGTAGTAGTTTTAATGTAAATAATTTAAAAGGGTATTTCAGATAAACGATGCACATATTTAACAATTAACTAATTTAATAGTTAAATAGCTGAGAAGATGTAATACTTTTTATGATCAAACCATTTCCCATTCAATATTCTTGATTGATAATCTTATTTTGAGTTGGATCTTCATACTTCAATTGAAGGAAATTTTTCCTAACACAGATTCCAACTTGAGAACTTTCTTAAAATCTATATCTCGAATAACAAACTTTTCAAATGGATTTGCACCATGTACTCCCACGATCTATTCAAATATAGTATCTTCCGAATATTATAAATGAGGATGTTTAAATTCTTTAAATAAATTATAATGTTAAAACAATACCATGTTCGTATATGAAAGGCCTTTATTGGATAAAAAGGTAACAATATTGTTAAATTACCTAATTTAGCATTATTCGAAATTCCAATGAGCTAATTTGGAGTATGAGCGTATCCCACAATATTGATTAATGCCAAAAGTGTTTTAGTATATATTCACACACACTCTCCCTCTCATAATCATAATCAAAGCCAGGCAACTCAGAATTTATCAAGGTATTAAAACCCGGACCGGGTATTAAATCGGTCGGGGTACTGGGTTAAGGGTCAATAGGTCAGACAGGGGCCAAACCGAAGCTAAACCGGTGAGAAATTAAAAATTTTAGACTTATAGTATGAAATTCTAAAGGAAAAATTAAAAAAAAATTAAATTGTAACCCGGACTGGACCGGTTTACAGGCCAGTTCGCCGGTTTCCGGGCCAGTCCGGTCCGGGTTACATAACATTGGAATTTATCAACAAAAGTGGCATTAAAAATAATTTCATTCCATATAAAATGTTATTATTGTGTTTTGTTTTTTACCTGATGTATAGACTAGACAAAAAGCTTCCACCACATCGCAAGAGGTATGGAAGGACCATTGAAGCAAAGTTTTATAAATTTTAATACAGTGTAAATCATGGGAGAGTCAAATGCTATATATCAAAAAGGCTAGCTTTGTTGATATGCTTATGATAGGCCTTATTGGACTTTGCACTTTATTTTTCCATACCATAAAAGTCAAATTATAATGATTCATACGAATGTCTCACTAAAGTGTGAAAGAAAGGGGAAAAAATTGTAAAAGTGAAAATTATTGAAGTGGCTGTTTTGTTGTCATATATATATATATATATATATTGATAATGATAATGATATATGATATAGATCATAGACTTCGTATCAATCTTATCCTTTTATACTTGTAATATGACATTTGATTTTTATAAATTCTATTTTTAATTTAATCATGGCTTGTCGTAGGGAAAAAAGGCTGAGTTTGTTTAACTTGTAATATGCTCATGTTTTTGCCCGTAATTAACTTTGCAATCTGGTGACGTGTTTGTGAGTTCTATTTCACTTGTAATCTTATGCCATTAATATATGTCTTTTAATTCAAAAATAAAAAAATAAAAAAACTCATCAATTATTGGTTTTCTTTCTATTTTGTATAGTATACCGATACTAACTAAAGAGTTGTCACGTTGCAAAGAACTCAAAGAGGTTTATGTCCTAAATTTCACTATCATTGTGTAATTTACGCACACATGTATACATCCGGCCCAAAAAAAAAAAAATATATGGATACGTGCATGCATGTTTCTTTCCTTGGACCCATAATTCAAGTACATCACCCCTGGTCACATCAATTCAGATAATTCAATTAAATTCTGTTTGGGCAATTAGCGAAAAATTGTTTTCA
Organism: Inga oerstediana; assembly: GCA_963210345.1. Lineage (NCBI taxonomy): Eukaryota > Viridiplantae > Streptophyta > Magnoliopsida > Fabales > Fabaceae > Inga > Inga oerstediana. The sequence goes on along the minus strand of OY723404.1, from coordinate 70,629,664 downwards.
TTCTCAATATGAAATTACCCGATGAGACGTGTTATAGATGTTGTCCACATCAACGACCAGATATATACTTGGCCTCAGACCCCATATTCAAGAAAGGCCTCCCTCGTTAAAAATGTCCACTCTATAAAAAAAACCCTATGCGCCAGGCAAGTTTGATCTAACCGAAATAATGTTAGTCCCTCGCAACATGATATCAGTACTCGATAATATCTCAAGTATGATTGTCTAACTATACATACATGAAGTTTAATATTTTGAAACTTTTCTTTGTAAGGATATCTAACTATGTCAAATTTGAATATTGTCTGGCCCTGAAAACTTTCATGAAGATGTATTATGCATTTATATAAATTTAAATTTAAGACATCGTGTTTAAGCAGTCAAAACCTTTTTTCCACTAGGATTAACACATGTTGGTATATACTAAGACAGAGTGAGCACAGATCCCTTTGGATCTGGAGTTTGAGTCTAGAGAAAACACTTGTGTTGGGAGAAACAGCCATAAACCCCGAAACTAAAATAATGGATTGTTCGAATACTTAGTAATATGATGCGGAAAAGGAGCCGGATACTGTTGATAGTATAAAAGACACTTGTTGCTATATTTTGAACCATTTTATATTTATTTGTTTGCCAACTGGACCATTTTCTATTTTACATTTTGACATAAAAGCTATGTATGTGACCCACATAGAATTAGTCTAACGGTGTAAGATTCTGATAGATCGTTCATGATATTGAATTTGAGTTCCAGAGGATATATTTATGTTGGAAATGACAACCACAAATCTCAAACCGGACAATGAATTATAATAACAAAAATAAAAGCAGTGCATGCGAGTATTTGGTTAGGAGGCATGGCTAATGAACAGCCGCTTATGTTAGCTGGTTTTGTCTAGTCCCGCAGGTTTATTTAGCCAAAACTTTAATGTGATTAATTGTAACCGTTATTATTTCTTTTTCATTAAAGGATTCAATGTTTTCCTTTTCAGAGCAAGTGGCTCCTTAAATATCGGTGTATAAACCAATGAAAATAATACACATCAGACATGGCGTTTTTTTTTGTTACAGACGTGTGGTAATGTTGCTAAAGAGAAGAGGGGGAAGCAAGAAGCAGGCATCACGTGATGGGGATGAAATGTCCACGTCATCACACAGCTGTAATGTGTACAATTGGGCAAAGATATTTGGCCACGGTGAATTGAAAGCATCGCTCCATGGTCGCCCGCAAGACCCTCGTTGGTTCGAATGGCTTTTCTCGTGGTCCCACGTGGCCACTTCCTCGCCCTCCGATTATCGCCCCTCCCCTGAATATCGCACATTATTTCACCCCACTTTTTTTATATAGCTAATTAATTGGGACATATTCAAGTGTTGTCTCTTTTTTTAATGTTAATATAATCTTTCCTCTATTAAGTTTATCCTCATTTTGATTTTGATTCCTCAAATTTCAAATCATAAATTTTGATCTCTTAAATTTTATTTTGTTTAAAATATTGATTCTCATAACTCAATAAAAACTTAGATTATTTTACGCTATAGGGACTAAAGCCAATTGTTTGAAACTTAAGGGACCAAAACCAAAATAAGAGCAAACTTGAGGGACCAAAGATGGTTTTTTTTCCAACACATATTCAAGTATTGTCGTTTATCTGGTTTAGTTAACAGTAGCTCAGATACATTTATGCATTTATATTGCGGATGGAAATAGGTTAGGGCCCTAACAGGAGCCTACGGCCTAACCTACATAAAGTCTAATCTAATTTATTTAGTAAATAGATCAGGTTCAGGCTCAAGCCTATTACCAGGCCTATTTAGATAAATAGGACATACCTATTTTCATAAGGTTTAACCTATGAGCTTACGAGCCTGGCCTATTTAACTTTTTTAATTTGTACTATAATATAAATATATATAATGTCATCTAAGTAATTGTACAAATGATTTATAAATTTACCAACTTAACCTTAATTCTAAATTTCATATCTGATCGTTTTTACTCTCAACCCTTACTTTCGAATCAATTATTAATCCCCCTACTTCTCTTCTCTTCGATCACTCGATATGGCAATGTTAACTTACTCCCTCTTCCTTGATTTGTGCCATCTAATAATAATTGAAGAGTTTATTTTAGTGCCAAATGAAATATTGGAATCTTAATAGGAGGAGTTTGTCCCAATTTATATGGGAACAATGAAAGAGATAAAATCTAGTTTTACAAATTCCTTATTATGCTTAGTCAATTTTATAAATATATCTTATTAGTTAACAAATGATTAGTTTTTCTTATTCCTATTTGCTCGGACAATTATTGTCACTGGACATTCTTTTCTTTTCCTTACTAAGCCCTTATATTATGAGGAAAATAGATGCTAGGTTTTTAAGACATAATGTAATATTTTAAATAAGCGTGAAGGCGGTTATATATGAATTTAGATGAATAGGTTTTAAAGGTTATTTAAAGGCCTACATTTTAAGTATGCTTTTAAACAGGCTTCAAGCATTGTCAGGCCTTTTGAAAGCCGAGCTTTAAGCATAAAAAAAAGTCTACATATAAGCTCAGGTCCAGGCTCAAGCTTTAAATTTCTATTACAGGCTCAGGCCTATTTATATAATGCCTAACCTATTTCCACATCTAATTTACACGGACTAGAATTTGACAGCTATGCTGAAGCAGCCAAAGTTCCATCTACCCGATTAAGAGCCTGTTTGGCAAAGCGTTTGAAGGCACAATCGAGTAGCAGGAGATGAGACTGTGATTTTGACCGTATGGGAAGGCGTCACCCTCCACTGGGCTTTTCCTACAAACGTGGCTTTTGGAAGAAGCCCACGTTGCCTACTTTTCTCTCCCGTGGTGAACACGGCGCTGCCGTGCAAGTGGGCCACCCTCCTTCTCGCAGCTGATCCTTTGTGCTCGAGTGGGTGTTTGAAGCTCAAGGTGAGTCATCAATGCCTGCAAGGTGTTCATCGTCGACATCTGGTACAACTCCACCACAACTCAGATTGGGAGTAGATGAAGGATGATGAAGGGGAAAAAATGATGACCAGTGGAGGTGGAAGACTGAAAGTGGAGATGAATGTAAGAAACTCGGGTCTCTGTTTCCGGCGCTCTGCAACTCAACCTCTAATTGAAGAAGCCAATGGAAGAGAAGGATGATGATAGTGGAAGCTCGCTCAACCTCTGGATCAGAGTCAAAAGCACACATCAAGTGCTGTAGAATTGTAGCAACTTGGGAGCATGATTGAGTTTCAAAAGCCTTTAAAAAATGAGTGTATGACCAAACAAAAGCCTTTGGATTTGATGATGACCTCGACCTATGTTGCTGGCGCTCTGCAACTCAACTTATGGGCCCTTTTTTGCAATTTTCTCTGGTGCCTTCCTTCATCAATTTGTATTTTCCAAAGACTTTGGGTTTTTTCTGTAATTTTGACCCAATTGATATGCATATAAAATAAACCCAAAGTTTAATACATTATATTCCAAAAATTAATCAATTAAGGCAAGTTATGAAATATACGATATTTTTACCCTTTTTTCAACCCTTTTTTTTTGCCATATTTTTTTCAACCTTAATTTCATACAAAATTTTTTAATAACAAAAGAGATATTTTAAGCTTAATCATTATGACAAAAATATCAAATAAAATATGTGAATATATAATAAAATAGGGTAATGGAGGAGTCAAATCTTGCAAGATATGCATAATTTTAGTTTAGTGTATTTTACTTTTTTTCACTAATAATTGAACCTTTTGCATTTTATCAGATTGTAATTTTAATTTTTTACTTCAATAATCACATGAACGATTGACCTAAAATTCGAACCGCTCCTCAACTGAGATCTTAACGTGTGGCAGCTTTCAATAATTAAATGCGTCTTTTCAATAAAATTCATACTCTTTTCAGTCATTTTTTGTTTAAACGGGCTTTTCAAACACTAATCCAAACATATTTAAGGTTAAAAAAAAGTTATTTCTACCACCGCTAATCCAAACACAAATCAGATCTTTAATCTAACTTTTTTCTATCAAACTTTTCTAAAAATCCATCTATAAAAAAAAAAGCTTATTCTTCACCGCTAATCCAAACAGACACTAACATTAGCCGGCTATGGAAATAAAATCAAGCCTTTTAATTAAATAAAAAAGAAAGAATTTTTCAGGAAATGACTTGTTTGAGAATTGGCGTGCCACCATGTTAGGAGATTGAATGAATGAGTTCACATGTGAGTATGTTCCCTTTTCATAAATAAGTGGCCCCCGTTCTTAGGTCAACATTAAATGAAGCTACCCTCAATTATTTTGCGTGTCCTTACTCAATTTCTTTTTCGTAATAAGTCCATACTTTCTGATTAATTTATACATTAATTAAGACTAATTAAGATTTTTTAAATGATTTTAATAGGTGTATACTTGTATTACTTGCTTGATGCTTTCGTGCTGGTTTTAAGGATTAAATACAAATAGTCAATATATGAAATACATTTCTTAAATTAATTGATAGACTTTGAAGTGTGAATACATCCTGAAATAAAAATAGAATAAAAAATACAATTTGGCAATACAAGAGTTTAAGAACATATAGTATCAGTTTCATCTTCAGATGCTTCTAGAAGTTTGCACTAATGAAGTGATTTCGTGTTGATAATGCATATATATGACAAAAGGGATCCTAAAAAATTTTGAATTTCATAATTTTAAAAATATATATTAAATTAACATATTTCATATAATATTATACGTATATCGAATATGCGAATGCGCCTGTACGACCATGTCCATGTATAATCATTAAAAAACATTTGAATATTAATCAAAACATAGCATTGATATATAATTATAGAATAAATAACTTATACACACACACACACATATGTGTGTGTGTGTAAGTGTTCATAAACCACAGGCATTCAATAATCATAATAAGAAAAAATATAAATAAATACCACCTCAACTTCCAAAACTTAGAAAAAATCTCTTAACACATGCAAAGGATATAAAGAGGATAGGGTGGAAATGAGTTTTTTATGTTTGGGAGAAAAGATCAAAAAGCCCATTACTTAATTCTTTTACACTTATTGTCAGTACTTACGGATTTTGTCAAAACCAGTACCCTTTTAGTTAGTCTTATTACTCAATAAGTCACAACCCAAAATGCCCCTCACATAACATAAAGTTAGAAACCGGCCTCCTCTTTCTCTCTCCCCTCTCTCTCTCTCTTCATTTCTTCCTCTTCCCGTGTCGACTCCCACTTCAGATATCACCATGTCCAACCTCCTCCCTCTCTGCCACCAATAAAGCCAACAGCACCAGTGACGATCAGAAGCCCC